>QMIH01000759.1:0-50425 GCA_003987875.1 Clarias batrachus
ACACACACACACACACTACACACACACACACTACACACACACACACACACACTACACACACACACACACACTACACACACACACACACACTACACTATGTGATTAGGGAGAAAACAAGTCGCTGAGTCACAGTTCTGTTTTGGGTGGATGTTGTCATGCTTTAGATTGAAGCAGCACACAGTAATACTCAGGTGTGAGAAATGCGGATATGGGATACAAGGATGTGTTTATGAGGATGAGGATTTGTACACAACAAAACACACTGACAAACAAGCAAACAAACAAACAAAACTAGTCAAGTGGTAAATCTGACACTGATACAGTATTGTTGGGTAACTTTTACTAATCTTCTGGACTGCAACCAACCGAACACACACACACCTTATTCTATTGTGCACCTGTGATTAGAGAGAGAGAGAGAGAGAGAGAGAGAGAGAGAGATTGTTCATTCCTGGCCTTTCATGCTGTAAATAATCCCTCAGGGTTTTTTCTTTCTCTCTTTCTCGAATAAATCTGTCTCCTTAAACAAACCTCTACTGACTGAAAGTGTTGAAACTGTCACACTGAATCGAAGTGCAGATTTACTTAATTTTTACCCTGAAACTTAAAACATAAAAATGGAGTCTGAACTTTCTGACTTCAACCTGTTGAGCACAAAAAAAAAACAAAAAAAAAAACAGGAACTTTAGTGCAGCTTCTCGAAAACCCGTAACTGTCGACTGAAAACACTTTCACAACCAGCAAAAGCACAACCATTAAAGCTTAAAACATGAATAAATAAATACATGAATAAACAGATAAAATATTAAGAAGTGAGATTTAGTTCTGGCTGAATGAGGAGGATGTTTTAGTCCTAACTCTTACCATACTGTTCGGATCTCCGACTCCCATCGTGTAAACCTGACCGCACGGCTGATTCAGTAAACTGCACCCAAACACGACATTAAACCCCCGGGTTTCCACCGGCGCAGTGATCACAAACCGTCAGACTTTCCGCACTTTATCACAAACACACGAACTGTCGGGGACTTCCTGTATTACTTCGCGTCTTTTCTTCTTCCTTGTTTGAATTCCTCCGCTAAACGGGTGCGATCCTGATTTCAGCCGCTAGGGGGAGGGAGCCCCTAGCAGATCATGTCCCGCCTTCTTCCTTCTCTGTGATTGGCTCAGAATTCGCACTCTCCGCGGACGATTGGTTGCCTGGACAATCAAATCAGTCAATGAGAGCGCAGAATCCGGAATACGGATAGGACAAGAACGTAATTCGTATTTTTGTATAGACCCGAGCAACAGGTTAAAGTAAAAAAAAAAAAAATAAGTAAAAAAAATAAAATAAAATAATAATAATAATAATAATAATAATAGTAATAATAATAATAATAATAATAATAATTATTATTAAACTGTGTGAGTAAAAAAAAGAAGAAGGAAAAATACAAATGTAGGAATATCATCATGGTTTCAGGTTTCAGTGTTTGTAACAAATGTTTCATAGTTGTTTATAAGATTTATAATACATGTTTTAAATATTTTACGCGGTACGTCAGACCGACAGAAAGCAGAAAGACCTGTTTCACAACCTAAAAAAAAATCTATTAATTGTTCTTCATGTTTGCGTCACTGAACCTGAATTCCGCCCCGCCCAGGACAGGTGAGGTGGTGATGTCTTCGCTAAGCCACACCCACACGCTGCCCTTTTCAGATTTGCCTCGACATGTTCGCTCACGCGCGCGTCTGTTTAACAGTGAAGAAAAGCCTGAGAAATATGCAAACCGGACGCCGCGCAAACAGATTCCTATTGGCTGGTGCGATTGGGGAAATTAGCATATGTAAATGAAGAACGTTCTAGTACCCATTCTGTAAACACGCTTGTTGAGGTTCTTATTAGAATATGCAAATGAGTTGGCTGTCAACCGTTTCCTGGCTTCTATAAACTTGTAGAAGGACCTAATTCGAATATGCAAATGAGCTGCCACTAGCTCTGTTCTGGTGGTTAGCGTTGTCTCACAGCATTTTATCTGACTGAATAAAATAACTGATATCATGTCAGTAATGTTGACTTGCTAATTATTAAAAATGTAAAAATGTTATTTTAGTTATTCATATTTTACTTTAATTAACAAACCTGCACAGCTTACTCTGAAACTGTAGAAATTAGCTCGCTAATGCTAGATAGCTATTAGAGATGCTGTCAGTTCTGAATCAGGATTCTGTGTGGTGATTCACCTATCACCACGTGTCATGTTGAGTTTTGATTTGTTGGAGGCATTTAAGGCGGTAAAACATCACGTTTCTTTATAACCCTACAGGTGGTGCACTCTGAACTATTTACACATTTTCATCCCGTGTGGTGGGAATGACGATTTTGCTAAGGTTGCTTAGAAATAATAATTATGGCGGGTGACCGGGATACGTGCTGTCCTTTGGTTTTTAAGTGAGAAAACTAATGTTATTATGAATGGGCTACATTTAATTACTCTTTAAACTTTATAAAGACATAAAATTTTAACAAATGTTACATTGAATTGGGAGATTTATAAAATCCTGATACTTATATAATCACAATTTTAATACAGCAGAAACTGTAGAGGTATCGTGATATCATATCAGGGCCTGACTGGTGATTCCTATGCCTAATAAATTACTAAGGAGTCATCTATAAAGGACATGTTTAGCTAGTTCACTTAATTTAGCTAATGAATAAGTATATGCTTTGGGCATTCCATGGACAATCTGCAAGCAAAGCTGTAATCAATATATTTATGTTTTATGAGTTTTTATGATCCAATCACTCGGATTTCTACTTAAAAATATTGAGATACTAGAGATAAGGAAAAATTGATTCAGTGAGGTATCAGTAATTTATGCATGACAATGTATGCATCGCCACACTACGAGTCCAGAATAGATTTATCCTTGATGACACAGGAATATTCCAGGCCTCAGAGTGTGAACGAGCATTTTCACACATGAACTGGCCACCAAAGTGTTTGCTGTAATCAAAGCTGAAGGTGACAATGAAAACTTACACTGCGAGACATTTTGTGCCACATGCCCGTTTTAGCTGCTTAAATGCTAAATCATCCATCAAGTTCTCACAAATGGCTGACACAATTACCACATGCAAATAAGATAAACACTGGATTCGAAACAGTTCATCTGGGCTGATTTAAGTATGGAGTTATTTACACACTTCAAAGCCGAGGAATACTATGAGATTTAATGAGGGTTGAAGAAGTACACATAAAAGGAAAAAACATCAAAACCAAACAAAGTTTAAATTAAGTAGACAAGACATAAGAGGAGAAAGGTCCGTGAAGGTGAGTGAAATGTCAGAATGAGATCCAAGTGCGAACATGACCCGAAATGGAAAAAAAAAAAAAAAAAGTCATGTCCAGGCTCATTTTTATGCATGATTCTGAACAACAGAATTACCACAGTTAAAATATTTTATTACAAGTTTAAACAAGAGGAAATATTCTTTACTGTAAAACAGACGGTTCTTACATGTGGAATAAAAACATACTGTACACCGTTTATAAAAAAGAAATCTAAAAAAAATTTTAAAAAAAGAATTCTACCTTAAAACACTTAAAAATAAAACAAAAACGCCTGGCACCATGTGCGTGTCCTCAATGTCCCTGCTTGATGATGATGTCCGACATGTCGTCCACTTTGTGAAGCTCCAGGTTCTGCAATTGAGGGAAAAAAAAAAAAAAACATGACCTTCTGATCAGCAGGAAATCTCTCTCTGTGTACATAGACTTACGGTCACTTTATGAATAACACCTGACTCATGCAAACAAAATGAGAGTGAACCAGTGGGACAGAAAGTGTGCATGTCTGGATATATGAATAGATAGAACGACAGACAGAAGCCAAACGAGTTTCCAGACTTAATGCATGCGAGAGACAGATGCTGGACATTTTATTGTGAAAAAAAAAAAAAAAAGACCGCAAATGAGTAGATGGGTGTGGCTTAATCTTAGTTCTCACCTTCTCGTTGGCCAGATGGAGGAGAGCGACGAAGGCCAAGGGCACAGACAGGTTACTGGCCATGGTGCCAGGCAACCTGGGATAAATTCAAACAAACACAGAGACATGAATTATTATATGAGGTGCGTTCAAGTCAAATGGGACTTGTGATGAAATTTCTGGTGAATTAAGGCGTAAACCTGATTGACAGTTGCAGAAGACTTCAAGCGCATTATGTGATGAGACGCTTAGTCACAGTGGATCATTTAAAAACGGTGCAAACTTTTTAAAGAAGGCGGCGCGTCCCTGTATTTGGAACTGCAGTTGAACGTTCTGATGTCTGTACACACATCATTCGGTTATTGCCACAACCTCACTGCAAGCCATTTCCACATGTGTGGGCCATTAAAGGAGTTCCTGTGCTGCGCGTTTCTGTACTGAGAAAACTACAAGCACTAGGATAAGTCCTGGTTTGACTTGAACACCCCTTGTATGATTGGGTGGGGCTGTGTGTGCTGACACTCCGAGGAGGTACAACAGTGCACAAGGTTAAACAGATAAAGTGTCACATGGGATTAATCTATGAGTAAAGCTTTCTGGACGAGTGTAGATGGCAGTAGGTTTTACACTGAACGCATGTACACAGTCGACACCATCTTGGATTCCTGAAATGACAGCATGTGATGCGTGTTCGGGTGTCTTACTTCTGTAAGAGCGTCCTCGTGGACTGACTGAAGGATTTCTCTCCGGGGATTTCGGAAGACTTCTCAACCTCCTGAAAAAACAGAGGAGCAAAACACAGAGCTAGATGAAGCTCGACACCTCAGATCAACAAGAAGGCGTTGTTAAGATTACTGTTATTATTGCTACGATGCACTCGTCTATCAGGTTGTGTGTGTGTGTCGAACAGAGAGAATACCGCGGCTGGTTTTTCGGGGCTATCTGTCAGGAGGCTCCACATGCTGCTCTTCAGGCGCTTCATGTCCATCTTCTTGGCCATCTTGGCGTAATTGATCTCGATGATGTTGACCTGGAAAAGAGAAACGGAGACGGTGTGTAGTTGATGCGTCTCCAGGGGACAACCTGTCTCCCTCACTCAGCTCCTCCAGAGCCATGTTTTCTGTTCGGTTAATATTTCCTCTCCTCACGGGAATCCGACTCGTACTGTGGGTCACTGCCATTGGGATCGTATTCACAATAAACAGGTTGTAATGAAAAACGTTACGGGGGAAAGCAACAGTGAGAAAGCAAGCTGACTCCAGGAGTATTTGTATATTATTATTAAGGGG
Source organism: Clarias batrachus (assembly GCA_003987875.1). Classification (NCBI taxonomy): domain Eukaryota; kingdom Metazoa; phylum Chordata; class Actinopteri; order Siluriformes; family Clariidae; genus Clarias; species Clarias batrachus. Next base: position 5,265 of record QMIH01000759.1, read on the forward strand.
TAAGTTACTTTATACGGCTCAGGCACCAGGCAGTCTTCTCCGTACATGGAGACACCGTCGGCGTCCAGCCTGTCCGTCATGGGCTGAGAGTCATCCGACCCCGGGAAGCCTTCGACATCGTCGTCGCTGTCCTCGAGCTGCCAGATTATTCACAACAGGGTCACATTACTGATGACATCACAAAGAATGAAGGAAATCATGTCCTGTGTGTGTGTGCTTGTGTACCTGCAGCCGTGGGCAGAAGTTAGCAGTGTCATTGGCGTTGTTATAGTCGTACTCTCCGATGTTCTCGGCGAGCTCACCTGATATCCTCTTCTTGTCTTTTGCAATCAGCTACAGCGCACAAACGCGAGACGCACATTAAGGCGTTAGTGTACGTGTAAAGTCAACAGGAAGTAACATCTCATCTGTGTATTGTGTAACAGTGCTTTTGGTGTGTCGAGTCACCGTGCTGGCAGGTTTGAGGCTGAGTTGAGACAGGTTGCTGAGGGGATACTGGAAATCAGCCGGTAGAGTGGTTTTCTTGTTGCTGGTGTTCAGGGCAGATTTACTGATGGTGGTCGCTGCCTGGAAATGACAGAGATGAGTCATGGACAAAGAAAAATAAATAAACGAACGAAAGAAAGAAAAACAAAGCATAAAAGAGAAAGCAGCAGTGGAAAAAAAAGAAAGAAAGAAAGAAAGAAAAAAAAAGGATTGCAACATCGATCTCAACGCCTGCCATATACCCTGACTAAGTGATAGACTTTATATTTGAATTAGAAAATCTGGCAACCCCCCCCCTTTTTTTAAACAGTTGAAAAAAAAAGAAGTCATTTTTAGTTTTAAAAAAGTTTGATATCTGTGCAGCTGTTATTATTGTATCAATGATTCAGTTCATTAATTTACATATTGTGCATTTCTGCATTAAGCGACTGAGTGAATGAGATCTCACTCTGGTGGTTCGGAAGTAGTTGTGAAAGTGGACGTCCTCGCTGAAGTCGATCACCAGGGGGTTTTTGGGCGCTCGCTTTTTAGTTTCCTTCTCCGGCTTGTGATCCTCTATTTAACAAACACAAAGAAAAACACATGCTCACATACGTCACGTGGCTTACACTAGTAACACGTCACAGTGCGGTTGTGTGTGTATATGTGTGTGTGCGAGCTCACGTTTGTGCGTGGGTTTGAAGAGCCAGTATCCCGGGCCGACCCAGGTCGCCATGGTGCGAGGGCTGAAGTATGAATACTCTCTGGGTTTGTCCGACAGCTGCAGACACATGGTGGTGATGTCACCCTGTCCGATCGGTATCACCCCTCTGCACAGACACGGCGTTCATGTTAACGCGACTGGGAAAAATCTAGGTAAAGCCTCTATCGCTCAGGGCTTCGTGTCGTCTTTCTCACCGGATTTTCTCGGGGCTCCTCTTAGAGCAGGCGTCCTTGCGCTCGTCGAAGGGGTCCGCGCAGTCTCCCGGTCCGTCGTCGTCTCCGTCTGCATCGAAATGGTCCCCGAAGTCCGGCGCCTCTTCTTCGTCCGGCTCGATGTCGGCGTTGACGTCGAACGCGTGCTCGCCCTGCTTCATCTTCTCCAGCAGCTGGTTCAGACTGGTCGTCTGTGAATACATACACAGGCGTAATCTGTCAATTACTTAAACAACAGACACTGCATCCTGTCTGGTTTATATAAAGTTTTTTAATTTAAATTGACCTGGTCAGGTGTCCACTGGGTGAAGGAGAAATCTTCTAGCGATGGACAGATGGGCATCTTTTCCTCCAGAGTCTTTAAACTGACTGCAGGTTAAAAAAAAACAAAAAAAACAAAAAACATACAAGCTCCGTCTCTCTCTGCTCAGACTTCAGACGTACAGACCGACATGTTAAGGGTGCTGAAGTACCTGTAAAGGGTGAGGCAGGTGTGTGCTGTACAGGTGAGGGCGAGCTGGGTGGTCTGGAGTGCAGCAGGGTCATGTGGGACGGGAAGCGGAGCTCGCAGCGGCTGTCCTCGCTGAACAGCACGGACAGGAAGACCCCGGCTGTACTGTTCTCGTCGAAAGATGCGGCCATGCGCTGGAACATGGGGTCCACCTGTAACGGCACGGGGCGGTGAAGCGAGAGGGTTTTTTTTTTACATTCTTTTTTTAGTGAAGGATCTTGTGCAAACTCATGATTCTTTACCTCACACTTCATCTCTGACTCCGAGAGGTTGATGTTGCTCAGGTTCTGCTCCACCGTCTTCTTCGGAGGCCGTTTCTTCGGCGCTTGCTTTGTGGCTGCCTGCTCACTCGCACTGCCCTCTTCCATCTCCCCGTCCTCTCCTGCTTCCTGGTCTAGTACACACACACAAACAAGGGTTTGACTTTTTATCTACTAGAGCAGAGGTGTAAAAATCTACCAGTGTGTTGGTTTAACACACACACACCTTTCGGTTTGGTCTCGGAGCCCAAGCCGCCCAGGACTCTGTAGGCGTCGGCGTGAACCGCGTCCACCCTCACTGCATAGATCTTAGTGCTGGCGTCCAGCGTCCCCGCGGCCACCTGAACACAAACATCATCGGGTAAAAATTAGACATGAGTATCGTTAGATGATTTCCCGACAGGAACTGAAAAAAACACAAATAGCTCGAGCATGATTCGTCTTTCCTATTAAACTGATGAAAACACTCCTGACCTTAAAGTTGAGCTCGGAGTCTTTCTCCTTGAGGATATCCGCCATGTAATCGATGAGGTGCAGGCCAAACGCGTTCTTCGTGGTTATTTTCTAGACATGCCGATTAAGGGAAAATAAATAAATAAATAAATAAATAAATAAAATTACAAACATACATAATTATTTAGCTCTGCGTGTGTGTGTTGGAGTTTTTTCGCTCACGTTTTCCGTTGAGAGTTTGATACAGGTGGAGTAATGCTCGGAGATCTGCGCAGACGACAGCTTGGGCACGGCAGCCGGAGTTCCTGTGCTGCTGAAAACACACCAAACACATTGTTTCAAAGATGAGAAACCCTACTCGTAATCGAATCTACATCATATCAAAAATAATTATATTGTAGAAGGCTTATATCAGGGATTCCCAAAAATCCTTGCATAAAACAATAAGACGAGGTTTAGGGCTCAGCTCACCCGAAGGCTTCGTTGATGGAGGAATCGGCTCCTGCGTGAAGGTCGATGACTCTCGACCTGCGTCTCTGCCTTCGCTCCTGTTCATCGTCGTTGCTCTGGATGGACCCGAGAAGCGGTGTGCTGGTGGCAGACAGAGCCGTCTTGTGTCCCAGCGCGGGAGAGGACCACTGCCGTGGCCGGGAAGTCGGGGTGCTCACTACACTCATGCTGCCTGTCAATCAAATCTAGAGTAAGACGTGGAAAATATTTATCACAGAATCAAAGAGTTTTGTGCTCTCTCTCGCTCGCTTATCGTCCGTATAGCTTTATCCTGTATACAGGAAGACCTATGCCAGGAGACTTAGGGCACAACGCAGAGTGGAGTCTGGACAGGGTGCCAATCCATTGCAGGGCACACACACACACACATTTGGAAACGCCAATTAGCCTAATCTGTATGTCTTTGGACTGTGGGAGGAAACCGGGGTATGTGCATGAGGAGAACATGAAAACTTCATAATAATGACCTGAGTAAGACTGAGTAGAGGGAAAAGAAGTAGAGGTTTTTTTTAATGATTCGAATAATCTAAGTCGACTCTTTTAAACAATTCATTTCTGAATCGTTTGATTTAAAAACACAAATAGCTCGAACATGATTCGTATTTCCTATTAAACTGATATAATAATTCACGATTTATTATGTTTTTTCAAATAAATATACATCCCATCCTTCGGGAAATCAATAATTATTCATTTTCATTAAGAAAATCATGAGTTTTTTCTTTTTATTTTAAAATGCATAAGTGAGTGTAATACCATAGTTTTTTCTTAGTTTTTATAAAGGAATTATATTTTTGTGTTCTTTCATTGCGTAAACCTTCTGTATGGACAAACCAGAGAGAAAGACATAAATAAAGCATCACAACTAGCCGGATAACACCAGTGCATTAGCATGCTAGCTCGGGTCGCTAATAAACAACTCGGACACACATTTCACCAAACGCGAACAGGATTAAACACTCACCCTGTTTCTATAATGAATATCCAGTTACCTGTTTGTGATTAAAACAAATTTATTTAATAAAACCGAATTAAACCGAACCGCACACAGGAACAGCAGGCTTCGCTTTCTCATCTATTTGAAATTTAGCGCCGGACGGTTGGTACGTCATACGTACATGATGACGACATCACGCACGCACCCCACGCACGGTGCCAGAAAATAAAAGCTAACTGCTGATCTAGGATCGGAAGCGTAAAGTTAAAATTGCAGCGCATAATAATCATTGGAAAATCAACGCTGTTTTGAGATCAGTTTGAGGAAACCTGTCACCGTTCCAATTAAAGCTATAGTCGGTTTCTCTGTCTATGTGGGACATTTTTACAACACATTTGTTGAAGAAAGTTTTCGAAATGTTATACATTACTGAGGAATATTAAAAAAGATTTCTTCAACAAACACATATAAATATTATATGCTTACAAAATTACCATATTAAACCACGGTGCAGTAAAAAGAGCTGATATGTAACATATTTAGCTAACTACCTCAGGATATACTTTTATAATTATCATTCACTCACTCATGATCTACAACGCTTTATCCTGTATACAAAGTTACAGGGGCTCATTCGCACACTACAGGCAATTTTATAAACACCAATTAGCATGTCTTTGGACTGTGGGAGGAAACCCATGCAAACTCCATGCAACACACAGACCTCAAGGCGGGAATCGAACCCGGACCCTGAAGGTGTGAGGTGGTAGTACTTCACTTTCAAGCTTGTAGGCGAATCGAATTGTGAATGTTCTGGGAACCAGAAGGTCGTTTAACTCCGAATTTCATTACAAGGTCAATGTGATGATCGTGTTTTAATTATAAAAATTAATATGCAAGTCATACAGGGTGGATATTTCCTCTAAGGGACGTGGACAGGAAGTTAATGTATTTAGAAAGGCGATGTAGGAGCCAAATGTGCTTTGTCTACTGAGCAATCCTGAAGTATTGAGAGAAAAAAAATGTAAAATGCACTAGGTGGCAGTAACGTTGCATGACCTAAGGATGACTTCGGTCAGACAAATCCATAAACCGATATGTTTGAAACTTTTACGATTGAATTAACTAAAACTCAGTTAGGTAATAATTGAAAATCATCTGAAAGTCAGTTAGGAAATAATTGAAAATCTTTTAGACTTTCATTATCAGCCACATCTCTCTCTCTCTCTCTCTCTCTCTCTCTCTCTCTCTCTCAGAGGCTAGTATCCTTCCCTGTCGCACACAGACACAAGCACACAAGGGAAATGAATGATTTGGACTGTGTCAGAGTTCACTGTTGAAGGCCAGAGAAACTTTCTAGAAGGTCATAACTTAACAAGGGATTGTGTAGCGCAGCCAATTATCTCTCCACTGCTGGGAAATCAGCGTCACATCACTACAGCACCTTATTCCTCATCAGCTCTCATTAACGCTTTGAAGTAAACGCAGTCTCGGGCTATGCTCCGATCCTTTAATAAGCCTCAGTCGAACGTTCCTCACCTTTTCCTACTGGTGGAATCCCCTCACCATGCTCAATTCCCTTTGGGTTGTTTATAGCAGCTCTACAGGTTCATCATGAGGTGCCTCGAGGAAGCGTGACAGCAACTGTGGGCTCTCATGGGTAATCACGGCTGCATGCTGTCCACCCTTTCGGTGTATGTTTACCTGGGAAAGGTCGTGTGATTCTTAAGGTCCAATCGTATCCTGTAACTTACTTTACATTTTCATGCACACAACATATGTCAAATTTAGTTTCTTCTATCGGAATGACAAGGAAACCAGGACCAAATTTGACAAAACCATGTTGAATTAGAAACCACATCTGTTTCTGTGGAACAGGTTTATCTACGCTGCTGCACATTGCCTGGATTCTGTGCGCCATTCAGAAACGCTGTTCTCAGCTGAAATGATCTGTTATTGAGTACCAATTGTTTGCATGCAAACAATTGCTCCTGGTGTAGGATGTACAGTATATGGTCAGGAGAGCAAAAAGCTTAAAAGTCCCAAGCTCTGCGGCCGGTGACGCGATTTTTATTCCTGCTGAACTGAACACGCCTCAAAACGCTCCTTTTTTCCAAGTCGCTTTCAGGCCACGCTACATCCTCACAGAAATACATTCTTATTGAAATTGGTGTTGAACTAAAGAAAAAAAAAAAAAGGAAGATTGAGTTTTGGAAAGGGTTACGCGATATGAAATATTTATAGTTATGTGGTCCTGAGGCGACAGGAGATATCAATTTCAGCCACCCCTTCCTATGTGAATAGATATCAAAGAAGTAAAAGAAAGGTGTCGTGTGTCATGTATTACACAATTCTATAATCATAAAAAGGGAAGAAGCTTTCTTAAAGGGGACAATGATGTAGATTTTAGATAGAAATAAAGGAAATGGGAACAAATGTTTTACTGTGCAATTTAAAAATCGATGGTTTATGTAACGACCTCAGCAGCAGCCTAATTTCCCCTCTCGTCCGTTCCAACCACTCAGCATTAAATTCAGCATCACCAGTATACTAATCACCTGATCATCTGTCATCATCTACACCGGTTTCTCACTGCTTCACTGCTTAAGTTCAATTTTTTTTCCCATGCTTCAATAATTCATAGGTCAACTATGTGGCTGAACAAACAAAACCATACTCAGGTACAGAGAATGGACTGAAAATGACAGGGAAAAAAAGTCCTTCAGGAAGCCTGGAGAGTGATTCCTCAACGACTCCTGCATTAAAAATTAATAGAATGTAAGCAAATTGCCTTCACATTATCATCTCAGTGCAAATATCCTGATCCACATGCAGAGCAGACACGCCGAAACTCTACACAGATGGGATCGGTGTTTTCGTATGTCTATAAATCACTGAAAAGGAAGTGGTTCAATAATGTATGCATGAATGCATTTCATAACACAAAGACCTTTTTTTATGCCGAAGCTCGATCATTTACTAGGTCACATGACTTACATCTGGGCCAGGAACTTCCAGGTAGTGACGCTTCATCTGCATTTCACTTAATGGGAAAAAACCTAAAACGTTTCTGCGTAAATACTTCAAACTGTTATTTTTTTCATCCCCATCATTCTTCTGTTATAATTCCCCATCATATATTTTTTGTTTTTTGTCCAAACATGAATTTAATTAACTTAAAAAAAAAGATATACAGGATTAAAGTGGAACAGTTGGAGGAATTTTGACTGACAGATAGCAATATTTTTGATGCAGAAGTGCCAAAAGGTTCCTGTTTGGGCGAATTTGAAGTTCCTTGTTGTTTTATTCTGTGACTGTTGGCATGAAAGAATCTCACCATCTCTGATTACTACCAGATCCTACTGCTATATTTCTTCACAAAAAAAGGGAACCGTTAATAGCTGCTATAACACGAGTAAATAAAAAAGCTTGCTTCGGGGACGTTTCACAAGATTTAATGCAACTATAACCAGATAAAAATATATGACATGTCACTCCACTGCGGGCCGTCGCTCCACACTGTGGTGTTTTCATTCTCTCTGTGTGGAGCATGCAGAAACATTCTGTACACCTCCTTCATAACCTCATGTAGTTTCTCTCTCTCTCTCTCTCTCTCTTTCGCCTTTCTCTGGAATCCAAGCACGCTCATAATGCAAGCTCTCCCTCCTTCGGTGTCCTGACTTCGCCCTCCACTGCTTGCACAAAGGTCTTAAAACTCAGGCTTGTTTTTGCCCGTATGCGCTTGTGTATGTATTTCTTCCAGTTACACTTCCTCTACAGATCTACACTGTGTTTGTGCATGCCCAGCACATCCCTGGACATAAATGAAATATAAAGTGGACAGATACAAATGTGCGCGGTGACGCTCAGCTAGGCTTATATCACACCGTTTGTGACAGTTTATCAATTGTAAGCACTCAGTGTTTGCCTCTGGTTTGACAGCATAGCGGTAACGGAATGATTTACATGATGTGCTAGTGACTGGAAGGGTCAAAGTTCAAATCCCAGGACTGCCACTGCCAGATATTTTTTTTTCCACTTGAATGCTCAGCTCAGGGTTTGTATTGGATTTGAAGTCTAAGAAATGAGTTTTGTTACTCACTCACTCACTCACTCATTCATCATCTATACCACACAGGGTCGTGGAGGGCTTGGATTTTTCTCTAGGAGTCTTAGAAAATAAGGTGGTGTACATCTTGGACAGGTTGCCAATACATCGCAGGGACACACACACTACAGGGCAATTTGGGAACATCAGTTAGACTAATCTTCACGTCTTTGGACAGTGGGAGGAAACTGGAGAACCCGGAGGAAACCCACCAAGCACGGGGAGAACATGTAAACTCCACACACACACACACACAGAACACGAGGTGGGAATCGAACCCAGGACCTGGAGGTGCAAGGCAACAATGCTAACCACTAAACCAACAAGCCACCCAAGAATGTTAATATTTTAATATGAAATACTTTCTCTGTTTATTAGTCAAAGGTACGGTACACAATCCTTCCTGTTGTTCAAGCTCGGATATATTATGAGCTTCCAGAACACCGTGTTAAGAATGTTAGAAATCAGGAAAAAGCAGAAGTGGCAGAAGTACACAGATTCAGTATTTAAGTACAAGTACTTTTTTTTTTTTTTTAATGTTCTCCAATATAAGTAGAAGTTCTGTTTAAAAAGTTTTTGTTTTCTGGATATCTACAGTATGTGACCGAGTTACTGAAAAACTGTTTTTTTTAAACATGATATTGTTGATAATTAATTAATTAATTAATGTGCAAAGCTAGTAGAATTCTTTTCTTCAGAAATATAAAATATTTGTCTTTTTTTTTCTATTAGAACAAAGGTATAAAGTAAATGTACAAGTCATCAGGCGTGTTCAGGTGCTTCATGAAACCTTGTAGGCATTAAAAGCGATATATTAAATTACATTATAGATAATGATTTGCCTGGTTGCTTTAGTCATGGCTGGACAGAGAGCAGTGAAGACTGTGTGTAAGTTTTTAGATGAAAGCCATTGCAGCCAGAATGTCGAATAACTTTCAGCACTGGTGAGCTTTATGGATAACGATGGAATCGCATTAGAATGATGAAGGTCGCGGCTCTGCTGCGCTTGTAGTTTCATTTCAAATGAGCTGTGGCTTTTCAAATGACATAAATAAATCATTGATTAACTTGGTTAAATATTAAAGGTTTCAGCTTCTAATAGCTCGTGCTGTTATGGTTGGCAATATGCCCTGAAATAAAACCAAAAAACAAAAGGGAAATAAATCCTGAGCAATGTGCTTTGTTTTGATTCACAAACCATGGCTGAGAGAGTATTGAGTTACTGCAGCTAATGGAGAGGAGGCCTGGACACGATGCCATGACTTGTTAATAGCCACTAATAGATTTGACATTAATTAAACAAATAATGAGAAGAAGTGATAACGTCTTTCATTACTTTGGAAGTTAAACGTCCTAAGTGCTACCATTGCTATCCTCTAAAATGATTTATAATTGATATAATATGTTTTATATGAATTTACACTTTTATATTTATATGATTTATGATTTCTATACAGTATAATGGTCTACACAATTAAACATGGGCATCCTGCAAGCACACAATACAATAAGGATAAAGGACATGCCAAAATATTATACGCCTGTTAAAACAACAAACGTTGTTATTGGCGACGAACAAAACGATCCATGTGAGGATCTGAAAAAGTGGGCTGGATCGATTGCTCAGTTTTTAATCACTTTCTCCGCTAACCAATCAGCGCTTTCGTAATGACCTGCCAATCATTTCTGTCACCTAGGACTGGTGGAATTGTTTCGTTCCTGTCCTTCTCACATGGCGGAGCTCAGAACATGTTGGCGGTACAGTATGTGACAGTGAGTGACAGTGTGAATGTGTACTGCAGGTTTAGATTAGAAAAATCAATGCGTGCTTCTGCGTGCTCGTCAATTCAAAATGTAAGGAGTAAAAGTACAGGATTTTCATTAAACAAATGTAGTGAGTACAAGTAAAAAAAAAATATTTGTACTTTGTTACTTGCCACCTCCTAGAAAAAAAAAGTACAAAATGCAAAAGAAAAAAAGTACTGGGATTTATTCATTAATGAGTCTGGTAAATTTAGTTGAGTAGGCTCTAATGTCACTCTGCACACACAGATGAGTTGATACAAGATGGTTAAATTAGCCTGAGACTGATATCAGTATAACATTATCCCGAGGTGAAGTTCACATTTCTGTACATGGCATCACAACATTTGAACCAAATATTACCTAGACATATTAGACTGTCTCTCTTTAATTATTATAAACCTAAGTTTTATGCTTAGGGTGTAATAAAAGGTTTTGCATGCTTCCTGATAAAATTTTATATATATATATGGCGATTTCACTTATTAAGGGAAAAATGCTGCCTGACTGTGAAAAAGTAATTGAGAAATGCTTTTACTGCATCCAAGCTATCTAAAGAAAATAGCTAATTATTTAAAATCTGCTAGCTCACATTTAAGGGGGCACGGTGGTGTAGTGGTTAGCACTGTTGCCTTGCACCTCCAGAGTCTGGGTTCGATTCCCTTCTCTGTGTGCATGGAGTTTGCATGTTCTCCCCGTGCTTCATGGGTTTCCTCCCACAGTCCAAAGACATGTAGGTTAGATTAATTGGTGTTCACATATTGGCCGTAATGTGTGTGTGTGTGCCCTGTGATGGATTGGCACCCTGTCCAGGGTGTACCCCCCCAGCGAGCCTGAATATAGGATAAAGCGGTATAGATGATGAATGAGTGAGTAGCTAACATTTAAAGAACAAGCCTGGTGATGCAAATGTATGAACGCACATCTACATGCACGCATTCTCAGAATGTAGTTACATCCGCTGCTATTTCTATTTCCAGAAAGGTTATCTATAACGCTTCCATTTTTACAGTGCGTCCATGTCGCTCCAGTAATTACAGCTATCATGAACCGACGAGGAGATTTCTCCTCTGAGCTGACAAGCATTAGGGAGTCCTGGAAACAGTACACCTCACACAGATTGTGACGTCAGAACAGCAGAACGACGTACGGATGTGTCTTCTGGTAAAACGCCTCCGGGATGATACACTATCGCTTTGATATTTCTGTGACTTTTTAAAAAAAATTTTTTAGGCTAAACGACCTGAATGATTATCGACTTTCTTTTCCTCAATCCATAGCGCATCTGTAGAGGTTTTTATCAGTCGGAGCCACTCTCTTGCTTCATTACTGATGATTTGAGATGGATTTAGAGAGAGAGGGAGAGAGACAGATGGCTTCGGCTTCCATATAGCAGAAAAAACACGGCGTCGGGAGAACATCTAATCACAGGGCTCTGCGCGCACTTTTATCGCCGTAGTCCTCCATCTCTCCTCTGTCTTTTTCCTCTTTCGGACCCGAAATGCCATGTCTTCCTAATGAGAAGATTTGCCCTGACACAGGTCAGAGATTGGTGGAATTCGCCAGAGCAGAGCTTACGCAGCCGCTAACCGCCCCTCGCAATCCGCTCTCACTGCGTCTAATGGACGCATAATCTTTTAATGCCAATACTCAGCCGTTATCAGAAAACCATCGTCTAATACAGCACAGATACGACAGAGAAATATGGAAACAGAGCGGTGAAAGCTGGCAGCTAGAACATGACTAGAGCCGCTTTGGGGTTTGTCTGTAATACAGGGTCTTGGAAAGACAGCCGTCTCCCCGCTGCCGTCTGGATGGGATTTTTTTTATCTCAGCGGCACAAACGCGGCCCAAACCGCTGACAGACATTTCCCGAAATCCTGCCGAATAAACCATGAGGCGAGCAATAGCCTTTTATATGTGTCACATTGATGGAGAAACAGGGAGAACGGCGACGGAGGAAACTGACAGGATTTCGCAGTGTAGTTTCACCGTATGAATTTATTTTACACTGGAACGTGTCCGCTCCAAATCTCTGCTCTGCTACAGAGAAAGGAACGAGTCATATCTTCTCAGCAAATCCAGAGTGTGAGACACACCTCAAATTCTTTAGACACACACACACACACACGTATGTGCGCAAATAGGCAATGGTGGACGCAATACACAGATCTTGCTTGTGTGTAAAAAATAAGTAAAAAGGTACCTGAGGTAAAAGTAAAAGTCCTTCATTTACACTTGTACTTGAGTGAAAGTACAAAAATATCAAAGAATAAAAGTACTGGGATTCATTTATTAATTGGTCTGCTCATTTTAGCTGAGAAAGCGCTGACGTCAGTCTGCACACACAAGATGATTCAATTAGCCTGAGACTGATATCAGTTAGCGCTATCCAGAGGTGGAGCATTTCCATTAGAGAGATCTGAAGTAACGTTTTAAAGCAGGATGAAAACTTTTTAATAACTGTAAAAAAATGTGAAAAAACATTTTAACCAAATATTAGCTATCAGACTGTCTCTCTTTAATTAATATAAACCAGTGTTTCGTGTGCTTAGGGTGTAATACAGTGCCGTGAAAAAAATATTTGCCCCCTTCTGAAATTTTTATTTGGCATATTTGAGATTTAATTGACAATTTTATTTGTTAGACCAAAAAAGCTGTTCGAATCTACCTTCCTCTATGTGAAAAAGTAGTTTCCCTCTAAACCTAATAACGGGTTGTACCACCCTTGGCGGCAACAACTGTAATCAAGCGTTTGCGATGACTGGCATTGAGCCTTTCACATCGCTGTGGAGGAATTTTGGCCCACTCTTCTTTGCTTTTTTTTTTTTTTTAACATAATCCAGCCACATTGCAGGGTTTTCAAGCACCCTCCAGTGTTTTAGGATCTCAATTGGAACCTTAAAACCGGTCAGTGTGGACCTGCTGGCGTGTTTTGGATCATCGCCTTCCTAAGTGTGCCTGAGCTTGAGGTTATTTTGAGCAGGGTTTTGTGGTAGTGCGCAGTATTTACTGTCCAAGTCCTGAAGCTGTTTTTTACGGCAAACTTTATGAGACACAAAAGTCCAAGTTTTGTCTCATCAGTCCTTATAAGAATTAAGACTTTTAATTTTTAAAAATTTTATATAATAATCAACATTTTGGGGGGGGGGGAATGTGAGACGAGCCTTTGTGTTCTACAGTTTGTATTTACTGGGTTGTGTTTGTGTAAGGCTGGATTGTTTGGAGGTTTTGTATTGTATTGTTTGATCCTTTTTTGTTTCATGCAAAACTTGTCCAGATTTCCCTTTCCTGTCCTGTTAAAGGAAATGTGTTTGCCCAGATTTTAGTGAGAATTCTGGTAAGAAGAAATCATATGAGAACGTGACATGCAGGGAAAGCATTAAAGAAAATAATTGTTCCAAACAGACGATGGGTGTTGAAGTGTCGAGTTGAAGTCAGGACTTTTCTTCTGACATTTCTGCAGGTGCAAATATCGCAGGCTGTTGCGTTGATCTTGTATTAATAATGATCTGTGTTCTAATAGGTGCATCCGAAAGGTCAGAGCAAATCAGCCAAAATTAAACACACACTGTTCCCTGATCGGTGTGTTTGCGTTGCTTCAATTTATTCCATTCCTACTCATCGCCCAAGTGCGCTTGAGCTCGAGGTTTATTTGGAGCAGGGTTTCGTGGTAGAGCGCAGTATTCAAGGTCCCGTAAGTCATGTCAAACTGTCCGGGTCCTGAAGCTGTGTTAGTTTTACACCAGACTTAATGAGACACAAAAGGTCAACTTTTGCCTCATCAGTCCTTATAAGACTTATACAACTTGGCAAATGTGAGATGAGTCTTTGTGTGCTTTGTGGTCGGCAGTAAAAACCACATTTTGTATTTACTTTTCCTATCTTTGTGTAATGCATTGTAGATGCACCGAGATACTGGATTGTTTAATCATTTTGTCATTTCATCATCTGCTGCATGCAAAACTAGTCCGGGTAGATTGATTTCCCTTTCTCTTACTCATACAGTATGAAAGAATAACGGATGTCACATAATGTTGTGATGTAAAGTATGATGTTTCCCTTGTTGAAATACAGAGAAGTTAAAGTCCCTCAAAAATGAAATATTGTGGCTGTTCAAGTCAAACCAGGATTTATGAAGACATTTCTCATGAACTAAGACGTAAAACCGACTTACTGTATGTTTACAGACGACTTCTAACAGCGAAACGGTGATGAGACTCTTTATCAAAACATTTCTCTTTATCAAAACAATGTTCACTTACATTAAAGAAGGCTGGATCGGTGTGAATGAGGCGGCTCGGACACCACTGCAGTCGTTCCTTTAACCAGCTTGCAGAAGAGGCGCATCTGTCTGTGAGAACTGTACACACGATCATTCACCAGCACCACCTGCACATTACAGGAACCCGGCTGGGAGCTATTGCCTCATCACTGTACAGTCCTGACCTGAGTTCCTGGGAGGCCAGTTTTTCAGACAGATGATCATGGCTCTGGTGTACTGAGAATACTTTCTACTTTGATGAAACACTGGGATAAGTGCATTAGTGTAGCAGGGGATTATATACAGTAGAGAAATATAGAGAGTTGTTTTTTTATTCTCGTAACTTTTGTGCATTAGTAAAGTAGGGATACTTTGAAAAAAAGTGCTTGACTATAGTAATGGATCACATTTTCTTCATTACTTTCCACCACGGCTGGAAGAGTGTAGTACTGGTATCTGTGAACAATTCAACTTTTTCACATACTCTGTAAACCCCAATGGCTCAGTGTAATTAAACATATTGAGTACTGTTAACTTAAATAATTACAATTAGATCAAATTAATGGACCTTGATGAGTATTTAGAATTTTGTGGTATTTTAAGTAACTGTAAGTTCTTAAGTATCAGTAACTGTCACCTTAAAGTTCCACCCACTTAAAATCTTTCAGACTAGTTATCTTGTGTCTGACGTCATCAGGGCGGTAGAGCACCGGTGGCTCAGTGGTACAGAAGGTGTTTCGTCTGCCATGTGAAAGGTCCAGGTTTGATTCCCAACACCTGGATGAAGCGTCTGTCCCAAGCCCAGATAAAATGGGAGGGTTGCGTCAGGAAGGGCATCTGGTGTAAAACCTGTGCTGAGCTTGTGTGCGGACCGGATCGTCTGCTGTGGCGACCCAATGCCGGAATCAGCCAAAAGACCAACAACTATTTATTTGATTTGCAACAACTAAAAAAAATAGAATTGCTATTAAATAGTGTGAGTTAGGCGACTCAATAATGTAAGTAAAGAACGATTAATATGAATGAGTACAACAAACTCAAAAACTGATAGTTCTGTTTGAAACATCATTACTTAAAAAATTTAATGTAACTGATTACCTCCCTTTTTTTTTCTTTTTTTTTAGTTTTGCCAACTTATTCAGGTTTACAGTGTACGAGTCTTCATTTTGTCTCTTGCAGTGTCATTTAATTGCAATGGTTCTGGTGAAACCTTGAAACCTCGTGGAATGTAATGAAACCGCTTCAGTCATCATCAGACCAACAGGAATACGCTCTGACTCGAACGAACGAGCCGTTTAGGAGGGAAAAGGAGTTAATTGATCCGACTCACTGAGGCAGCATCGGAAGCAGTTAAATTTAATCGAAGTAATCAAGAAGCATTTCTAAAGTAATCTTCAACATCCGAGCTGTTCTTTAGTGAACGTGAAACGTGAGTGGGGCGATATTGGCGAGCTGAGTCAAACGATCTGACTCGCATAAGAGAGCATCGGCAGCGTGCTTGGCATAATTTATATGCAAATGGCCATAGTGTGGGAAATCTAAACGTCAGGCTCGAATGATTCCTGGTTCCTATTTACTGTTTAATGCATGAATGTGGAAGAACTATGGTCAGGTTTCATGGTCAGGTTATCATGTCACATACTGTACAACCTCCAATTAAACGCCAATAGCATCATAACAAAGGAAAAATACAGCCAGGAAGGAAGTAGCACTGACCGTTGGTGTTGCTCTTGATAGGATCGAGTACTACACCCTTCAGGTTTCAGTGCACGCCTGGAGGATTCCTTCTATGTAGAACCCACCAGCAGAGAAGGTTCAACGATAAACCTCTTCAGAACCATTAAAAAGTCAAAGGTTTTGTACAACATGTCATTTGGGATTGAAAACCATCTGTCTCAGTGAAAAATAACTCAAAGGCGTATTTACCTCCCTCTGACACCTCGTATCGCACACATCCTTGGGTTTTATTCGTCATTTCCTCCGTTTCTACGCCGCACATGATCACAGGGAACGCGATTGGATCAGTCGTCTCTTCTAGAGCTTAATAAAGTGATTATTAAGGCTCTCTCGACCCCTTTGGGATGAAAACGCTGATTAAATAACAGTCTTATTAATATACGCAGACTTAATTAGCAATGTTCGGGATGACAAGGACGAAAGATAAATAGCGCTGGAAAATGAACTGGTATTAAATTTTAAATTTCACATGGTGACGTGTGTACGCGCTTATCGCCGTCTCAGGAGTTCTTTTTAACATTTCATAGAAAAGGATTGAGGACTTGTCTTCTCAAAGAATGACGCATACAACACTGTTTTTCTTTTAAAAATCCTTCATTTAAAATGACTTCATTTGGAAGAAATGGCTATTATTATTATTATTATTATTATTATTATTATTATTATCTGTACCCAACAGGAATCCGCTCTGACTGAGTAGTGATGTTTTAAAAGTTCCAGTATAAAGCTTATCACAGCGAATGCTTGAAAAATCAGTTTGGTGTCTCGAGGTCAACTCGCATTTCTAAAATGTCAAATCCGTTGTGGAAATTGTTGTTTTCCCATCCAACATGCTGTGCAGTAAGGTCAGATCATCAAACTGCACAAACCAAACAGAGCACTCGGCTTTTCCTGTCATGTGGGATTTGTATAATCCAGTGTTAATCCCTGGTAAATATGGCCACACCGCATGCATTCTGTAGTGCGGGGAAGCGCCGAGTGTCATATAGAGAGACAGAAAGAAGGAAGGAAGAAAGAAAGAAAAAAAAAAGAAAGAAAGACTGCATAAATACTGGAAACCCAATACACCAAGTGAGTACCATTATTTATGGACTGCCATGACATGCACTTCAAAGGACACTCGTCATTCACCGGCTTCAGAGTCAAGTGCAAAGACACAAAATTCAGCTCATTCGGATTCATGAGGACGGTCAAGAGCACTTTTGGCAAAAAATGGACTGGATCTTGCAGAAGCACTGCCCGTGTTTATTCTGATTATTTGTTTCTTAGGCAGCGCAGAGTTTTTGCCCCCAGGAGATTTTATCTGGCCGCGCTGAGCATTTCTCACTAAGACGGCGGCGAAGTGAAATGCCCATGTCAACACAAACCAGCACGCCGGGCTGAAACTGAATGAACTATATTTAGTCTTTGAAGTTTAAAGCTTCTAACGTAAGGTTATATAGCTGTTTATATAGCAAGTTAGACATTTAAACAACCTTCTGTCAGAGATCAATCATTTTCGAAAATGAGTCAAAGTCTAAAAGTTTCATTGTGTGCAGGATCAGGTCTCAGTGTTTCTGTACCTTATGTTTTACATATTAGGCTCAGACTTTACCAAAGTACCCTTCCAATCAGCTGTTTAGGCAAAAATCACATTCTCATTATTTTCGTGCCTATACAAATGTTTGCACACAACCAGTTTTGGCCCATTAATTTCCCCAGTTTTGGCGCATTAATGTTCTTGAAGACGTTGTTTAATGATCCCACCTGGTATGATATCATTCTAAGCAAGAAGAAATAAAAGAAGACACTTGCTTAGCCTTTCTCTAGCTTGACATCTGGACTTTTTTTTTTTTTTTCAGAGAACTCCTGTATCCTGCCTTCTCAAGTTCAAGTTTAAGTTCAAATAGGCTTTTATTGTCATTTCAACCATATATCGTTCAGTACACATTGAAAAGTAACGACGTTCCTCCAGGACCAAGGTGCTACATACATCATAACTGAACGAAAACTACCTAGCTAACTAAGAGACCGAATTAGCTGACTAGCTGAGAACAGACAAACTAACTAGGTTTTATATAACATAAAGTGCCAGTACAAATGTGCAAACAAGAGCGACAAAGTGACAATGCGACAAACATGACAGATTTCAATACTTTGTGGTAATGTGGTAGAGAGTTGAGGTAGTGGGAGGAAAAACAGTAAGCAGTAAAAGATCGCGGGTTTTGCGACAGGCAAACCCAGGGTCAGAAACCCACGGCTTTCCAGTAAGGCAGACCTGCGGCCACCCCCTCATGCTGTTACTAGGCAACGCTCCCATAATGGCAATTAAGAACAATGCAGGACACCTGGACGCATGTCTGTATAAGCTACCAAGACAACGCAGTAGATGGGCGGACATTTAGGAAGCACCAGGTTGTGGAAAAGAGAAAAGAAAACTGAATAAGAAAAAGCGAAAAGAAAAAAAAGAAACCTAAAAAAAAGAGAAAAGAAAACTGAAAAAGAATTAGAGAAAATAAAATAAAACAAAAAAAGAAAAAGACAAAAGAAAAAGAGAAAAGAAAACAAAAAAGAAAGAGAAAAGAAAACCGAAAAAGAGAAAGGAAATCTGAAAAAGAAAAAGAGAAAACAAAAAAAAACAAAAAAAAAAAAACAAAAAGAAAAAGAGCAAAGAAAACTGGAAAAGAGAAAAGAAAACAAAAAAAGAAAATGAGAAAAGAAAAAGAGAAAGGAAATCTTAAAAAGAAAAAGAGAAAAGAAAAGATAAACTGAACAGTAAAAAGATAAAAGAAAGATAAGGATTCGTCCTGCTTTGAGAAACAGGGCATATGTGTTTGAGTTTATTTAGTTTAATTAATATTAAATCTGGTATCTCTGAGCGGAAAAAAACGTCCTGAAAAGTCTGCCCCCAAGCTCTCCCACAGCTCTCTCACACACACACACACACACACACACACTGTCCTCTGACACTCTGTGTAAGTGTTCTGTGTACAACCACCCAGCGCGCTAACACCACACGCTCTCAGTCACAACATCACAAAAAAATAGTCTGTGCAAATGAATGCTTGGCTTCCGATTGGCTAGAAACATACACTTCCACAAAGGCTCTCATCGAGCAGTATTTCAGCAGGAACATTAACAGATACATGTTAGAGAGATCTAAGACTGATGTATAATCTGTGACCTTTAATGTTGCCTCGCGACCAACTCCTGCTAAACTATACCGTATACGCATAATCCACACTGACCCTGTTCTCTCTTCACAGCCTGCTTTATTTTTAAGCTGGCACCACAAAACGTCCATCTGCCCCCCCCCCGGTCATGTTGGGATCTGTTCATGAGAAATGTGCGAGCGCGTGATGCGACGGTGACAAGCGAAATGAAATGTCACTTATGTGTCACGGCCTGGGAAACCTGTCCCGCTGAGGTGATTCTCCTGACGAATGAGGGACTATTTTCACTCGTTGCTACCTTGCGGGAATGAAAACTAATAGCGTACACAACAAGAATGCGATTTTGGAGATTCATGTGACGTTAGCGAGCCGCTGGTTCGGAAACGTAGCATGTGTTACTACAGAGAGAGCGAGCCGTGATGAATGAGTGCAACCTTAACGTCTGTTTCTCTTCCGTCTGCGTCGTACAGGCGTCCCAAAAGCTCCCAACGTCCTTCTGTGATGAAGACACGTCTTTAACGATCAAGTCAGGACTCGCTTCATGTGAACTGTTTAATTTTTTCCCACTTTGTACGAGCATTATTCTGGGTAATTGGCAATAGAAAGGATAATAATAATTAATGGGTGACTATGAATCAGCCAATAAAAAGCTTGCACTTGCACGCATTAGTTCCTGGAGGGTGTTTTAACACACGCAACTGAGCTCCCTGTCAGCCTGTAATTACACCTGAATGGAAAAGATTTGACCTCTTTGTTAACATTTATATCTAAAACTCTTCCATTATTAACGCTATTTCCAGAATCAGAAGGAAGGAGTTTTTTTTTATTTTAACTGTACTGTGCTTTCAGTTCCAACATCAATTTATATATTATATTATATTATATTATATTATATTATATTATATTATATTATATTATATTATATTATATTATATTATATTATACCATTTGATTTGACGTTAAATCATTTATTTGACCTCATAATATGTTGCGGTTTCTTCAAAAGTCTACTTATTGACATGGAGAACATTTAGTTAAGCTTTAATGCTCAGTGAAATTCTTTCTTTGCATATCCCAGTGTAACTGGGCTCAGCCATGGTACAGCGCCCCTGGAGCAGACAGGGTTAAGGGCCTTGCTCAAGGGCCCAACAATGGGAAACCTGATGGCGTTGGGGCTCGAACTGCTGACCTTTTTGATCAGTAACTCAGCCCTCTGAGACATCACTGTCCCTGTCTCTGGACCGAGTCTCTCTTTTTTTTTATCCCTCCCTCCCCTTACAAACACATTTGTTCATTTTCCTTCATGTACTCCTCTTTCAAATCTCGTCCAAATTTCTCAGTTTTCCATATTCTCTTTAATCTTCTACATAAACGTCACAAAGGTTTTGTCTGTACATTGGCCAGAACTCACTCCTTTTTTGTGATATCTTTAGTTTCATACAGTGGAGGACCTGAAACCAATCTCAGTATGTCTGTATTTCTTTCCAGTCAGATTTTTAAAAAAAAAGAAACTCATTCAGTGGTTTTGCGTGGCGACAGTATATGCATCACAAATGTTTACCATGTATGTGGAAGATGGAAATTAAACCTATACAAATCCTCAAAACACACACAACAGCATGATTCATCAGGGATTACTCCAAAAAAATGGGACTATGAAAATTGAACTTGTGAAGGTATGAGCAGTTTCGTGCCAGATTACAAACCGCAAATTGTAGCGTGTCTTAACTCAGTCTGGAACAGAATTTCATTAATCTTTTGCAATCCTTAGATTTAGAACTTAGAACTTACACCATGAGTGAAATCAAAATGTTGAGTAAAAGCGATGTTATGAACAGTTACAGTACAGACCAAATGTTTGGACACACCTTCTCATTCAAAGAGGTTGAATTTGTATTATGGCAAGAAAACAGCAGCTAAGTAAAGAAAAACTTTAAGAAATGAAGGTCAGTCAGTCCGAAAAATTGGGAAAACTTTGAAAGTGTCCCCAAGTGCAGTCACAAAAACCATCAAGCGCTACAAAGAAACTGGCTGACATGCGGACCGGCCCAGGAAAGGAAGACCAAGAGTCACCTCTGCTGCGGAGGAGAAGTTCCTATTGGTAATAATTCCACCAATTTTATTAAAGCTGATCAGTTTACTTTTAGCTTTAACCTTTTCACTATTTCTACAAACTCTTTCCCCGTCAACCAGGGGTACTAACGCTAGTCTTCTCTAAACGTATCTCCAGCTCCAGGTCCCCCGATGAGACTTCCCCAGCTCTTCTTCATGTGTATTACTGTCACATTAATAAGCAGAAGGGAAGGGCTACTTTTCCGGCAGCGCTCGGTTAATAAGTGTTGTGTGGCAGCCAGACTCTTGCAAATTGCCTCCTTTTATATTCATGGAGGGCAATAAGATAAAAATACAAAACAGAAAAAAAAACATATGCCTAATACAACAGGAGGCCAGGTTACAAAATTACACCTGACTCTTCCCTTCCCATTCCGCACATCAGCGGCGCTTCCACAGCCATGCCATTTTTATTTATTTATTTATTTATTTTTTGCTCTGAAGTATCATTTCGCGCGTAATGAAACGTGGCAGAGGAAATGGCCGAAGAGCATTAGTGGATGCAGAAAGTGCCGATTCAGGGCTGCCAGGGTCACGCGTGGCACCTGGCATGACGGAGAAGTGCCTAAACACTTGATGGATGTGGCAGTGGATGAATACTGACATACAAAAGCGTTTCATAAACAAACAAGATGGGAAAAAAAAAAAAGAAGAAAAAAACAAACATTTTAGATTGTTTTGGATCGCTGCATTTGTAGAGCTCCTCCAGCTGGACGAGGCAGAGGAGGCTTCACTTTCCTGAAGACTGAACCTCTTAGGACATTGCTGGTTTTCAGACCCCACCTGAGACAAAGAAGGAAAGGATTTCTCAAAAGGGGGAAAAAAATCATCAGCATGAATGGATTGTGGGATATCGAAGGGGAACACACATCAGGTCCTACTGGCACTCTTTTGACCACCATGCTGAAATCACCTAGGCAACAGTGGTGCAGCGATTACCCGGCGCTCACCAGGACCCCTCACATCAGGCGCACACATTGATTCTCTAATTACCAACAAGAAGTGGTGAAACTACTGATTTCAGCCACCGGGGGGAAGCGCCAGAGCAGACGGGACTGTTCGGTACCTCTTTGGAGCGGAGCTTCACTAGTCATGACCGCGATCCGGCACTTAAGATGATGATGAGAAGGAGAGAGATGAAGTAAGGTTAATGAGAGCAGGAAAGGTTGGGACAGAAAGCAAGTGAGTGAGAGAATGATTGCTTAACCAAGACAAGGTGAAATTCTACGTTCCGAAGACGTCGATTCTTTTCCTGAGAGTAGCACAACTACAAATCACAGGTTTCTACAGTATCGTAATACGTTATCGCATTGTATAGAGCATGTAGGATACGACATGAGAGAAACATTTTCATCTGGGTATTAAACGAATGTGAGGTCAGACGCATCTAATCATGAAGATGACACTAATTATGTCGGCTCTGACCTCATGGCCCGCTGGAGCGTATTTCAATTAGCGCTCGGGTATCGCGCATGGCAGCGTAATTGTGTGGCGTCCGTACTATATATCAGCGCCGGCGGGTCATGAGTCGGGTTACTGTCTCATTTTGGAGAAGATGATCTCCACTAACATTCTCTCTCTCTCACTCACAGACACACACACACACACACATCATTACCAATGACTTGATCTAATGTCTTGACTGACTCATCTATATCACTAACAGGAGGCTGTGTATGAATAGATATATAGTAGTTTTCTCAGCTCTTTCAGCGAACACTTTTTCGTCTGAAAATGTCTAAAATTCCATTTCCATACTGTCTGAGGAACCCATGTGGCGTTCCCGCACATCACGGGTGTCAGACGCCAACACAAAGTGTTACATTTTGACATCTTTCAACCCCCGACCCTTGATATCAACTTAATTATCACATCAATCTGCACTATTTATACTGCGGCGCTCTCTCGCATTCTCCGTCCTGATTGGTCAGAAGGCGACGGTTTGCCTATTGTAATGCGGCTGAAAATCACAGGGTTGCGCCACGCACTGTGTTTATGCATTTCGTTTCTATAGTAACGTCTCGTCCACAGAATCTATAATTTGGTGTCATTAAGCAGCCGTTAATCTCTTTGAGTGATTTGAAAGTAGAGTACATATAAACAATTATAACGTTCATATCATCTGTCTTACTATTTAATACGGCTCTGATTTTCTAAAGCTCGTTAGACACAAATTTATATCTAATCGCTTAAAGATCGCCTCAGACAAAAGTACGAATGTGATTTGTGTTTCACAGCACGCATAAGAACAAATAGAGTCAGCAGGTCATTCTGTAGCATTCCGGAGCCTGAGGCGGGGACCGAGCACTTCACGTCGAAGGAAACGCGCCTATTAAGTCAATTTACATAACAAATCAGCCTGTTAATAATACACACACTGGAGCATGTCGACTTAACATCATTACAGGCTAACAAGCGTAAAAAATATGATTAGCATTAGTCTGGTTTGGAGGTGATGTGCTTACCATAGGCAAGGAAATTGTGAGCACTGGCTCAACCCACACACTTAGATTAACCAGTTAGGAAGTGATTGATCGCTTGCCGTGTAGCATCAAAGCATTGGACCGTCCAAGGTATTCATTATTGTTAGGAATTTAACATGTCACAAATCTACTCTGTTTGGGTTTTACTTTTGGTTTGTCTTTTAGCTTGTTATCTGATTGCATACTGTATGGCATCATTGCTGGACGTTTGATCAGACAATAGCCGTAGCTCCAGGATTGGCCGTGGTTGGCTCCAGGGTTGGGGGTTCAAACCTCACATCTGGTTTTCATGTTCTCCCTGCGCTTGGTAATCATTGTTTATTCATTTGATGATTACAACAACACTGGCTAAAATGGAAGAACAAACGCAGGATCTGGCTTCCATTCTCAGGTCCCAATCTTCACTGTTCACCAGGACATTACCAGCGGATCCTTCCAGTGCTGTGAGTTGTGGGGTCAGGCCTCCATCGGTCAGGCTTGTTTGTCTGGCGAATGCCATGAGTGCTCGATCTGGGGAGTTTTAGGACAGATCAACAACCTTGAAGTCTTTGCCTTTTTCATGGCAGTTTGTGCTGTGTTGGCTTTTCCGTGGGATCAGGCCGGCGTTTGGTTCCCACAGGAAATTAGTTTTAGGTGACCGTGATCCTGTTAGATATAATTAAGTATATAATTAATAACCATTTAATTTATTCATTCTTCCTCTACAGTGCTCATCCTGTAGAGGGTCACGAAGGGCCTAAAGCCTATTTGAGGAGATTTGGAGCACAATTCTGTACCAATCCATCGCCTGGCACACATACTACAGGCAACAGTGGAATAAGCCTAATCCTTTGGCTGTGGGAGGAACATGCAAACTGCACACACACACCAGCAGCGGGACCATCAAACCTGGACCCTGGAGTTGTGAGGCCACAGTGCTAACCACTACACCACTGTGCCAGCCTTTTATAATCAGTATTATTCAATTTACTTGGTTTGGCTTAATATTCTTAATATTTTTCTGCTCCTTGCTTGAGTTTTTGATCTGAATGTGAATGTTTATATTAACAATGATGGAAGGGAAAGCCAGTGGTCACCCACTTACATAATATGGACACCGTCAATGGTTGAAAATGTTTAACGTCTAGGGAGTAGCTGGGGTGCTAGTGCTAGTGCCGGTCTCTATCTTAATAATGATCTTGTACATTTTGTCAAAATAATGTAAGCAAAATGTCATTTGGACCAAAAAATTCAATCAGGTATGGGTAGATTTGATCAAAACCGACCGGCCATATGGCACTTTGTAGAAAATCTGTGAGTCATTAGTTGCAAACAGGCTTGCTTTCAAATCAACTAAATCCAAATGACAGAATGACAAACAGGCTAAACTCAAAAAATGATAAACAGGTGTTACATTAATTAATAACCATAATCAGCAACTCTTGAATATAGATATGTCTAGTGGTTACTTCCTGTGTGTGATCTGACGGCCATGTGCATTGTTATGGAAAACGCATTGTTGGTTTGATTAAACGGGACCAGGACATCCTCACCAGCAGCATTATCAACAAGAGCTGAGAAAACCCCAGAGATCTGATGTGGTGTAGCGTAAAGATGAAGCTCTGCTCAGCTGTCCTCCATCCTCCATTAATATATACAGAGCCATGAAAAGGTATTTGCCCCATCGTCTATTTTATTTATTTATTTTTTGCACATTTGTCACAATTTTAATAATACATTGAGATAATCTGAGCAAAAAAAAAAAAAAAATTTTTTTTTGAATGATTATTTCATTTGTTAAGGGAAAAGAGCTGTCCAAACCTATCTGGTGAAAAAGTAATTGCCCCCCCCCCTCTGCTGAATCATGAATAAAGTGTTACATTGTATCGTACCCAGGCCTGATTGCTGCCACACCTGCTGAATTAATAAATCACTTAAAAAAAAACATTGTCTGACAAAATCAAGCATGCCTCACTCACCTCAGTTAAAGTCAGTGTTTTGAAAGGTGTGTGTCCTGTTATATTTGGTGTAAAACTAACACAGTGTTTCATCAAGAGACCATCGTACCAACAGTCGAACATGGTGGTGGTAGTGTGATGGTCTGGAGCTTTGCAGCTTTAGTACCTGGGGAAAAAAGTATAATTAATGGAATCATGAATTCTGCGCTCTACCTTATAAGCCTGGAGAATGTCCAGCCATCAGTTTGTGACCTCAAGCTCAAGCGTTATTGGGTTCTGCAGCAGGACAATGATCTGAAACACATGAGTCATGATTCAGAGTCATTCAACTCTGAATGACTCAAAAAAAAAAAAAAAGATACAAATTAAGGTCTCGGAGTGGCCTAGTTAAAGTCTGGATTTAAATCCGATGGAGATGCTGTGGCAGGACCCTAAACAGGCTGTACATGCTTGTAAACTTTCCAACGTGGCTAAATTGAAAGAATTCTGAAAAAAAGAGTGGGCCAAAATTCCTCCACAATGATGTGAAACATTCACTGCCAGTTAATGCGCTTTACGATTGCAGTTGCTGTCGTCAAGGGTGAAACAACCAGTTATTAGGTTTAGGGAGTAATTAACATTTCTACATACTGTAGTAGTAAATACTGTAGTAGTAAATTCGAAATAAATCTTTTAAATGATGATTTTATTTATTAGGGGAAAAAGCTGTCCTAACCTGCCTGGCCCTACAGTATTTAAAAAATTTATTTCGAATTTACTCAGGTTATCTTTGTCTAAAATGGTCAATCATTTAAGTGGACAGATATGCAAAAAAAATCGAACATCAAATACTTTTTCATGGCACTGTAGGAAGAGAGGATAACATTTAGCGGTATGTGGAATTCACCTTCGTTTCTACATGTTAGATTCTTTTCTTAGAAATCTCATCAGTTTATTCGGAGTCCCGTAGGACATTGCTGATGGAGTCCTGAATAAGCAGCATCGAGCGCTCCATAAGGCATGATGGAATTATTAAAAGTGACCACATACTGTATGTTAGTGAGGATGATGCTTCTACTTGACTTGACTCTTATACTAATGAGGTAATGTGTGATGTGAGGGTCAGGCAGCGTGAACATGGTTGAGCATTGGAACAGTTCGAGATGCCAGTGGGACGGCTGTGTCTTCTGTGTGTTTCTGAAACCTCGCTGCTGTAGTCAGGCAGTTATTAACTCCCAAACATGTCCACGATAAACGCATGTGTAGCTACTTCAATCCACTTCCTTATGCACTCGATGCAGTGCCCCCTGCTCGCTCGGTTGATTAAGGACACACATGTACGTCAGGCGTAAAACATGTCCCGGCATAAGACGAAATGGGCTTTTGCCAAACGACTCATTCTTAAATTGATGAAAAGGAAAAAAAAGCACTTATGGGGACAGGCACACTGCAATTTCCTTGTTTTCCCGTCACAGCATGACATCACACACACACACACACACACACACACACACACACACACACACACACACAGAAGACAGACACAGATAAACAGCTAAAGACAAAAACGAAGGCAGAGATAGAGATAGATAGAGTGACTGAGACAGATGGAGAAAGAAAGAGAGAGAGAGAGAGACAGAAAGAAAAGAAGAGAGAGAGAGAGAGAGAGAGATGAAAAATAGAGAGAGAGAGAGAGAGAGAATAAAATAAAGAGACAGGCAGAGAATGGATTGAGAGGCATATAATACAGAGAGATAGAGATATACTGAGACAAACAGAAAAGGAGACAGACAGAGACAAAGGAATAGACAGGCACAAAGAGTGAGAGACAGATATAGAAATCTAACTAGAGATTCGGAGAGATAGATAGAAAAGAGAGCAATAGGTGTAGAGAGGCCGGGACTAATTGTGACAAAGAGAGACAGGGAGAGACGAGGACACAGGCAATGAGAGAGAGAGAGAGAGAGAGAGAGAGAGAGACATATGGACAGGATGCTGGAGAATATGGATATCTTAATCTTATTTTTATTATCTTGTCACTTTCGATATTGTCCTTGTCTCTGTGTAGAAAGAGAGACATGAGACACACAGAGAGGCAAAAGACTTAAAGAACAAAAGAATGATACATAAAGGGACGGGGGGGGGAGAAGAGATAGAGAAGCAGAGGGACAGAATGAGAGTGAGAGAGAATGGGAGGCAGACAGACAGATGGACAGGATGCTGAACTATATTAATATCTCATTATGGTGTCTTTATCATCTTGTCACTTCCTCGTCTCAGCAGCAGCGTCACTAAACACAGAGCACTGAACTGCACACGGCACTGAGCGGAGAGACGAGGTGAGGCGCGAGATAACGTGAGCGAGGAGAGGTGTGAGGGAGCGCTCTGGAGAACACGATAAGCTTCACACACACGCACGCGCGCGCGTTGACAGGATTTCGCTCGCGCTCCACCCTGCTGTGAAACTCTGGAGTCAATCCTGGAGTTTCTCTTCTGTCCTCTTTTATCCTGTGTTTAGCCACACACACACACACACACCTTCACACTAAACCTTCCACCAGACTGAATGAGTGTGACAGTGTGTGTGTGAGTGTGTGTGTGCGCGCTGTATCTCAGCACCCAGCTGCTCCTTCTCTCTTCGTGTCTCTCTCAGAACTCGCCGTTATTGTCTGCGCTTCCCTCCACACACACACACACATCGCTTTCTCATTACCTGCACACCGCGAGGACAGCCGGGAGAATTACGCCGCACGCTATTACCGAATGATCGTTAAGAGAAGCAGCTTGTTATGTGCAGCGCGTGAAGGAGGCGCGCGCGCGGCCGCTCTGTTAAACGGGCCGTTTCGTCAGCGTCACCCGGCTCGAGCGTAAATTGCTTTTTTAATTAATAAAAAGCGATGCAAATCCGCAGCCTTACAGATTTTAAAATTGGAATAGACCGTGTGTGAGGAAATAAAAACAGAATAATGCATGTTAAAGAGGGCCGATTATGTACAATTAACCTTTTAGCCATTTTTAGACATTCTCATGAGTTTTCTGTGTGTGTGTGTGCAGTAGTTATGGGTTCATGTACGATTCGTTCTTTCTGAACGAGTTTTTAACGAAGAACGAGCAGTCCTCCACTCCTTCAGAGTTTTCTACTGGGCGCGCATGCGCAAAACCGCCGTAGGTCATGTACAGGAAACCGAAACGAGTCGTTACCTTTGAGTCTTCTAGTCCGAATTGTCTGTTCTTTTGTCACGTGACTCCCACAGACGCTATGCAGTGCAGTACACAGGAAACAGAATTGAGCGATTCTTCTCAATGAGCTGCCTAGTCCGAGTCGTTCGTTCTTTTGTCACTTGACTCTCATAGGCGCTAAGAGCATAAAAGAGCGAGCGATTCAGACTAGAAGATATGATAGTGAGCTGCTCATTCTGTTTATCATAATATGTCCTTAGCTGCATTGTAATATTTTTATTAATGGAACTATAGCCACCATTTGTGTATGTCATCACTAAAATGATCCAAACGTCACATGTGTATGTGCAAACAGAAAAAGTTTTGTATCGTCCATGGGCTTTAGCAAGCCAGTCAGATTTCCACTCTAATGTGACCACATATAAGGAGAGCTCCTCCCGCTAACTTGTGGCTCAGCTCTGGGGTTCTCTGGGTGTGGCTTAGCACTAGCATATTTAAATAGAAACAGCTGTTTTGTAGGATTAAAATAAAGGGAATCTGAGGTGTATTTTAAATGGAGCATGAACACACACTTTTGAGGAAGTCTAAAACCTGGGTGAACTTCTGTTGAGACATTCAAATGGATGGTGGAGTAAACAGAATGAGAACATGGATCTATCATGCCTTTTTACCACTGTGCAGGTTGATGGTGGTGGTGTAATGGTGTGGGGGATCTTTTCTTGGCACACTTTAGGCCCCTTAGTGACAATAAATGCCACGACCGACCTGAGCATTGTTTCTGTCCATGTCCATCCGTGTTTCTGACCATGTCACAAAGCTCGAATCATTTCAAATTGGTTTCTTGAACATGACAATGAGTTCACTGTACTAAAATGGCCAACACAGTCACCAGATCTCAACCCAATAGAGCATCTTTGGGATGTGGTGGAACGGGAGCTTCGTGCCCTGGATGTGCATCCCACAAATCTCCATCAACTGCAAGATGCTATCCGATCAATATGGACCAACGTTTCTAAAGATGCGAAACTGCTAAAACATGCGTACTGTGATGTTTTAAGTGATTTTGGAGTTGAATTTAATTTTGCGGGGGCAGTTTTAAAAAAATGCACAAGCGTTAACAATTATGTTTTGATCTTTTGGTTAGCGCCTAGAATGTGAAATCTGGTAAAGACGGTACAAATATTGGGCTCAAACTCCCAATCCAATGCAGCTTGCCTTAGGCTAGTTATGGGATGAGAAGCATGATGGTTCTATTGGTGGAAGTAGCACTGAGAGATGGGGTGGAGGATACAGAGGAAGAGACAAAACAGCTGGACAGGCTAAAAGAGTAACGCTCTGCTGCATTGGTTTTCTTCAGTATGTTTTATTTTACCTTCATGGAAGGAGTCTCCAGTGTCAGAGCTTCATAATGGCCGTGTGTTTCACAAACTTGAAAACATGACCTGACGGTCTGCATTTCGTTAATTACTTTGGGAGAGTTCTACACAAGCTGCCTCCGCTTTCAAAGTGGTGCTGCACGCATGCTCTCTGAATTATTACTGCATTTAATCTCCCGCTCTAAACCTGCCACAGGGAGAAGCTGAGACGTGAAACATGGCTAGATTAGCACAGAATGCGTCCTAACAAGATTATTTTAAATGGATTGTTTTATTGAGCCCTGCTGCGAC
Organism: Clarias batrachus; assembly: GCA_003987875.1. Classification (NCBI taxonomy): domain Eukaryota; kingdom Metazoa; phylum Chordata; class Actinopteri; order Siluriformes; family Clariidae; genus Clarias; species Clarias batrachus. The sequence continues at coordinate 35,759 of QMIH01000759.1, forward strand.
GCCCATTCTTCACAGAGAGAAAGAGAGATGGAAGAGATTGACCAGTGAATAGCGTTCATTATAGAGCAGAGAGAGAGATGCAGCGGGGAACAGACCACGTCCACTGCATTTTGTATCAGCACTCCTCATAAAGGCTGGACGATAATCACTTACAATTATATCTCAATCATAATGAGCTCGATTATCTCGTTACCGCGCGCAACGAGATTATCAAGCGGCACAGAAAGTTTCTGTGCAGCTGCATTTTGTGTAGTTTTAGTTTTCTGCCGGTGCATCCAGAAACATTTACACAGAGACACAGTATGAGTAAACAACGCTCTGTGCACCAGAGGGGTCTACTGTGTCTGACTGCTTTTTCATTATAGGTGTGTATCGGAGCGTGTATGAGTGAGGTGATGTTTTGACAATTATCTAGCATAGAAAACTGTCACATAAAACGTTCTTTCTTCTGATAAAAAAATCTCTTAGATTCACAGAAAATATTTATGTTCTAACAAAAATGCTCTGGGATTTACACAAAATGTTGTCAGATTCACATAAAAAACATCCCCTCACATTCATATATAGCATATTTATGCTTAAAAAGGCTCTCGGTTTCAAACAGAACGCTCTCACATTCACACAATGTTTTCGCATTCACAAAAACAATTCTGTTTAAACAAAAAGCTCTCACATTCAAACAAAAAATATTTATGCTCTAAAATGTGCTGAGATTTATACAAAACAGTATTGGATTCACACAGAAAGCTCTCAAATTCACGAAATATTTAGGATTAAACAAAAACCTCTCACATTCCTACAGCACAAAATATTTATGTTTACATAAAATTTACAAAAACAACTCTCACATTCGCCAGTCTTTCCAGATTTTCTCCAAATCCTTTCATTCTCTCAAAAACATATTCTCACTTTCAGTCAAATGCTTTTACATACAAAAGCGTTTTATGCTTTTTATACATATTATTTATGTCTAAATAAATCACTTTCGCACGAAAATGCTTTCAGATTCACAAAACGCTCTCACATTAACACGGAATGTTCTCAGATTTACACAAAATGCTCTTATAATAATTCCCAAACCTCTCAGTTTCACATGAAACACTCTCATGTTGGCACAAAATGTTCCACATTCAAACAAGAAACTCATGTTTTATCTCTTCCATAAAAAAAAAAAAAAAATCTCACATTCATCTAAAATGGTTGTCCATTCACCACTTTTCCACAAGGTCACACACAATGTTCTCACATTCACAAAAACACTTTCATCTGGCACACAACCCCTCCACATTTACACAAACCCCTCTCACATAAATTTAAATAGAAAGCGGCCATTTCATTTCATTGAGAGTGACATGTCAAGCTTGTGTGTGTATGTGTGTGTGTGTTTATTGCAGTATGTTTCCACAATGCTGTTTGTTAGGCTTCAGGAACACTTTGATTCCATTAAGAGGCCACAAAGAGGGCAGAGAGCTCTTCCATCATGATGTCGCATGCAATTTACAGCAAAGCTCAATTGCGACCCAACACACACACACACACACACGCACACGCACACATACACAAACATCTAGTGGTGCGCCGACTCACTTGCAGGTTTTTAATTTAGTTACACACTCTCACGGTGTCTCACTGTCAGAGAGAAATGCTTCTCTGCGAGCATGTGCATCACTCACTCACACTCTACTCCATCTCTTCCTGTCCTTCTCACACATTCATCATAAAGCTCTGACGTCTGCCACCTCTGGAGTAACTCGTGATGTAGGTTCATAAGCAGAGGCGAAGAAATATCAACTGAGACCAAGAGGATTGCGAACAGAAGGAATACAGAAACATGCCAACGGTCAATTCATCTTTCCGTCAAGTTCTGCAGCAATGTGTTTTACTAGTAAAATCCTGTATAGTTTTCAATAACAGCAGCACTGACTGAGTGTAGCTGTAAATCACAGGCCTATATTAATCACACTGATATGTTATGTGTTATGATTACCATAGTAACAGCTCATTTATAGGTTAATTCCATTCCCATGACACTATCTAAATTTAAATCATAGAAATAATGCGTCAGCCCAAAATGTGTGGCAAGTTTGATTCAATTCCTGCAGGTGAGTCGATTCAGAGGCACATCACTTTTTCACTAAAGTTCACGTCCTGCAGGTGACTTCATTGAGGATCACTTCATTGGTAAGTGATTCAAGCCTGAATCAACTCACCTCCTTCTCACTAGAGTTCACTTCTTGAGTTTGATTCAGCAACAAATGATTTTCTCACAAGAGTTCGCTCTCCGTGAGTGAGTCAATTCAGAGTCAAATGCATTTCCCACTAGAGTTTACCTGCAAGTGAGAAAATTTAAAGTTGAATCACAAGTTTGCTTTTTTCAGCTGAGTCGATTTGGAGTCGAATCACTTTCTCACTAGAGTCCACTTTCTACAAGTGAGTCAAATCAGATTCAAATCACTTCCTCACTAGAGTTCACTTTCTACTGGTGAGTCAATTCACATTCGAATCACTTTCCCACTAGAGTCCACTTTCTATAGGTGAGTCAATTCAGATTCGAATCACTTTCTCACTAGAGTTTACTTTCTACTGGTGAGTCAGTTTGGATTCGAATCACTTTCTCACTAGAGTTCACTTTCTACTGGTGAGTCAATTCAGATTTGAATCACTTTCTCACTAGAGTTCACTTTCTACTGGGGAGTCAATTCAGATTCGAATCACTTTCCCACTAGAGTCCACTTTCTACAGGTGAGTTAATTCAGATTTGAATCACTTTTTCACTAAAGTTCACTTCCTGCATGTGACTTCATTGAGGATCACTTCATTGGTAAGTGATTCACAACTGAATCAACTCACCTCCTTCTCACTAGAGTTCACTTCTTGAGTTTGATTCAGCAACACATGATTTTCTCACGAGAGTTCACTCTCTGTGAGTGAGTCAATTCAGAGTCAAATCACTTTCTCACTAGAGTTCAACTAATCTGACTCAAACCCATTTTTTTCCGGTAGAGTTCACTTCAGAGTCAAATGCATTTCCCACTAGAGTTTACCTGCAAGTGATCAAGAAAATTTAAAGTTGAATCACGTTACCACCAAAGTTTGCTTCCTTCAGCTGAGTCGATTTGGAGTCAAATCACTTTCTCACTGGAGTTCACTTTCTACTGGTGAGTCAATTCAGATTCAAATCACTTTCTCACTAGAGTCCACTTTCTACAGGTGAGTCAATTCAGATTCAAATCACTTTCTAAATAGAGTCCACTTCCTACTGGTGAGTCAATTCAGATTCTGATTCTGAAGCTGATTCAGAGTCACATCACTGTCTCACCAAAGTTTACTTTCTGCAAGTGAGTCAATTTTAAGTCTAATCTGTATGAGTAGTCGAATCCATTCACTTCCCGAGGGTGATTCAGCAAAAATACAGTTCACTTCCTGCAGATGAGTCGATTCAGAGTCAAACCTTTATTTTATTCTATCCTAGCGATCACTAGGTAGCAGTTTCAGACCACCTCGCTCAGGCGTTCTTGGCTGCAAGAGTCATTACTGGGGGAACACACCAGGTGTCGAATGGATTTGTCTGACGGTCAGGTCAGGACAGGACATTTTAACACAGCTGTGGTTTTATTAATGTGGTGTAAGATTTGAACAAAAACACCTGCACATCGGTAATGAACATAACAGATTACCAAGCGTAAAATGAACAAGTACAGCAACGCCATAATGACTCTAGTGTTTACAGATAAATTAATCTGTCAAGTTTCAGTACAAACGTAGCAGCATTTGCATTCACAGAACTAGGATGCTTTCTTTATTCTGAGAAAATTTCCTTCAAGCATTAAAAACTCGATATGAATATTGCATGAACTGTTTTTCGAGTTTCTTATCGTGCCAGATGATGTTGCGTCTCGCTGAATCCCACGACACTACAGCACTTTTCCGTGGTAACTAGATTACGAATCGGCTTTATAACTCTAGCCGTCTGCGAGTTCACCCGAATGGTGATGCCCTCCTGAATGTCACCATCCATCCCTGTGAAATCAGGAAGAGACAGAGCGATTCAAGTGAGCGGTGCGGTAATGAGGATGGAGACATTTACCCTTTCCCGTCTCGTCCGAAAGCGAGCTGCGGAACACCAGTGGGGAAAGCCCGGGTCTCATTGTAATTCTGATAGCAGTGTGGAAAAACACCATCACCATGTCTTCTGTGCAGTCTCGTGAGGTACTGAGAAAAAAATTGATATATGACTCAGAAAGCTGATTAATGTGGACAGTCCTGCTGTGATCGATTTGCACGCGGTGTGATATATGGCTTATGCCTGTGATTGATTTTTATAACCAGAGGAAGCCTTATTATAAAAACAGGTGAAATGTTAAACAGTTTTAACGGAAGGTCAAAACCAACTGGGCGAACAATCAGAAATTAAAAGGAGACGGGTAGACAGGAAAAAAAAAAGATTATGCAAAAAATGATGTTTTGAAGAGCTGATGGAGACCTGGTGGGAGTAGATTAAGAATTCATGAAGGTCAGATGGTAATGGTGTGGCGTGCTGGTGGCGTCGGGTGAAACTGCCAGTGAAAACGAACAAATAAATAAATAAATAAATGGTCCTATTTTTGTCATTGACATAATGGGCCAGTAATTATGCACTCTCTATCATCATGGTGAAATTGGATGTAGAGCATCATTATGAAGATGGCTTTGGCGTACTTATGTTCCAGCAGCGGCCCTGCTCACGCGCTGATGGATGTCAATTAGCGCCGCTCCGAGGCGGTTACTCATCGTTGCCCGCGCATTAGATTTAATTACAGATACGGCGGCGTAGTCCATTTCATGACCTGCTTCTCCCGTAGACAAGAGGGCTCGGTTTTGGGGTCTGGATTGTGAAAACACACCACAAGCCAAAGCTGAGTTTACCAAAGTAATTGAGATGTTAGATAAGGGTGGCTTTCTGGAAGTAAATAAATAAATAAACAAACTGATGATATTGCAAATGTAAGCATGAACATCTGTTTACTAAGGGTTTGGTGAAAGCAAAAGTCAAGCATGTCAAGTCATCAGATTGTTATATAGTTCGTTGCTTGACGTCATGCTGCACTAGTTTTGGAAAATAGCACTATAGATGCTTGGATCATTCTTCAAAAAGACGAAAGACAAACACACATTTCTGAGTTATGCTTTAATCCCGAAACGACTGACTCGGCGTCTAATAGAATGATACGGCTGAGCGGCTGAGGTTAAAAGTCTGCTCGAGGGTCCAGTCCTGGCTCCGTGACAGTGCTGAGATTTGAACTCGCATCCCTCCGGTCATTAGCACAAAACCCCAGGCTCGACCGCTGCTAATTTTAGCTGAGACGTTATTGCCAAAGCTTCTGTTCATTAAAACGAGCCTGCGAGCTACTGGGGCGACTGAATGGAAACGTAAATCACTGGAGCTTTCATAGGAGTCAGCGATAATAACAAAATAAAGGAAAAGGTATTGTTTTATTAAACCTTGGCCAGTGCATACAAACATATACACGGGTGAGTAAAAATGATCCTCACTCCAGTTATATTACAACTTCTGTTGGCCGCTCTAGTTTATAAGCGCTTTCTGTTCAAGACTACACGTGTGGATGTGTTACATCAGTTCATCTGTAACTGCAGTGTGAGCAAAAATGGATGTCCCGCTTGTGATTTGCATAAAAGAAGAGCGTTTTTTGTGGTCCGAGGGTGTAACCTGGTACAAAAACAACTCAGGGAAGAGCGTAAGTTTCGATATCAGCAAAATTAGGAGCGATACTCGGCTAAGGAAGGTAAAAGAAAAAATCATTACTGGTGACAAGACATGGATTCATCACTACGAGCAGAGTATGGAACAAACGTCCTCAATCGCCCACCGAGAAAAAGTCCAAAAGTTAGCCAGCGTGTACAGTGCTCTGGGATTCTCAAGGGCCAGAAGTATTGGAACGCTTTCACTGCTTTCCAAGGGCGTTGTGATCTCACATGACGGTGCAGTCCGCACACTTCTGCCCACACTCTTGACACTCTGCAAAAGCTTCATTTTGAGGTGTTTAAGCATCCTCCCTGTAGTCCTGATCTCACGCCACTGAACCTTCACCTGTTTGGTCCCCTGAAAGCAGCTCTACCAGGATGAAGATTCACTTCTGATAAGGAAGTGAATCTCCCTCTTTTCTGTCTCGAGGGGAAAGCCTGGGTCTCAATGTAATTCTAATAGCAGCGTGGAAAAACACCATCGCCGCGGGATCTCAAAAAATTGATATATGACTGATTGATATAAGCTGATTAATGTGAACAGTCCTGCTGTGATCGATTTGCACATGATGTGATATATGGCTTATGCCTGTAATTAATTTTTTTAATCAGAGGAAGCCATATTATATAAACAGGTATAACATGAAATGGTCTTAATACAAAGTCAAAAACAACTGGGTCGAACAATCAGAAATAGTGAAAAAGAAAAAAAAGAGAGATGGATAGACAGGAGAAATGGTTAGATGAAAAATTACGTGCCGCAAATAACGGCACATAACTGCAACCAGAAGGAAGAGCTGATGGAGACTGGGAGTAGATGAAGAAGTGATGAAGGTCAGGTGGTAATGGTGTGGTGGTGTTGATGAGGAAGTGGAGGCAGCGGTGCATTCCTGGCTTGCAATATATTTTTAATGAGGCAATATGAAAGCATGTGGACATGCTTATAGAAACATATAGTAGACCTACACCAAAACTACGAGACATATAAAGTCGTTGCTTTTCATAGTGTTCATAGTCATGACAATATGTGTAGGTGGAACTTGGGCTTTGTAATAAGAAAAAAAATTCAATTAAGCTTAGTCAGAAACCACAAAAATGTAAACTCCTCCTTCCTGATGATGTTGGAAAACCTCAAGTTTAAAGAGACAGGAGATGCCATCCATAAATATTATAGAAACTGTTCTTGCAGAATACGCAACACTCAGCACTGATTAATATCATTTGAACTTGGACTAAATTTAAAGATGTAACAATGAAGAATCTTAGAGGGAAAATGTCTTCCATTATCTGACTATTTAGATTGAGTGAAATACTTTTCAACGATGATGGTTTCGTAAGAACACAGTATATATATGTATATATAACACAGTGAATTTTTACTTTGATGGCTACAGTGTGAGTGTATCAGCTTCAGTTGTTTAGTTTGTCCTGAACCACCTGTTTCCTGTTCTTCCTGCTCCGGCTGGGCGCTGAATGACCCTCCTGACAGCAGTTTACGCTAATCTCCTGTCTTCTGTCCGTATCATTAGTGTGTTTGTGTTTGTTTCTTCCTCGGCTTATCACATGTTTATATGAAACCCGAGCATGCTGTATCACGTTTCACTGTATTTATGAGTTATTTTTCTTCTCTGTAAGTTTCTTTCATTACTTGACATTTTCTTGGAGTATACTGTATGTTGTGCTGATTTATATTATATTATATTATATTATATTATATTATATTATATCATGGTGGCACTTACTGGTTTGCAGTGTCGCCTTGAACCTCTTGTCTCTGGTCTGGATTCCTGCCTTGGTATCTGTGTGTGTGGAGTTTGCATGTTCTCCCTGTGCTTGGTGGGTATTCTATGGGTACTCCGGTTTCCTCCCACAGTCCAAAGACATTCAGATTGTGCTATAATCTGGTGTTTCCAAATTGCTCATAGTGTGTGAATGTTGACTGAACGTTCTACCATGGACTTAAAATGGGTGGTCACCACTGGCCTCCATGGACTACACAGGTTACTGGATGGATGGATAATGGATATTATATTATATTATATTATATTATATTATATTATATTATATTATATTATAACATAACTAGCAAATTGCCAGTTATACTGCAATTTGAAAATATTTGCAATATTGTTCCAAGTGGGTTCCATTACAATTATTTCCCAGTCAATACATTGTCTTACATTGCACTCTGTTATTTTGGACCCATTTTTTTTTTAAACGGTCCTTTTGTAGATAAAACATTGCTACTGAGGGTAAAAAAATCCCTAACTGTACAAAAATGATTCCTATTAATCCTGTATAACTTCTCCTGTCCCAGTCAGTCTGGGATTCTGCTCCATTTATCCCAGGTTCTACAAAGGTTCTTTAAAATCCTATTGGGTGGAAAAGACTTCTTATCTTCTTAAAAGCTCAGCCTTCCTTTACTGATATGAAAATGCTGTTTTGAGGTTCTACTTGAATGAACCTTAAGATGTTATGAGTACAAGGACTCTTGAAGAAACGTTCCTTTTAGGAGTGTTTATTGACACAAACTGTACTGTAGAGCCATAGAAAAAGACTCTTTGATTGTGCTCCAGTGATCTGTTGGGTGCTCTCCAGTTTCTAAGAGCTTATATGACAAATGATCCAGGTGCTAGCAAACAGGGATCTTGTTCTAATTTCAGCTAATTTTATTCTTCATCTTGTCCCTTTAGGTGTAATTCTTAATGGGCCCGTGTGGTACCATTTTAAACAAAGTGTTTGCTGGAATATTTTTTTTTTTTACGGATCAGTCTGATTTCCAAGGAGATTCCCAGATTAAATCCAAGAATCCTTAATTATGCACAAAGAAACCCTTCTTTTTATAAGAGACTACTGAACTACTTTTAGATCCGGTTCTCTTTAGATCAGGTACCTTTCGGAGAATGAGTCGAATCCTAAAACAGTGTGTTTCCATTTCAAAGTGTGTTCTAAGTAAAAACTACCTCTTGGGAAACCCTTTATTTTCTACACATCAGAGTGATCTGTACAAACAGCTCATGAATGAAAAGCCCTTAAGGAATAATTTTCTTCCCACACATAGATAAACTTCCTGAATAGACGATGAACCCCAAATGATCCGTGGAAGAAGTCTTCATTTAAGAAGAAAATACAGCCAGAAGCAGGATCTTTAGTTTCAGCGCTTTGGTTTGTCTATAAAAAAGCAGAACATTTCATTAAGTAAAGAAACCTTGAGGTTTCCATCCCAGTATAGGGATTTTGATTTCAGCATAGGATCTTAAGGAGCAATTCTTGAAAACCCTTCTTCTTAAAAAGGTTTATGGATACAACTATGGTTTTTAGATCAATAAAGAAAAAAACAGTGATTGTTCTTGTTATTGCCTCAGGTTCCAGTACATCAGTTGATTTTGAACATAAAGCTGTTGGACTGAATATCAACATGTTCTTTATGCCCTGCGGGTTCCTCAGAAAAGGTTCCTCCCTGCCTGAGACGAACAAAAGAGGCTCAGAATCAATGTTAGGAAGGTGTTTTGTCTACTTTAATATTTACTTCTCTTCATTTAGTTTAGGTTGTGGAGATTTTTTTTCCTCCTCATTTAAACTCTGACCGCGTCCCCATCCGCCCTGAACCTTCTGAATAATCAGGCCATGACTTCATGAAGTGCAGATGGTCCGGTTCTCTCCTGAGCAGTTGTTGTCTTGGAGACAGATTTGTTCTCATGCCTTTGACTTATTCTTAGCTGTAAAGATAAACTAATTAAATGAAGGTGAATGCTTTAATTATGGTAAATTAAAACATAACCCTCCCTATGATCAGGCTTCGAAGACTTTAATTCTCAGCAGTTCTTGAATTTTTTGATGCGTAAATTAGAGCAGAATCTCAGGGAGTTGTTCCTTGCCACCGTCGCCTCCAGCTTGCTCATTAGGGGAACATGTTTGTTTGTTAAGTTTATATCCAGAATTTTTATTCCTGTAAGGCTGCTTTGTAAAAAAAAAAAGAATTTAAAAACTGAATTGAATTGAGTTAAATCGATATGGTCAGCTCAGTTGTTAAGGTGCTGGACTGCTGATCAGGATGGGGTTCGAGCCCCTGCGCTACTGATCTGCCACTGCTGGTCTCTTGAGCAAGGGTTTCCTCTGGATACTCTGGTTTCCTCCCACAGTCCAAAAATATGCCAATTAGATTAACTAGCATTTCCAAATTGCTCATGTGTGTGTGTGTGTGTGTGTGTGTGTGTGTGTGTGTGTGTGTGTGTGCTTGTGCTGTGAGATGGATTGAAACGCGTCCAGGGTTTACCAAACCAGGCCTCTGTTCAGGATAATCAGTATGAGTGAGTGAATTGATGGAATTACTGAAATGACTATAAAACTAATCACTTTGTCTTGTTTAAAATATATTTGTCTCCTAACGATGAGTCTACTGTGTACTTTCACAAAGTCACTCTGTATAAGAGCGTCTGCCAAATGCCTAAATGTAAATGTCAGTCTAAGAGGTGTGTTTAGACTTTCTCATGCCAAATGAACATGTCTGTGGTCATGGAGATCGCTTTGGAAATGAGATGAAATGAAGTCACCTCCAAACTCATGACGCTACTGGCACTTGGAGCCAAGACAGAAATAATTATAGCACTCAATCTGAGCCATTTCTTCTCATCTGTGTCCCAGCTGTTTTATGATGGAGGACCATGGAACAGTTCCAGATTGGGAGATCACCAGCAGCCGCAGCAGAGCCTCGTTTAGAGCCGAAGAGTCCTCTATTCGTTATTCCTGTGTCAACAAGAGCCAGTTTCATCTGTCATGTCCAGTGTGATGGCTGCAGGCTGAAACCATCACCTTGTTCTAATTTAATCAAGTGCTTGCCGAGAGAGCGAGAGAGAGAGAGAGAGAGAGAGAGAGCGGTGTCCTCAACCTCATCCAGTTCTCTACAGCAGGTGAAGAAAGATAATCAGCGTCTGTCCAAACGCTCCGGGTGTTAGGAGAACACTAGGTTCAGGAAGTTCAGTGCGTTTGTCCACTTGTAAGTCAATTTCTGGAATTGATGCAGCCGAGGGACATGTAGCTGTTGTCTCCGACAGCTAAAGAGCACAGAAAGAAAGGCTGACAACGTGAGATGGGAAATGGGAACTGAACGGAGAGATAAAGAAACAGACAGGTGAAAAGGATATTGTGGCTAGAGAGAGAGAGAGAGAGAGAAAGCAAAATAGAGAGGGAAAAGGCACGATGAAGGTAACATAAACTGCATTGGCAAGAGAGTGAAGAGAGATCTGGACACTGAAGTGAAAGATGGAGGAACAGAACAGGAAAAAGACAAATGGAGAAAGAGAAAAATGGATGGTGAGGGAAAGGGATGGATAGAGACAGAGTGATAGAGGAAGTATGAAAAGATGAAGGATGAAAAGACGAGAGGAAGGAGAGGACTGAAGAGAATGAATGAAACAAAGAAAAGACAAAGAAAGACAGAGACACAGAGAAAAGTGGGATAAAGAGATATAAGATTTAGAATGAGAAGAAAAATAAAAACAAAATGCAAGAAAGGGGTGGACAGAAAGAGAGAGAGAAAGAGAGAGAGAGCATGAGGGAAATATGGAGGGAATGATGCAGAAAGAGGGATGGACCAAGAGCAACCCAGGGAGAACACGAGAGGGATAGAGGATGAGAAATATGTTGATGGCAAGAATAGGAGAAGGACAGAAAGGCAGGGAAAAGAGGTAGAGAAAGAAATATAAAAGGAACATAAAAAGTTTACATGCTACATGAAATTTCAGGTTAACAACGTGGTAAAGAAAAGTGCATGGGCCGGTACAGAGAAGAGGAGATGAAAAGCAAGAGAGAAAGTAAAAGATAAGAAATGGATCACTGGACAGAGTAAAAGAACCATAAACTGAGTGTAAATAAGCCAGAATGAGAATATGAAAAAGACATGAATAGAATGAAGGGTGGAGCGAGGGTAGATAAAGGAAAGAGGATGGATAGGGAAAGATATTTTAAAAAAAGAGTTTAAAGAGATGATAAAAAAGATAAAGGGAAGGTATGAAAGGGAAAAAGCATGAAAGAAAAAGAGAGTGAAAGAAGAGCGTGAGTGTGAAAAAGGTAAAGGGGGGAAGGCACAAATAAAAGCGAGAAAAATGATAGAGAGAGACACAGAGAGAGAGAGAGAGAGATGTGTGAAAGAGTGAAAGTTGAGGAAGACAAAACATGAGGAAGAAAATACATGATGGAGTGAGTGAGAGAAGGAAAAGAAAGGATGAAAAAAGAACAATGAAGAAGGACAAAAGTTCTTTAAAAGAGAAAAACTAAAAAGGATGATAGATGGATAAACAAAAAGAGAAAAAAAAGACAGAGAATGAGAAAAGAGTAGGAAATGAAAAATATTTAGAGAAAAAAGAAAAAAAGAGTTGAGGAAATACGCGTGTCGAGGTTTTTTTTTTTTTTTTGCTGACTCATTCTATACAGCCTCGTGCGCGCTTCAAGGTATAAGTCCCGCCCCCGCGGGCATAATCTCAAACATTATTGGCTGTTGCATAAATCAGTCAAGCACTTCAGAACGCCGTCGCTCTGACCAGGAAACAGGACACAGTTACTCTGTGAAAACGTCTACGAACAGACTCAGTATATATCAACAAAATGATGGTTTTTATTTGACATTTTAACAAACCAAGCTTTTTACTGAGGTAGAAATGACAGACTTTTCTTTTTTATTATTACTGTTTTTAACCTTTAGTTGATCAGAGCGACCTGGAATGTAATATTCTGAGTTGACAGTTGAACACACATAGCATATCATTTGAAGGTAACTGGTTAAGTGTGTTAGGGTTGAAACAACCTGCTGCCACTATTTTCTGTCCTACAGCACTGGCTTGCCTCTTTATGCTGTCCATTTGGATGTTACATGATTTTAAATCGCTTCCGGGAAAAACAAGGCTACTGTCTTCAGTATAAACACAGGTATCCTGATTTTCTTTGCTTCTCGTCTGCTGGCAGTCAAACAGCAAAACCCTCCCCATCTTCTTTTCAGCAGAGCAGTCCTATTATTCTTCATTTGGCAAAGAATAGGCAAGGTAAATAAGCCTAAGTGGCCCGAGCTGCTGCGGGATCCCAGGCAATCCGTCCTTCCTAACTCACCTTCCTCGCTGTGGCATCCATCAGTTGTTTTTTCCCTTTCTCATTTAACGGACTCCTGGCTGTTTGTCAAGTCGAAGCTATTCATTTGGGTCTCTTTTCCTGCCAGAACTCAATTGACGCGAATGAAATTGATTCTCTGGCCCTTCTTCTCTTCTCACCTCCTCATAATTCATGAGTTTACTGTGCAAGGGATCGAACTAGTCAGGATAGTTCTAGCTTTTGCTCCTTATTGAGACTGGACTCATGACTTAAAGCTCAAATTGAGATGATATCATTGGTGTGATCTTGTCTATATATTTATATAACCTAAACAGGAATTGGTTGCTGTCAGGAATAGTTCCTGGTTTCCCTTTGACTCGTACCATGGCAAAGCCCACTAAACAAGGTCTTTTGATAAACTGGATAAGAGTAAGATATAATCAGAATAATGCGTCTGGTAACTGATGATGACCAATCTCCAAGGCAGGTGTATCTATATAGGGTTTGATTAGAGCTAGGATTCAGAGAAAGGATTGTGATATCTACATCAATTTCAAGTTCATTAAGGATGCAACAGTGTGGTGCAGTTGATAGCACTGCCACCAATTAGTGATCCTGAGCTCATCATAATGCCGTCTCTGATTCCATGTGGTTTTCCGGTATGATAACTTTCACTTACCCCTTGCATGGCCCACATGTGACCTCATCCATGAAGCGTTCCCATCCTTACGTCCGGTGTTCCTGGTGGCCCACCAGATCCATCAAATCCCAGACTAGGATAAAGCATTTTATGAAAATCAATGAAGGCTTTAATTAATACTTCCATCACGGACCTCTGCTGATAAGCACGGTGCGGTAGGGTGGCGTTAAATAATTGTCTTGCTTTGTGCCTCCTGGGTCCTTTGTAAAATCACTTATAAATGGACAGATGCATCATACATTCATCATAAATTGAAAATAAGTCAAAGTAATTCTAGACCAGTTCTCACCAAAATCTCTGGGAGCAAGAAGGGTTTTTTATTATCGACATTTATTGATTTAGATAAAACCTCAAGGGTGCGCTTCAGGTAAATAATTCCGGTTTAAAAGCTTCGGCTGACAAAGTGGGAACTCCCGCAGAAGGGCACCAGGGGGATGAGATGATGTTCGCTGAGACTGTATAATGAAAAATTGAAGCCTGTCAGATCTGAGCCTAATTCCGAAAAGCAGCAGATGATCGAGATGAGATGCATGCAGGGAAACATCTCCATCCAAACAAAGAGCAATTTTGATCTGCTAGTAATTAGATTTCATGCTTTCTTCTTTTTAGGTTTTCAATGCATGATGTTACTGTGCTTAATCAACCTGAAAGTTCAACCATTTTTTATTAAAGGTACTTTTCTTAAACTGAATGTCATCAACCAGACACTTTAAGAGTAATGCATAATTAATTCAGGACAACATGTTGACCAGTTTTCTACAAAAGCAGAAAAATTAAAAATAAAAAAGAGACAGAAATATAGGTAGGCATAATCGTACCAAAATGTAGCCAATAAGCTTTAACAAATTGCAAAGTGCAGATATGAAGTACAGAAAAAATCATATACATACAAATACATCAATTTAGCATAATAAAACCGATTAATGATATTGAAAACAAATTTCCACAATTAGCGCATCTCAGCAAGAACGAACATTAACGTTGGATGATGTTATAATTGGGACAATGTTGTATTTGAAAGGTTGGAATGATTTTGATAAAATTCCAACGTTGAATGAACGGCCCAAAGACAATTTTGTAAATATAACCACGAAGCTACAAAATCGTAACCTTCATTCTGAGCAATTATACCGACTATATATATA
>QMIH01000759.1:50448-80387 GCA_003987875.1 Clarias batrachus
TAGAATGTTATCTATCTGTTTCAGTTTCTTTTGGACATATTACTGTGAGGTGCAGCTTAGCTCCCAAATGTCAGATAAGCAATTTTTATTTATTCTTTTGGCTGCTTTCCAATTTAATATTTCAGTAAATTGTTGTAAGTTTTTTTTTGCAGTGTTTATTGTTATGTATGCGCAGTTATGAGCATCAACAGCATGTTCCCTTGTGGTTGAGCACGCAGTTCTCTTTCCTCAGAGACTGGAGGTCAAATCCCATTCAGGACACTGGTTTATTATAAATATCGTTTCAAAATCATGTTTGCGATAATGTGTTAAAAACAATTGGGTTAACGTTATCCCAACATCATATACTCAACTTTGTCAGAAAAGTTTTGTCAAGTCATCAAATCAGTTCATTTGAACTTTTTATAACAACCTAACACCAACATTGTCCCAATGTAACATTGAAAATAAAAATCATCAAAATGTATTCGGCAACCAAAAGCTCCCTCTGGGAAGCCATGTTCTACTTAAGCTACAAGGTTAATGTGTCAAAGAAGCTACTTAACAAGCTACTTTCCAAACATATGAACACATATACTGTACACACACATATATGTACATATATACAAGCAGTCCCCGACTTACAAACATTCGAGTACATTTCTGCAGATACAAACGGACAAAATCTGGTATGTTGTGTGTGTGTGTGTGTAAGTGTGTGTGCAGGAGAAATGAGTCGGTCAATTAATGAATCAGTCCGGGAGCACAATGATAGAAAATGTCTGTCCTGTAAAGCTGTCCTGATGGTGAATAACCCTAATTTTGGAAAATTCTCTAGAAAACAGAGTTCACAGTCCAATACATGTATAATAACTCTTAGATAAAATGGCGCCCAGGATTCCCCTCCAGATTTAAAGGCATTTCACATTTCAATGTGAGATTCATTTGTGGGGAAAGGGGACATAGATTTAGTCAAGTGGATTAGTTTGTTTTACATTGTATATGTGTGTCAACAGCGTATAAGACTCACTTTTTCAGACTTAAGAACAAATCCGACTTACGAACATGCTCCCTGAACAGAACTCGGGGACTACCTGCAGATACTGTATATGTGTGTATTCATGATATGGTGTCATAAGGTGTTTCAAAATATTATATGGAACAACTATACAATAAAATTTCCAAATATAGTTTATCCCTTTTAATTACTTATTTAAAAATAAAAATTTGGGTGAAGCCTCCATTATTTGTTTATCAAAATAACCTTTGTTCGTCCAATACAAAAGTGAACAAGCAAAACAATGAAAAAAAGTGCGTTCCTTTAATAATGAAAGCCTGTATTGGTTCAGCGATTAAACGAGTACATCACATACTCCACAGTTTTATATCACAATATTATACAAACATCTCGGCTTATTAAACAAATGAAAAAATCTCTAGAATACATCTGGAATACAAAATGAACAACGAAGCAGTAACGAACCCTTTTGTAAAACACACTTGTACTGGTCACCCATATATATATATATATATATATATATATACAGTATGTGTACAGAAGTCTAATATGTAAAATCCGGACTTTGTAGGACAGCAAAACATTAGCTTTAACAGTTTAACGTAAGCTCAATCGTTAATTAAAGAGTATTAAACTGCATTGTATGTGAATGAATGTGTGAATGTTCACCAGAAGTCGTACCACGCTCACTACTGCGTCCGCAGTCCCTAATTAGACTACAGAGGTTCTTAGACGGATGGAGTAGCTTCAGTGCTTGTCTTTCTCACCGTACACACACACACTAGATTATGACACTTGTGTGCAAAATGCAAAATCATTAAACAATTGATGCTATATCAATATAACAATAGCACTTTTCTTTGATTAGATTAGCAGCCCAAGCTTACTGCACTAGCTACACCCAACCACCAGGGGCACCAATAGTCTCTGCTAGTTCCTTCCAACTAATAAACAGGATCGTTCCGAGGATTCCTTTCAGGTGTTCAAATGCTTTGAACATGACGAAATTATTCTACAAAACCAAACAGTTTTTAAAAAACAACCGATGACCAAGTTGGCAGATGTTGCAGCTACTAACCCAAGGCTACGGTAAAACCATGCTACTGTACATATCTGACAGAGCTTATGTTTTACTCCTGCAGTCTTAAACGTGAACAAATCAGGGATCATCCGATACTCAGATCAGCTTTCAAGTTCCTTCCTAGTGCACTGGCACGGCATCAAAGCCCCGTTCTGACGATGAGCTACAACCTCTGGACGCACGAAGGCATGGAAACACGCGTATCCGTCACTCTCACACACAGATGCGCACCTAATACAGGACAAGCTCCTGTGCATACATGAGAATATAAACACAATAGAACCTTGGAACAAAAGGACGACTCGTGGGTATTGTGAGGTTTCTCGGATGTTAATGAAAAAAAAAAATCACACACTGTGCGCGTGCACACACAGCGGAGCGTGAAATACGGCTGCCCTATCATATTTTAGGATATTTGTGAAGAGTGTGTGTGTGTGTGTGTATGTGTGTGCACACGAATAGCACAGCTGTTGTTCTGTCCGCCGCGCTGTCGTCTCTTGGGTAATTACTCTGATTGGAGAGAGATGGAGCTGATGAGAACATCCACCCAGGCTCTCACAGTGCGCCGTCCTTTAAACACACACACACACACACACACACACACACACAGTACATTTGCAGTTCTCTGCCAGCTTCCCTCACTTTAATGTGTTTATGTTTGTTTTCACACTCAGTTTTTCTCCTTCCGACACTTCTTAAACATTTCAGATCTTGTCTGAAAGCTGTGGGCTTTAGGTTTTTGTGGATCCGTACCACCGAGGCTCTAATCCGTAAAACATTAGTCTGTCTCCAGAAGGTCTGGAAAGTCTGGATGGTATTTTCTGGGTTAACACGGTTAGCCATCAGGAGAAAAAAAACTGTTTTTCCATGCTAGCTTGATTTGGACCAGAGTGCTAGTCGGTTCAGTACCCGACAAATTTCATTACTTTATTAAATTAGACACAAAGCACTGACCAAACAGCACATTAAAAAAATAAATAAATCATGAGAAAGAAAAAGTCGTGAAATGAAAACGTCTCAGACGGTTTGAAGTTGCAGTGTGGTTGTTAGTCCGGTCAAGGAAAACCATATGCTGTCAGATCAGCACAATTATCCCCAGAACTGGATGATCTCAAAACCCTGAGACATTGTTGCGGGAATCGATGGATATTTTATTGTTGCCCCGTCTATGCTCAAGTCTGTGAGGCTTTAACTGCTTTAACAGCTCTGCATTTTTCCAGTCAATATCATCCAAGCTGAGTTTTAGCCATATTCAAGGAGAATGATTTCACACTCGTGTGATCAATGGCTGATCTAAAACCAAGACCAACAAAAAGCGAAGAGGAAGCTTTATGTTCCTCTAGAGCACCCTACGACACTGGAAAACCAGTCTAGCGATAACGTTTGTGCCATGTGTGTCGACGCTTTTTTCTTTTTTCCCCTTGACGATTTCGTTTGAATCACACAGCGAGGAGGTTTTGAGAGATTTCATATTAAACCCAAAGCTGGTGATTATTTCTTCACAGAAAATCTAAGAACAATGCCTGGCAGTCGTCTCGTAAGGGCGCATGGTGAAACGTGACTAATTTGGAAAGACACAATTGCAGCAGGTGGCCTGAAATTTGAAAATGGCAAAACACCAGAAGAAGAAGAAAAAATTCTCCCTGCTAGTCGAGCTTATTTAGGATTTGTGGTGTTTGGAAGAACTCTGGCGTGAACCTAAGACGCTCTCCGTTGCTGGTCAGCCGGTTATGATTATGATAGACAGGCAACACACGGCTCACGCACAGCAGAGGCTTTTTACAGCACGTCCACGTCTCTCAGCAGGTGCTGTGTTTAGACAAATGAGCTGTGATGAGCGTTTTACGTCCCGTAGAGCGCATACCGACAAGAGACTCTGCGTGCAATATGGCATCCCAACTTGGCATCAACGAGCTAGGCAATATGTACCGTACATCCAACATCAATCTAGAATATATGAGTTAAGGGCTTATGTGAATTTGTATTGTGATATCTGGAAATGTTTATACCCAGGAGAGGGATAAACACAATCTAGCTAACATGATGCAATACTATGAATATCATATTCAGAAAGAAATGATACATTCTTGTACGCGGAGCTACCTGTTGACAGCCTGATATTGATTCGTTGCCTGTTATCGCATCTATTATACTTTCCAACTATTTACTGTATATTTATATATAGAGGACAGAAGAGGATCTGCAGAAGTTCTTGTCTAATTAAGTCTCAACAGGCTACTGGAAGGATTATGGTGAAAATGCTGAAACTTGCTCTGGCATCCCAGGACAGAATGTGTTTACAGACATTCAGACTGTTTGGGCTCTATTCTAGGACAAGGAAAAACATTACACCACTTGGAGACAAGGCGATGCTTGTATGCTTGTGTGATTATTCATATTCCTTGAACTTTTGTAATGTTATAATCTGGAACAGTACTTAAGTGTTAGTGCTGACTCTTTGTTACACCTCCAGAGCTTTGGGTTCGATTCTTGCCCACATGTGTGTTTGGAGTTTGCACCTTCTCCCTGTGTTTAGTGGGTACTCCAGTTTCCTCCAATACATGCAGTGTAGGCTAACTAATAGCATTTCCAATTATGTGACTGTCTGTGTAACTGTGTGCAAGTGCCTTCCAATGGGTGGCACTTCATCTAGGGTGTACCCCCACCTCGTGCCGTGAGACGTCTGTCATAAACTCCAGGTCACCGGTGGCCCTACACTGGATAAGCAGTACAGATAACAGATGGACTTGGATGGATGGATGCATGGATGGAACCTACACCATTCCTGGAGCCGCATGATCTTTATATTTAATTTCCAACAGTTCCAATTTCTCCATCAGTGATGAAGTGATTGGAGGACAAAGCCCCGGGGTGCTCCACCCAAACTTCTCCACATCTCCTAAAATCGTCCTGAGCACCATTCACCATTCATTCTAACAGTACAGTTTGATCCCTTAAAACACACCATGTCCTCCTCCTGCCTTGAAAACTGATACTACTGTCACATACCACGCGCCATAATATGAAACAACAGGTGCGCTACCCCTCCTCCAAACCCATCCGTCCTCCTTTCTGTCTTTCAGTGCCACCCAACAACAGCACCAGTAAATCCCTTCCACTCCTCCGCCTCCCCTGTCAGATTCGTGCACCATGTGTTGACGGGAGGCTAAAATTAAAACTCCAGGGCATGACTCCAGAGTTAATTTTGTGCGTGAACGCTTAAGCCGAGGCCGGGCCGCATGGTGGTGGGGAGGGGGGCGCTGGCTGAGCGTTGAAAAGACAAGACCGATTAAGATAAACAATCATTCCTATTACGATTCTTTTTCCCAGAATGCGGTGACAAAGCCAAAGCCACATGGAATCAGAACTGGTAGAATTCCTGAACCAAAGAAACCCTTGATTACGCTTTGGCAGTGTAACCCTGAGCGTTATTAGAGATAAAGTTTTCCGGCCAGATCTACAGTATAAATGCGACTGAATATGCTTTCTTTGCCAAGTTCAGATATTATATTCAGGGCTTTTTAATCCACCGGTAAGTGATTGGCATGGATTCATCGCCCATACTGTCTGGTCTGATGCTGTACCATGCCAGAGGCTATTTTAACTTTAAACTTAGACTCCTAGTCATTGACTGCATATGGTCCAGGAAACTCTGGATCCCATTTGGACTTGAAATGTACTTCCTGCGAGTTTGATTAGAAAGACAGCAGTGTCCCCAAAACCCTGCTAAAAGAGTAAACACATTCACAGAGACATACAGGCAGAGAGATTGTGTTTCGGCATTGTATGCCATACATCATAATCCACAATATTACAGGCTAGTAAAATGTAAACGCACTGCTGCCGGTTCTCATACTCTGCCCCACAAACTGCTTCAGTGACTGTGTTCTCATCCCATCAAGGGCTCTGCTCACTCCTCGGGAGTGACGCATGTGGTCAGTCATTTCATTGATAAAAGGGTGGTGAGAATGCAGCTTCAGAAGAAAAGAAAAAGGAAAAAAAAAACTACCCAAACCGGATTATAGACACTGTGAATGCTTTGTGAGGCACTTACACACACACACAGACCATTTCCATGGTGTTTCCATGGTGCGTCACGGAGAGTATAGGGTCATCGGCAGATAAATGCACCCATCAGTTTTTGGTACGGGATAAACGTATGGCTCGCCAAAAGTCAACCGTTTAACACATTTAGCTCAAGCCATCTAGACCAATTCCGACTAGTGCAACAGATTAAACAGAGTGTGTATTTATGCTGAATTATCTAACACATACTGGTGACGATCGAGTCCTTCAAGGGTTTGATCGTGAACCCCATCAGCGTCAGTCCAGGAACGCTCGGATTTGAAGAAGAAACTTCCCGTCTAAGCAGTAGTCCCAACCACTGAGCTGAATGGATCCATGAATATTTTATAACTCGGGGCATTTCATAAACGTTCGCTGCTTTTGACACTTTCCTTATAACAAGTGCTTATGTTACTCACTCAAAATGCCTCATCATACATGAAACTGATATGATTCGTTTATTTGTCATGTAGGTGAATGGATCCATCAACACTGTACTGTACGTAAGAGCATTTCACTTCACAGCTTTCTCAATTTCCTGCATGCTATACCCTGCTCATAAGAGACATAATGGAAATTAATAAAAAAAAGGGAAAAAAGAAAAAAAGTGACAGCTCAAAATGGTCTGTCAAAATGATTATACAGAAAACGATTATACACGGATGACGTTTTGCAGAGGTCAATAGATCCATGGTTTTTCCTCTACCCGTTCCGTTACAACTGGTCCTTCGTTATGTCCCTCTGCCGATCGTGAGCGCTCCTAGGCAGGCAGGTTGTTGGCGCAGTAGAAGCTGGACGTCTCCGACACCGTCTTGGACATGCTTCGAGATGACGAGCCGTTGGACGCCAACTCTAGAGACGGACTGTTGACGACCGGCACAGTAGGCTCCGCCCGGCTCGTCTTGTACAGGCTTGTTTGTGTTTGCAGGTAGCGCGTCGACTTGAGCTCCAGGCCTTCGTAGGAGTCGACGTGAATACACGGGCACCAGCGGAACGCCTGCTTGAAGCCAGCACGGAATCTGCCGAATACACACACACACACACACACACACACACACACACAGGTTTAACCAGGTCTAAAGAGATAGATGAGCCTGTTGGATTGTAGAAGCGAGGACAAAAGCGCGACAGCGAGGCACAAAAAGCATTCGAGTGTCCAGAAAAACGAGCTTGATGAGTACAAATGCTAAACCCTTCATGAAGAGCAGAGAGAGCGGAGGAGAGGGAAAAAGAGTGCGAGAGCAAGGGAAGCGAGAGAGCGCTGGGAGAGAGAGCTCAAACTGCATTCAGAAATAGTCATTTCCACTGTTGAGCACATTCTTTCTTATGCGTCTCTTCAGCATGCACGATGCACCACAGCTGTTATTTCCCAAATGAAAAGTGTAAAATCATGATGAGTCTGAGAGAAGTGCATATGAGATGAGTTGCCAAACCGCATTCCTCTGTTTCTCTGCACCTAGAAAAACAGACCTAAAACCTAAGCAATGTTTAATGCAAAGTGTCAAAGGTACATTATGTCCTCTGGTCATTTAACGCATTAGCAAAGATTCATTAAGCTGCTGAAAAAACTGCAACGCAGTTTCATGCGTTTAGTGTCTGGGTTATGATAAGTGTTATGATGAATAAATATAGCTTGGCAGGTCGGCCAGTTAGCTTGTGTCCCTAAAGGTTAGCAATGTTTTCTCTTCTTCACATGTCACAATTATTGTTAATACAGGTTGTCATTAAAATTGTGGAAGCAGTTACTCAGGTTGTAGCAGATGATAAACAACTGGAAAGTCGACTTGAACTCGATTTGAACTTGACCCATCACTTGGATCGTTATTGGAACGTTTTGCAGCATAAAAAACATTCAGAAACCCTTTAACAATTCCACGGTCCTCAGTAATCATTACCCTCTTCAAATATGTGTGGCTTTTTGTTTTTTAAATAGTTTGGAGGTAGGTCGGTTAATCCTAAACCTAATTTCATTGTTGTAATAACTAGAAGAACTCACTGATTAATATAAAATCTTTAACAGCTTTGTAGAACTTTGGAGGTCCTTGGTCTCCACTCTGAGAACCATAGCGCTAAGAGGACCCTTACTGGCTCTGTGTGAAACCAGAAAACGTTACATAAACCTATGCTGCCAGTTATTCTATAAAGAATTCAAACTGCACTTTAACTTGTAATTTTAAGCCCAACTGACTTTACACACCCGTGATTATTGCCATGCCGTTACCTGTCATTCAGGCAGCAGTAGATGATGGGGTTGTACATGGTGGAGCTCATGGCGAGCCACATGACAGCCAGGTAGACCTGCTGGATGAAGGGCTTCTCGAAGAGCAAAGGGAAGAACTGATGAAGGAGAAAGTAGACGTGGTACGGCAGCCAGCAGATGGCGAAGGTACACACGACCACGATCATCATCTTCACCACCTACACATGCACATCCACATGTGCAAAAAGAAAAGAGAGAGGGAGTCAGCTAGTCGGGGCAAGTGAGGGCTGAAAGTAGCGCTATATACAGAAGAATATCTGAGAAGAGTAACTGAGGGTGTTAATGGAAGTCAAGAATGACAGAGGAAGAAAAATGAGCAGGGGCTCCTGAGGAGAGGAAAGAGAAACTCGAGTGTGTGCATGTGTGTATGAGATTGATATTGAAATGAAGAGCCGCTTTGGGCGAATGGAAATCTCATATAGAATATTTCATGACTGCCGTCCTTCCTGACCCTCATCATCTCTCGAAACTGACTCTCACGAGTGGAGAGCTTTCATCATCCTGTGTTTATTCAAACCCTCAATCTTAAACATCAGAGGTTTCAGAAACGGTTCCACATTCAGCCAAGAAAAAAAAATATGGCATAAGAGGGGAAAAAGAAATCAATATTTAGAAAAGTGAGTGTCCTTGCACTTTTTAATTTTTTTTTTATTTTGTCTGCATCATGTTGCTCGCCTTTATTAAAAACGAAAAACAACCAAACAAAAATTTGCATCGTTTTTGACTTTTGATCATTTTAGTCTGGGAGATGTTTGGATAATAACCTTGTTTCTAACACCATGTGTGTGTGTGGGTTGTGTGCGTGTGAACGCAGGAGAACCTTGCGTTTAGCGGTGAGCTGCTCCTGGTAGCGACCCGAGGAGTCTCCGGGAATCTCGCTGGCCCACAGGTTGAGCCCCACCACCAGGTAAGCACAACCCATCACCAACAGCGGCAGGAAGTAGATCAGAACAGCCACACAGACGTAATATCTGTCGAGAGACAAAGGTGGACAGGAGATGGAATCAGGAGGGAAAGCAACAGGATCTCTAAATTCGTGTTCGTTTAGAAATTCTACACAACTGGTCCTGTAAAAAAATATTATTTGATTTATTGATTTAAAAAAATTTTTTTTTTTACGATTTTCTTTTATGGAAGGAGTCTCCAGTGTCAGCACTTTGTAACAGAGTTACATCTTTACAGACTGAGAGAAAATAAGTAAAGCAAAGGAAAAGAAAGGACAGGACCTACCTAGTCTCAATGCTGGTCAACACACACAGTAAGGACTGTGGGAGGAAACCGGAGGACCCTAAGGAACCCCACCAAGCACAAATTCAATGCACACATGACCCAAGGCGGGAATCAAAGCCTCGACCAAGGAGGTTGAGACAGTGCTAACCACTAAACCAGATCGCCGTCATCTTGTCCATACTAGTTCTATAACAGTCAACGTAATTACATGCTGATGAAATGGACGACATTCTATTCGTTAATTAATGTAAATGAAATCAAATTACTGGAGTATTATAACACCCCTTATACCTGTTATATAGAACATGCCTAGGATGTTAAATTTAAGTAAAGCTTTGGCGTACTGTATCAAACTTACAACCATTCGGTTTTGGGTTGCTGATCAAAAGGTCACGGGTTCAAGCCGCAGCTCTGTCAGGCTGCCACCGCCGAGCCCACGGCCCGAAGCACGCGGCTGACCCGGCGCTCTGACCCCGGCTTCCTAACAAGCTCGGATAAATAAAGGGAAGAGCTCTGCTGTGCTCTGAAGTATGTGTGAAAACTAAGAGTAAAGCTTTTCAAAGTCAATCAGACGCCAGACATCTTCACAAAAAAACAAACAAACAAAAAAAGCCCACCCCTGGGGTAAGTGTTGCACCGCTGGAATTAAAAATCAGAGCGTTACTTCAGTAATCCCCGGCTAATCCGGGCTCCGCGGTGGCACAGGTGGTGCCCGAGCAATCCCGAGCCTGCCCTGTTCTATCACTACAAAGACAGCGGCAGAGAATAAAAGTGGTTCGGCCCAGAGGAGCTCGGCAGGACGACAGGATTAATCCATTCGCCCCGACTGGGCCCTCAGCAGCTGAGACCTTTCAGTCCGTTTCTCCACCAATTAACCACAATCAGAGAGAGAAAGAGCGAGTAAAAGATCGCCTGTGGAGTTAGACCACAAGCTGCTGATTAAAGCTCTTGAAAAAAAAAAAAGACTAAAACATTAAGCCATCGTCCTCCACCAGGCTCTACCCACACACACACACACACACACACAAACACACACAAAACGCACGTAAGCCCTATGATAGATTTATCACATATCAGACAGAGCGGTCAGACGCGGCATTTCTTTCTCTCGCCGTTATGTAATCAAAGCTAATTGATGTCTTCCCTCGTGTCTGTAATTACTCTCTGAGGAAACGAGAACACCATATGTCCTGACAAAGCCTCCATTCATCGCCCTAGGTGAGCAAAGAAACAGCAGCAGAAGTCATTTCCGAGACCGAGCTCCTCGGGTTACGGCGTGTCCGTCCACTCCAAAGAAATGTCCCGCTCAAGAAGAGTGTGGTGGACGGACATCAAATTTCCTGTCCTGGCTTTTTTTTTGCTTCCAGCTCTTGGGTTCTCAGTCTAAACAGGAGTTGTTATTACAAGTTTAAAAAGCGAGACCGCGAGCTGAAAGGTGATCAGTCTCTGAGGCGGGCAAAATTAATCTAACCAATTTGCAAGGTTTCGGTAAGGGGACCAGACGTCTGAGAGATTTCCCCGGGTATTAAAAATGTCTATATTATTCTGCTGACGGTTAGTCAAGACTGCGTGTCCATGAACTTTCACATCACGCAAAGCTTTTTAGTAAACGTTTGGGTCGGTGGTTTAATTAAAAAGGACAAACCAAGGCTTACCAGTGTTTTGGCAGCGGCGTTTTTTTTTTTAATCCTCGTACGCATGTGTGGAAATTTCATTTTCTTTTAAGAAAGCAATTCGTAAATTCTGCAAAAATGTCTGCCAACGGTATAAGAAAATTTAGCTTAAACTTTTAATAAGAGTCAGCTTAATAAATCAGCTTAATAAACTTTTTAATTTTAAGAAACAATAGAAAAGTTTGTTTTCTAAGAACTATATTCAAGATCTTTTCATTTGTTAAGATATAATTTTTGCAGTGTGCATTCATGGCGCAGCTGACGGCTTTGTAATCTAGCCACGCCCACAAAACTCTGTAAAGCAAAAACGCAGCTCAGCCACTGCAGTGCCTTATCTAACACATCTCCAACTCCTCTCATAAGGCGCTATGACTTTTTCCTCAGTATGATATGTACAGTATATCAACTCAAGGACAAATGTCTGAATTTTATGGATTCTCCTTTGATGGACAGTAAATTTGAGCAAACAGTAAAAAGTGTTCTAAAACTGGAATATAGTGATGATTATCACAAATTAATATTGAACTACATTTACAATCATTCAAGTCATTCAAATTCAGCTTGGGTGGTATGGTGGCTTAGAGGTTAATACAGCTCCAGGGTTGAGGATTCGACTCTCACCTCTGCTTTGTCTGCTTGGAGTTTGGATGAATCTTTTTGAACGAATCGTGTCTGAGAATGAGTCGTCTCTGAGAGCGATTTGTTAATTTTCTACCGGGCGCGCATGCGCAAAGCATCGCAAAACCTCTGTGAGTTATGTACAGGAAACAGGAATGAGTCGTTACCTGTGAGTCTTTGGTCCGAGTCGTTTGTTCTTTTGTCACATGACTCCCATAGACGCTATGAAGTGCAACAGATTCAAACGAACAAACGACTCGGACTAGAAGATATGAGAGAAGAGCTGCTCATTCTGTTTGTCAAAATTTGTGTATGTAGACGTGTTGGGGGTCTGTTTATTGAAAATGTAACATTTTATTTTATTTATTATCAGAAGAACGAAATGAATCAAATGACTCAAAAAAGATTGATCATGTTAATGAAAAAGATTCAAAGAACCGAGTCAATTAAATGACTCAAACTTACCATTGCTACTGTGGGTGCATGTGTGTGTGTGTCGCCGCCCGTGACCCTATGTACTGTAGGATAAGTGGTATACATGAATGGACATCCAGCTCAATATTCCAGGATAGTTGGAAATCTTTAATTACTCAGATGTTTGGGCTGAAATTTGAATCGAATTGACGGCCAGGTCAGTGTGTCCTCGTTCCCATGAATTGCATCAGTATTCCTCAGAAGTCTAATCTTAAACTAAACTTGAAACTGAATGATAGCGAGCTGTCACTGCAAGACAAGGAGAAATGTGCACCGTGGACGTTTTGATGGAACGGATTTCGGGGACAGATCCTACCACAGCCCAAAATAAAATTCACACATTGTTTTTTTTTTTTTTTATCCCCGTCCTCCACTCCGATTTCTCTCGATCGGCCAGGACATGTTTTGTGTCAGATGTTCACGTCTTTTGTTTTGCACTGGCGCTACGATGTGACAGACGAGAGACGCTGGTAGCTTCATTCAAGCTTTATGAATGGCTTGTTAATGAGTCTGGCATCTGGTAAAAAAAACAAAACAAAAAAAAAAAACAGTACTGTGCACCATCTCCAGCACCACAAATGAGATCCAAGCATTTTTTTTGGCCACTGATACCTTTCCCCACTCTTTCATATTGGATATCAGGGTAATAATAAAAAAAAACCAGGGCATCTGCAGAACACATTGTTTCATTCTGATCTCCCTGAGCGAATGGTAAAAGCATTCCCCATGCACAAAGGTTTTGTAAGACCCAAATTCACTGCTCTACATGAACCCAGACCCAGCCCCGTCCGAGCGCTGCATAGCGAGGGCTTAAATAAAATCAGCTTCTGATGTGATGTGACAAAGCTACAAGAAAGAATTTATGAGCTGTGTGCTGGACGTAATGAGGTTCTGGACTCATATGGAAGGAAGCAGAAAGATATATTTCAGGGTTCGGACAAATATGTGCAGCTTTCTGAAAAGCAGAATAAGGACATTAGACATACTTACACACTGTACACTCCAATCGGCACCGCACTACTGCACCAATCGGCCGTATTATTAGGAAAGCCTAATCTTATGCATTTGAACATCTTGTCTGTACTGCATCAAAGCTACATTTCTATTTCTGTGGATTCTCTCACCCTACAGATCTGCTCGGTTCATTCTGATGCTTCAATTCTCACTCTATAATCTTTATCCTGTATACAGGGTCATGGGGGTGTGACGGGGTGGTGGTGGGGGGGACGGATGTCTGGAGCCTATCCAGGAAGGCTTAGGGCATGAGGCGGGGTACAGTCTGGACAGGGTGCCAATCCATCGCAGGGCGCGCACACACATACACACACTCATATGCTCATTTACACACTCCAGGCCTTTTGGGAATTAAAATCAGCCTAATATGCATGTCTTTAGAGTGTGGGAGAAAACCAGAGTACCCAAGAGAAACCCATCAAGCAAACATGAAAAGAAACTCAAAGCACACAGAATTTCCGAATCGAACGCCACTGTGCTTGCGGTGTTTCTAACTCCACTCATATGGCTCTATTACTTTTGTTCTCATAAAAGGTCTGGAGTAATTTGTATCCATTTGTACAGTATATAAAATCACCTTCAACTCAAGGACAGTTTAATGGATTTCTCCTGATTGAAATTGAACGCGGAACCTGGAGGAGCAAGGCGACAGCGCTAAGCACTACACCACCCTGCTCTAATTCCTCCACCCTGCACATCCTAAAGATCGTGAGACTAAAAGACTGCTTCTAGAGCGTCCCCAAAACCCAAATTCACGTTGGGATCCTGTGTGTAGGCAGCAGTCTTCTTACCCCAGGACTCTTATTCGCTACACATCCTTTCATCACACATACTACTGTTTGACTTTAAACATCACTATTCAAGTGTAAATGGTTTATAATGGCACTATCCAGTACCACTTAGAAGAGGATGGGTTCCAGTTTGAGTCTGGTTCCTGTCAAGGTTTCTTCCTCACATCTTGTCTCGGACACATTTCCTCAGCACTCTTGCCTCTGGTTTCGCTCATTAGGGATCTAACGCTCGGGTACTTTTTTCGCTTTCTATGAAGTTATATCTTCAAAAATACAGGAATGTGCTGAGATTTATAAAACTACAGATGTTCTGTCTGGCAAATATTACGCATTAGGACAGTGCAAGTCAGAAATGATGGAGAGCTAAAGTGCCAGAAGTTCCTCGGTACTCCTTTCCAAGTGAGAAGAATTGCATGCAAATGGATGCGATGCGGTCAAAATCATGCAGGTGCGCATCGCTGCCTCTGTGTATCCCAGCCCACCAGGAGGGGGAGGAGGGTTATTTATGGTAATTTGCAAAAATCAACGCGGGGACAAGTGGGAACAGCGTAGTCTAGCATGAGGAAAGAGCTTGATTTGCATGCCGCAATCCTTCACAGAAAATGAGAGTGAGAATAAAAAGAAGACATAATGCACGGCAAGTGAGAGAGGGGAAATAGACGACACATGGTGAGAGGGTGTGAAAGACTGGAAGTGACGGAGAAGTTGAGAGTAAAGAAAAAAAGCATCAAGAGTTACACTAGCTAGACTGGGTGCGAGACTTCTGTGACGCAAAAAGTGCCGGCAGATGCACCGCCAGTGAATCTAAACGTCTCGAATCGGCCTCGGCGTGGTCATGCGTTTAACCGTAACGATCAGTTCACCAGGGAAATTTCAGCCCGGCTTGTCCGTATATTTAGCGATGAGAGGAAGATATACAGTATAAAGCATTTGTCTGTGAATGTGTACCGACTATGCAGTCAGCCTGCACTCCTGAATGGAAGAGTGAGCGTAAGATGACACCAGGCATAATGAGAGCAGACTGGTATTGCCTCTACAGCTCCAAGAATGCTGCGCCGCGTCTGAAATGACACCCCACTCGCAGTGCCCAGGACACAATTCCGGGTTCGAGAAATGGTGGTCACAGATGACTCATAAGTGCTGCAAATAAATCTAAGGAAGGGGCTGTAGTCTATTTCCAGAAGCTATATATATATATTTTTTTTTTTTGTAAATTCAGTGTAAAGCATTAGTAGTAGGGAAAAAAATAAGTTCAAATGGATGCATCTTATTTATAATCATGGACTAATTAATGATTTAATGGTTAAAGTGCCAAGGGCTTGCCCTGGTGGCAATTACATCTCAGTTAATGCTGCAGAAAGCATAATTAGTCCCACTCTCTGGGTGGGACAGCTTTCTTCTTAGGCAATTCTGAGAGCTGGCCAGGCGAAGCTCTATGTGAGAGTGTACATCTGCCTCTATAATGCATTTCCATTCACTGGCTAATTCTTAACACAGACAGTTGTTTTATTTCTTTTTTAAGCAACGTCATTGTGGTGCAAACCAATTACTACATTACGATTCACTAGAAGTGACGGAGTAAAGTCCTAATCCTGCCACTGCACTTTTTTTTAGGGACTCGTTCGCGATGTAATAATGTCCTGAAGTCTAGTGCACTTCTGTAATTCAAACAGAGAATGCCCAGGATACACGGTGTTATTTGCTGAAGAGTGTGGCGCGTGTGTACCGTATGTCGGACGGTACGCGGTGTTCTCGCGTGCTATGTGCTTTTCCCTCCGACAATGTTCGAGGTGCGGAAACATGATCACTTATAGATTTCGAGAATAACAGCGTAGTTATTATTCTTTTAGACGCTGGCATTTGTATGCGGCTCAGTCGACTGCAAACCTCTAATCGCGCACGGTCATTATGCGAGTGCAGGTTTCACACATTTCATCCCACCTCCACTTTCCATCACCTGTGAACCCGGACGAACCAGACATTACGCTTTCATTATAAAAATAATAAGCGCCTCAGCCGCACGGACATGATCGGGGCTAATTCGCGTCGCATCTCCTATTGTACACGTGGCACATCGCCAAGCGAAAGACAATGATCCGGGGTGTTAAGTGCTCATTGTGCGCTGGTTCCCAGAAGGTAAGGCTGGGGAGGTGTGTTTAAAAGCAGCATTGCTTCTTTGTTCCCTGCTGCCCAAAGCCCTCTCTGAAATGCTGCTTCAATTCTGGCTTTTATCCACTAAACGAGAGCTACACAGAGAAAAGAGTGAGCGGGCCATTGCTTTGCCTTGGCTCAAGGCGTATTTCACGCTGCAGTTAGAGCTCGGTATACTGAATGTTGTTTTTCAGATACAGACGGCTTCGCATTTGAATTTGATTTCTCCTGCAGGAGTAGAGCCTGGCAGCTCTATTTCAGTAGGTGTGGAAAGCACGGAGACGACCGAGAGCGCGATGCGGAGAGGGAGAGATCACATGAGAAAGACAGAAAAAGCCTGGGGTGAAGAAACAGAGTGTGAAAGAGAGAAAGGTGTTCTGAGGGTGAAAGACTACGGCAGCAGAAATGCATCGACTAACAGAGGCGGTTCTAAGCCGATTCCTAAAAAAACGGAAAACAAGCAGAGTTTGGCGAGATCCTTGCTTAAAGACACCAAATTCTAATTAGATCAGGAAAATCACCAGACTGTGCTGAACTCTGGCCCTGCAGCTCTCGGGCAAGGCGCCCCTGCTTATTGGATCGGAAGAATGGTACATGACAAGGGGGATGTGAAAAGAAAGTGAACCGATATAAATGCTAATGAAATCCCTTGATCATGCCTGCCAGAGCATCTTGCGAATCCCCCGGTTAGGCTGCCTTGTTCGAGGCCTCAGCACTTTTGAGACGGGAAAACTATTCAGGGCTCAACTCGGACGTACACGCTGCATGACAATGGTGAGGACGGGAATGCTACCGTACGTTCCTCTGAGTGAGGACGTGGTCGAGAGTGCCCGCGGCTCAGCTGGGAACCTGAAGCTCAGTTTGCGGTATCCATCTAAACAAATGCATTTTCAAAACAGCTACGTCTACGCCAGCGACTATACAAATGGAGAAGTGTAAAAAAAACAAGAAAAAGGATGGAACAAGAGAGAAGTCAGTTCCAAACCCTGTCACTCGGTCTGGTTTTATCCAAGGCAGATTTCTCGATGTAAAAAAACCTTATTTGACTCGCGTGTCATTTTTCGCCATTTGTCATGGTGAACTAAGTGTCCCCGTGACCACTCTCGAGAACAGCCAGCTTCTTTCCTCCTTTTGATTCAGACGCACTCTGGTGCTGTTTGTTCTGCTCACATCAAAGCCAACAGCCATGAAATTACATTGTGTCTTCGAATGAACCCAAATGCGGCCAGGTGGACTAAAGCAGAAACAGAGGAGCATCTGTTACGCCATGCTGCCAGAGTCTAGACACCTGTTTTGAGTGACTATCTTTCTAAGAGATAAAGATTTAAGAAAAGTAATAGGCCACTTCGCTAATTAGAACAGAGAACATTGATATTGGTTAAAGAGGTCAATTACACCTACATTAATATTGTACGAAGTTTCCAAAGAAAGTTTCAAATTACTCATTGATCACTTACTGATATACACTTCATGGTCAAAAATAAAAGTCGCCATCAGAGAAGGGTTTAATTATTTTTCTGCATCAAACAGTCACTCACTCACTCACTCATCATCTATACCGCTTAATCCTGTATTCAGGGTCACGGGGCCTGGAGCCTATCCCAGGAGTCTTGGGGCACATGGCAGAGTACACCCTGGACAGGGTGCCAATCCATCGCAGGGCACAGACACACACACTCACTCATTCACACACTATGGGCAATTTGGAAGCGCCAATTAGCCTAACCTACATGTCTTTGGACTGTGGGAGGAAACCGGAGTACCCGGAGGAAACCCACCAAGCACGGGGAGAACATGCAAACTCCTTTGCAAAAGGACTTAAGATAATTTCCAGACACACACAATATGATGAGAGCTCACAGGATTGGGACTAAACAGCTGTGTGTCCATGAGAAAACCACTCGTTAATGAGACTAATCAGAAAACAGGCTGCCCGTTTGCTAGGAGCATAAAGACTGGACTTTGCAATAGAGAAAAGGTCATGTGATCTGATCAGCTCAGATTGACCCTATTCCAAAGCGATGGGCGCATCAGGGTAAAAAGGGAAGCGCAATGCACAATGCATGGTGATGTTATGCGACCCATGGACTTCAAAGGCAAGGACTGAATATTGTTTCATCACAGCTTCAAAGACAATACGCTGCTCAAGAGAATAAGGCCGTTAAGGCCCCGGTTCCCAGCTGGGAAAGACTCCCATTCGCCGGATGTTGCTGACCGTCCGTCGTTGGACGATGCTTTTGGACGTTGTACTCATGTCTGCGGCTACCCCCAAGGAGAGATAGCGAGGGGAACCGCGTTAAGGAGCATGCAGGAGCTGCTGCCCATGAGGGACCACTCTGCCACTCTGCCCACCGCCATCGTTTGCCAGCCTCGTGCTCACATGCCAGCTGAACACTGCCTCTATACCTGCACATGGACACCCTCACTAATTTCCTCCCTGTTTTTCTTTTCCTTCCTCTGTAAACCCTTTCCTTTTCCTAATTATTCCAAATAAAATGAACCTTTCCCCCCCAAAAAAAAGGGTAGAGTACGAGTACCTCCCGTACTTATGCCTGTGGCGCTGTCCGAGCATAAGATCTTACAATTGTTTTAATGAAATTTTCAATTTTTAAAAATAATGACCATCACAATAATAAGACAATTTGCCAGTTGGCGACCTTGGCTTCAGAAAGTAGAAGTCCTGCCGCATATTTGTTCCAGCTATTAACCAAACCAGCTGATTCTAATTAGGACAACTCTTCAGTGTGATGGGCGAGAAATGATTTGGGACACCACCTGTTTTGGCCACACATACATGGCATATGTTGGCTTATACAAATACTTTTGGCCACCACTGTATTATCTCACACCCGTGCACGCACACCAGAGACATTTATTTCACTACTGAATTTAAGTACATATTTCAGCTATCGGTGTAAGGGTAGATCAGTGGATAAGCTGTTGGACTGTGGATCTGAAGGTCTCAGGTTCAAACCTCACCACTACTACAAGGTGCCACTGTTGGGTTCTTGAGCAAGGCCCTTCCCTGATAATACGTATAATGAGAAAAACATAACTCTGGATAAGGGTGCGATCTAACACAAGCAATGTACTTTTGATACTTACTTTAATTGGATATTGAGTACCTTTGGACTTTAACATATGTAAGTACACATGTAAACGGATCACTTCTACTAATAATTGCCTTAGGGAGTCACCTAAAGATTGCACCATTCCCGCTTATACCAACATGGCTCAGTTTTTTCATGGCTCTTTTTCTGTCCCTATACAGAAGCTTTCTTTCCTTCTTACGCCATTATTGTTAAGTACAGTATACTGCTGTTTTTGTTCCTTTACTGTCAAAATTAGCCTCCATGCTTTGGCAATACCATTTCTTATTATAGTCACGCCAGTGAAGGCTTCTTAAGATAAAAACCTCAAACTGACAAGCCAATCAGTTTACCTTGAATCTTCTTCTACGAAATTGCCCAGAAGGCTACATAGTTCTTTATAACCGAAACTTTTCTTGACATCTAGGCGTTTGCGTCTGCCAGCTTTGTGTGCAGTACTTAATTCTTCACCCTCCCCTCCCTCGGGATGCTGAGCGCAAGTAAAAATTCTGCTCTTTAATTCCATCTGATTCTTTGCTCTAAAACACCAGTACTTCAAGGTGTTCGGGGCTAAGCTTAAAATATTGGACCTCATGAGGTTGCTGGTTTGCGATGACAAAATTATAACTACAAATTATGATTCACAAATCCCAGTACCTTCGAATTTCTCAAGGGTGCTTTGAGTGGTTAATGGTTCTAGCTTAGCTACTGAGACCCAATTAAAAAAGAATTCAATCTGCTGAAGTGGCCTACATAGTACCGTTGAGGGACAAACCATTTAGGGTCCACCTCTAAGTGTTTGAAGTTAGAGTGACTAAGGGAAAAAAAGTCAAATAAGTAGAACTGGATTCCAACAGCGCTGAGAGGGATGCCATCAATAACTCTAGTTCATAATGTTAAACATGAAGGAAACTACTCTAGAAAAACTATTTCAGAATCCAACTTGTCTTTTCCATATATTGAGGGGGCTAAACATCAAGAAATCTCCAGAAAGTTCTCCCTGATTGGGCCCAAACTGACAACAGTGTTTTGCAAAAATGGCAGACTCCAATCCAATCAAGACATCTTTCCTTTAGCCCACCAACTTTGATCAGATTAACAGCGACATTGTTCTTACATTTTGCGAAAGTCCATGATGGTGTATTCAGGCCAGTCGATGTAACAGACGATGCGCCCGGGCAGCTGGTCCACATCGGAGTAGTAGTACTGCGGGAAGGCGAGCAGGAAAGCAAGCACCCAGATCACGCCGATGATCACTTTGGTCTGCGTAGACGAGAGCCGCTGCTTTAGCGGGTGGATGATGGCCATGTATCTGTGGAAAGCAAGAAAGAATGTGCAGCATTCACCAAGACAGCTTCAGATAATCACTTAAGTGCCATTAGATTGCTCTTTGTGCTGGTTGAGTTCAAATGTGTGACCAGTCAGAAAAGAGTGTACAAATAAGGATGTGTCTTATGATATAAGAAATGCATCAACAGACCTTTTGTAGAATTTCCGAAACTTCTTAAAAAGAAGCCTCAGAAACTTTAGAAATATTGGCACCCTGTAGGAAAAAAATGAATGAGCACTCACACACTCATTGCCTATACTGCTTTATCCCGTATTCAGAGGGGGGCCTGGAGCCTATCCCAGGACATGACACGGGGTACACCCTGGACAGGGTACCGATCCATCGCAGGAAACACATATAAACATGCTTATTCACACACTACAGCCAATTTGGGAACGCCAATTAGCCTAATCTGCAGGTCTTTGGACTGTGGGAGTAAACTAGAAGACCTGGAGGAAACCCACCAAGCATGGGGAGAACATACTGGAGCAAACTCCATGCACACAGATCCTGAGCCCGGAACCTGGAGCTGTGAGATTACAGCCCAGTACCACCTCACATCATTTTTGCTTGACATGTTTATGACACATTTCTACATTTTAAGATTTCCAGCTGTTTGAGTGAACATTCTACTCTGTTTTACTGAGGTATGCCAATAATCCACGGTGTTGAATTTTGAGTTTTACCTTAATGTTATTTCGATACAGTGTGATCGAACGATTCTGTCTGCTAACGTAACACATATCGATTGGTGCGACTCAATATTTGGCCAAAGAGCACCTCGTGTGAGACAAATCCCCCTCTCGCATTGACTCTCACAGCGTGTCTGGTTTACACATAATGCAGAGACGTAGGTGCAGAGCTGTGAGCCTGCTCTGCTTTGACACTCTTCCGTTTTGTCAAATGAACGAGATGACGAGGACCTGACATTTACTATAAAATATATATCTGTTCTAACAGATCTTCTACCAGATCTCTAACATTTCTGAGACGCTGTAATAGAAAATTAATCAACACCTTGTGTACATATATATATATATATATATATATATATATATACACATATAAAAAATTTAACACCTACGACTGGATGGATATCCACACCATGTACTGTAGCATGGAAACTCCCTGTCCTTTTTACGCCATCTAAGGACTTAAAGGAAACTGTTTAAATTTTTTATTGGCCTTTTTTATTTGACAGACCTACAACACACTGAATGATAGACTTCGTTTCACCACTTAGATCTCAAAAAACAGCCAAGGACCTTTCACGCTATAACGCCTCACTGCTCAAAGAAATCTGTACTATAAAAAAAAGATAATATATAAGATACATCAGCCTTGTAGTTAAACTCACTGACTGGTGCGCAATTGCCGACTATAGCTTATCTTTTGCACTGCACAAAATATTGGCTACCTTCTACCCTGTGCGGCAATATGACACGACCATCCATACACTCCTATGTTCCCTTGTATACCTTTACTCCTTGGTCTTGTTACCAACACACAAACACTAAATTTTGTACCATACAAACACCCTGCCTCACAAAATTTTGCAAGAAATTTGCCTCAGCAAACGATGCATTTCTGGCATACATGCGAAAGAATCGAGCGCTAGTTGCGCGTACGTCTGAGACCTTTATTTGGCTTTTAGATCAATGCTCCAGGCCAGCAGGTGGCAGTAAAACCCTAAAAACACATAAACTCAAGAAGAAGAAGAAAATTGATACGCTTTCAAAATGAGAGTACTTTGCAAGTACATTGCATAAGATGGTTTCCATGTTTATTTTGGACCATTTAAGGATTGTAAGTTTACCCAAATAATTAAAAATGTGTGAATTCCGAATCGAAAACTGTCCAACTAATGATGTATTTCTTTATATTACACAGCTCTAATTGTAAAATTTCAACCATGCAACTTGACGGCATACACATTTCAGACCATTTCAGGCTTTCTGCATGTTATGCTTCACACTCGTCTTAAAATGGACTGAAATTATTTTTTTCTACACAAGATACTCCACTTTTTTGGGGAATTTATTGAAAAACAAAGCCTGAAATTTATCATTTACTTAAGTAACTGCACCCTGCTCTTATCCAGGGTCCTTGAGATGCTTCTACAAATTGATTGTAATGTTAGTCCACTTGTGCCTAATTGAGTTCCCTGGCCATGAAGGCACACACCTGTCTATAAGCTGTTACCATAAATGGTGTAGATCAGAGTGACAACAAAGCCATGAAGTTAAGTGAGTTATTTGCAGACCTGTGAAACCCCATTGTGTCAAGACACAGATCTTTGGAAGGGTACAAGAAACTGCAGCCTTGAAAGTGCACAAGAGCACAATCATTCTCCATCATTCTCAAAATGGAAGAGATGTGGAACAACCAGCAGTCTTGTCAGATCTGGCCACCCAGCTGGACTGAGTAATTGGGGATTAAGAAAGGGCCTTGGATAGACAGCTAAGCAAAAACCCAAGGGTCACTATAAATGAGATCCTGAGGTCTTTGTGTAGGTGAGAGAAGGTCAACCATCACTCCGGCACTCCACCATTTAGGCCTCCATTGTAGAGTGGCCAGACAGAAGCCATTCTTCACTAAATGACGCATGACAGCCTGCTCTGAGTTTGTTAAAAAGCCCCTGAAGGACTCTCAGGCCATGATGATGTTTTTCTCTGACTGGGGCTGGGAGAGTCATCAATATAGAGGGAAAAATGGATGCAGAAAAAAATAACAAGACCACGACCGAAGCATACCGCCAAGAAAACACAGGAGTGGCTTCAGAACAACTCTGAGAAAGTCCTGGATGTGGAACAGCCCGAGTCTGGAACTGAACATAACAGCGCATATCTAAAGAGATCTAAAAATGGCTGTTTCGTTTCCACCTGGTCGATTCTGCCAAGAAGGTTGGAAGAAACTTCCAAAAGAAAGGTGTGCCAAGCTTGTAGCCTCATTCACAAGCAGCCATTGCTGCCAAAAGTGTTTTAGCCTAGTACTAAGTGATGGGGCTGAATAATTATGTAAATGAAATATTTGAGTCTTTATTAGATTTTTTTTTTATAAATTAAGATGAGTTTGAAATATAACCAAATGGGGAAAACTTGGAAGGGTCTGAAAACGTTCTGTCAGTGATGTGCAAAGAGACACTGACATGGCTGTGGTTTAATCCTGTAATCTCACTCACTCACTCACTCATCGTCTATACTGCTTTATCCTGTAAACAGAATGGCGCGGGGGCCTGGAGCCCATCCCAGGAGACTTAGGGCATCCTGGACAAGGTGCTGATCTATCACACACTCACATGCTCATTCACACACTAGGGGTAGATGGGAAACTCAAAGTGCATGTCTTTGGATTGTAGGAGGAAACCAGAGTACCCGGAGGAAACCCACTGGGATGACATACCAACTGAATCGAACCCAGACCCTGAAGGTGCAAGGCGACAGTGCGGAGTGTGGCCTCCTATAATCCCTTATACATAGAACTAACAGGTCTTCAGATTTTCCGAACTTCCCATTCAGACTGCTCAAATAATCCACATGCAGTTCTCATCCAATGTAATATTGTATAGCTTGAAAGCAAGAGACGATTTACAAATGAAAGATAATAAGACTTAACATGATGATGTATGTCTATAGATTACCATAGAAGTGCTCTCTTGATGGAACCACTTAGGCGACAAAGCCAAGTACAGCTTGGTCCTCTTATATCTGAGTTTTTTGTTCATGTGAGTGTCTAATTAACCCTAAAGGACGAACCGTATGACCAATGTGTTAAGTGTCTACAAAGGGTCCACTTTCTTCCATCGCGTTCACACTACAGCGCAGTGACGCGTCTTATTTTATCAGAAGAAATCAGCTGAAACGCAGAGACGTTCTCGCTCTCAGCCTGACCCTTCGAACCGCGTCCCTGTGCTTTCTATTCATTTCCTCTCATTCCGGTTATCGCGAGCGTCCTATTACAGCACTGAGACCGAGTGTCTCTGTAGAAAATAGAAAAAAATGAACCTACATTGATACACTGGATGTAGAAGCTTGCTTGAGGCGAAATGTTTTTTTTTTTTTCTTTCCTAAAGTAGATGAGAAGATTATCTATTAGCTTCAATTATCTTAAAAATACAACGGGAGCTAATTAGACGCTTCGAATGCTTAATACATAGCATAATTTGCAAATCATACATTTCCTCGTTCTTTAATATTCAGATTGTTTTTATTCCTAGCATTTCTTATGAATAATGCATGACCTGTCTCGCCGTGATTCGCAGATTACCTTAAATGCCCCCTAAAATAATTTATGCATGCATTTTTTTTTTCTTTTTTTGTCGCATGAAACAATCCCTGCTGTTCCCTGCCATGGATGATCACTTATATCAAATTGTACAGCAATGAACGGCTAATTAGAAGCCTTTTAAACACTCTAAAATGCTTTATGCGTGCTTTTCATCAAAGAATTTTCTTGACGTGCGGAAAGTGAACCAGGCTTTTCACAAAGCAGGAGCAGAATGGAATAAACCGGTGTGCTTTGGAAACACAGGGAGGCATACATTAAGATGATTTGTGAGCGCTGATGCTTCATCTCGGGCTTTAGAGCTTTAATTAGAAAGCACACATCAGCAGCGGCGCGGAGGTTTTATCTTTGCGAATGAGCCGCGGTTTCAGCTGCCAACACGGGTCCGGAAAACGGGCGCGAGCGTACACAAGCGATGCGTATCTCCAAATATCAGGAGAAAGAAGAGATATTTATTTACCTCTTGCGAATACCCCTGATTATCCCAAGTCTGAAGGTAATAATGGAAAACTAATGGCCACCAGGTTTGTGCTGTGCAAAGTGCAGAACTTGTTAATTACAGTATTCAGTATCTCAAGCAGCGCTCGCATTAACGGCAAGCACTTTCTCGGAGTCGTATTGATCCGGGTCCAAGCACGATGCGACGCACCAGACCCCCTGCTTCCCCTCTGTCACCAGGATTATATAAGAGTACGAAAGCCAGAGCATCTGGTTAGGTGTTTAAAGCAGACAAACTGTCTGTCCAAGACAAGACGCTCGGTGTCTTTCATATCTCAAGGATACACGCGTCTATAAACAGTCCATATTTTGGGAGGTAATGGAAAAAGAAAACGAGTTCTGAAGGATCCAGTTGATGAAG
Source organism: Clarias batrachus (assembly GCA_003987875.1). Taxonomy (NCBI): domain Eukaryota; kingdom Metazoa; phylum Chordata; class Actinopteri; order Siluriformes; family Clariidae; genus Clarias; species Clarias batrachus. The sequence continues at coordinate 76,365 of QMIH01000759.1, forward strand.
TTCTCAAGAAGGTGCAAGAAGTTTCCTTCCATTACACAGAGAAAAGTTTGGGTGGTGGGACAGACCTAGATCCGAATTATTTCTCGTCCTAGCAGAGCACCATGGACCTTAGTTCAGATTTAGTTCAGTGGCTCTCTAGAGAAATTGGATGGAATAATAAATATGTGCACCCTCATCCTACCCTCATGAAATCCTTAGTGATTCATTTTCTTCCTGTTTTTTACATCTTGTCCTTGTCTGTCTGTCATCCTAATGAGGATGGGTTCCCTGTTGAGTCCGGTTCCTCCCAAGGTTTCTTCCTATTGACATCTCAGGGAGTTTTTCCTTGCTGCCTCCGCCGCCCTCGGCTTGCTCATCACGGACAATCTGATCATTTTGATCCATACCCATTCACATTTCATACAAACTTCCATCGTTTCTTTTGATTGTGTAAAGTGACAATTGTTAAAAGCGCTATACAAACAAAATTTAATTTAATTTAATTTAATATTCTCCACTTTTTTTATGACGATCTTCACTGTTTCCTGATCAAATGGTTTAAACATTATCTAATCTAATGAGATCTCGAATCTACTCTGTAATCCATTTTAGCAGACCATGGTTTCGTTTTTTTTTTTTTTTTACGCAGTTGGGGTGTGTAAACTTTTATCCACTTTGCGTATTACCAAACATATCACTAAAGGGGAACAAAAGTAGTCCACTTGAGCTCAGGCGGAGGTCTGAAACTTCTTTGTTTTTGGCGCAGGCCGCTCGTTAATAAAAAGTTCGACGAGACCGGAGTTTGTTTTTTCGAAACGCTCCAAGTATCATTATTATTGTCGGCAGGCCTCGCGGACATCGGCGTAGGAATGCAGGAGACATCTGGAGAGAAATGCGGCGGAGCTTTACGACTCCGAGAAAATCTAGCCGAGGGTGAGAGGCTCTGCTCATGGCTCGCTGACAATCCTGAGATTTAACATCACTGAAGTGGAGACGAGCTCTGAGGACACGCCTGTCCATGAACGTGCAGTGTTTGTAGTGTCCTCTTTCTGCACGTCTCTCCGTCTCTTTGTGAATTAGCACAACTTAAATAACAAGTTTTCTTGCTTAATTTCTATTAGCTTGTCCTTATTCGTTTTCCGTCTTTTTAACATTTATTTCTCCACTTCTCACCAGCCATTTCTTTCTTTCTTTCATTCATCTTTGAAATAAATTCCCTCCAGTTAATAATATTTTCTTTTTAACTTTGCATTTTACTACTTTTTACTAACTACATTTTGCTACCCTTTTTTCCACTTTTGCTTTCCTTTCTTTTTGACATATTTTTTTCTTTCTTTCTTTCATTCTCTCCCTTTCATTTTAGCTCTTTCTTTCTTTCTTTCTTTCCACTCAATCAGCCATATTTCTTTTTTTGTTCTTTTCATCCACTCTACTCCTTTTGCCTATTTAATCTTTAATTCTTTTTCCATTCTTTCCTTTCTTTCTTTCCTTGACTTTTCCCACCATATCAATGATTTAATGATGATTATTTTCTTTGTTAATTTTCTTTCAGTTTTTTTAGCAGGTTGAGTTGATATTACACTGTGAGTTTGTTACTATAGAAACAACACCCTGTTAGAATGAGAGTGTAATTATAAATGTGAGATTTGATCTGCTGTCAGAACTGAGTACTGCGCAGAATTGTGATGTGTATAAACATGAGCCAACACCGCTGTAGTCATTTAATTGATGTCTTACACTGTTAATGTTACTAGTCCTGCTTTAGGATGTTAACTAACAGCAGTAAATATGGTGATAATTTTAGCCTCAAACATTACTGACCTGAACACAGACTCTGCACTCGAGTGAATTTCCCCCATTAAGATGAACAGCTTGGAGACGTCCCAGTCAGAGGTTCGTCCAGATGTAATATTCTGATCTTAACACCGTACCACTGGTGTAAACACTGATTTGACTCATGTCCTAATATAGAAACACTTTAAGCTCAATTCATCTTGACTACGGCTTCACGGCTGACACCGCAAAAAAGCAGCGGCCCGGACACGGGATTATAGAGCAGACAGGAGTGAATTAATGAGCACACAGAGACACGCCGGCTCCCATGTGGGGTGTAACACAAACACCCTCTGAGACCTCCTGCCCACAGGGGCTTCTCTCCCTCATTCTCCTGTCATTTCTTCTTCTCTTCAGGTGTTCCACTAGATGTTCCACTCCCTGTGCAACTTGTGGTTCTACACACACACACACACAGTTCCACTCACTGTTCTACCTTTTGGTCGATTTGTTGTTCCACCCCCCTTTTTGATTTCTTTCTTTCTTTCTTTCTTTCTTTCTTTCTTTCTTTCTTTCTTTCTTTCGATTCTTTCTATTGTGCTACATTTCTTCATCTGTCCACTACTTCTATCACTCCGTGTCCACTCCCAGTTCCACTCGCAGGTTTACTCCCAGTTCCACTCGCTCGTTTACTCCCAGTTTCACTCGCTGAATTACTTCCACTTCCACTCCATGTCCACTCCCAATTCCACTCGCTGGTTTACTCCCAGTTCCACTCTCTGTCCGCTCCCAGTTACACTCCCTGTCCACTCCCAGTTGCACTTGCTGTTTTACTCCCCATTCCACTCCTTGTCCACTTCCAGTTCCACTCACTGGTTTACTCCCAGGTCCACTTGCTCGTTTACTCCCAGTTTCACTCGCTGGATTACTTCCAGTTCCACTCCCAGTTCCACTCCCTGTCCACTCCCAGTTCCACTCTCTGTCCACTCCCTGTCCCACTCCCCTTTCTACTTGTTGTTCTAGTTCCAGTTCCATTCTCTATTTCACTCCCAGTTCCACTCCCTGTTCTACTTGTTGTTCGATTTACAGTTCCACTTGCTGTTTTGCTCCCAGTTCCACTTCCTGTGCCACGCCTTGTTTTACTGCCTAATTTACTCGATGTCCCACTCCCTCTTCTACTTGTTGGTCAACTTCCAGTTCCACTCGCTGTTTTATACCCAGTTCCACTGACTGTTCTACTCCCAGTTCCACTCCCTGTTTTGCTCCCTGTTCCACTCCGAATTGCACTTGCTGTTCTATTCCCTCTTCTACTTGTTCTAGTCCCAGTTCCATTCTCTGTTCCACTCCCTGTTCTATTTGTTGTTCAATTTCCAGTTCCACTCCCAGTGCCAATCACTGTTCTACTCACTGTTCTGCATTTTGGTTCCTTCAGTTTTCCACTCGCTGTTCCACTGTTTTTTCCAATCACAAGGCCAAACCAGGCGCACATCATCATAACATTTGGCGCACATGAACCTGGAATAAATATTCGTTAATAATCGTCAGTAGCTCAACATTCTAACACTATCCAGAAATCACAGCAGCTTCACAGTGTAGTGACACTGAGCGAACGCTTCTCCTGCTGCGTAATACTCACTTAGGAGCGGTGCAATAAACAACTGTGTGTGTGTGCACACTCTGCTTTCCACAGCTGACTCGATCACAGTCTGAAACAGGTTCAATTATATACCTTTGTGCTGTGCTTGATGTCACGCTCCAGTCTATAAACAGATCCAGAAGCTTGTAGTGTGTTGCGCTGGCTGTGGCTTATCAGAAAACATGCAAAATAAAATCAAGATTATTTTTTCCACCTGTGCTGACTTCAGCTGGTGAGTGAAATGGATTCTTACCTCTCAATCTCATTCTCAATTCTGGGTCTCTAAATTACTTAATCTGTCTCGTTCTTTCTTTCTTTCTTTCTTTCTTTCTTTCTTTCTTTCATCCACGCCTCCACCCACAGGGTTCCTTGTGATCCATTGGATTCTTGAACCCAAACATAGACCAGGTCTCTTCTCTCCAAGGACAGCAGCGTAATAAGCAGATGGCTTTACACACCTTTATTGCTGGACATTCCAAGCACAGAATTAGAGCTCATACCCAAACCCAATCAAAATAAATCAAATAAAATCAAACCAAATTGGACTAAACCAATTTGAAACAAACCAACCCAGCCCAACCCAAACTGAGGAAATAAACCAAACCAAGCCAAACTGAGGGAATAAACCAAACCAA
>QMIH01000759.1:83291-97646 GCA_003987875.1 Clarias batrachus
ACACACACACACACACACACACACACACATACTATCTATTATAACGAAGCTGTTTCTATGTGTTTCCTGTGAGGACCACTCACTCTGAAGGAAAGATCGTCTCACACAGTCATCAGGCTGTGATGAATTACCTGACTGTCATGAAAGCAACTACAGAGAAGATTTAAAACTGCTTTTAAACTGCACTCTGCCCTCGTTTCCCCTCCAACGCCAAACTGATTGGGTTTTTGTAAGTGACCTGCCGAGCCGAGCGTAACAAAAGTGTCACAGGAAAGAAGTGTATGAGATTTATGGATCACTTTATGCACGATTCGCTGGTTGACATAATCATCATCATCATCATCATCGTCTGTGCACAACAGCCAACACAGTACAGTACATATACCAATAGTAAAATACAACCCCTGAAGCATAAATATTATAATATATTATAAATTATAAACTTATAACACTTTTTTTTAAAAAAAGGGAAAAAATAAGAAATAACAAATAAGAATTACAATAATAATAAGTTTTGGATAAGGGAGTGATGAGGGTGAATAAACAGAGTGTGAGAGAGAGATGATTGTGATGAGTAAGGGAGTGATGAGGATGAATAAATACAGTGAGTGAGAGAGGAATGTGATGAGTAAAGGGTGTGTGTGTGTGTGTGTGTGTGGGGGGGGGGGGGGGGGGGGTCAGAACTTGATGCCGAACCTGTCCACGGCGATGGCGGTCATGGAGCAGATGCTGGCGAACACGGCGGCGATGGGGAAGAAGTTGTGGAAGCGGCAGTATCCCGGGCCGAAGTACCACTCGTTGTGCACCGCGTACACGAAGTTGACCACGGTGTTGAAGGCGGACATGGACGCCTCGGCGAACGCCAGGTTCACCAAGAAGTAGTTGGTGACGGTGCGCATCCTCTTGTGCGCCACGATGATCCACATGACCGTCACGTTGCCCACCACGGCCACCAGCACGATGGCGCTGTACGCGAGCGCCCAGAGCGCGATGCGCCACGCAGGCTGCGTGAACTGGTTCCAGTACTGCGAGTCCGTGCCGTTGGTCTCCGCGCTCCAGTTCTCCGGCGAGTCTGTGTACGCGAACAGCGGGTCCATCTTCACTGGTGTCACCGAATGTGTGTGTGTGTGTGTGTATGTGTGTGTGTCTTTTTTTATTTATTTATTTTTTAGGTTTTTAATCTAGCGTGCTCGAGCGGAGCGATCGCACAAACCCCGCGCGCCGGGAAGTTGTGCGGGCTTCCATGGCGCCGCGCGTGCGAAGGCAAGACTTTGGCGCGCGCGTCCCGCTCTCCGCGTCGACTTTTTGTGCCGCGAGCTCGTGTTGACTGATATTAAGCTCGAGCGCAGGCACGCACGTACGCACGCACATGCCTCGCGCGCTCACGTGCTCACACTCTCTCTCTCTCTCTCTCTCTCTCTCTTTCTCTTTACGCGCGAGGTATAACAGCAATATTAAGCACTAGTGTTAGTACGCGTTGCTGACGGTTCAGCAGTATGTAAGATTAAGCATATCAGAAATAAACTGATATGAGCTTAAATGTGATCAGTGATGTCATTATTTCAGGTTGAAGCTCATGCACATGTAGGTCTGTAACAAGGATGAGTCCCTTAATTATTAATTATTATTTTTTTAACTGTAATTTAACAAACTTTTGTTTTGTTTGCTGTGACAACATATTATATGGTATTGGGTTTCACTGTACTGCTGCCTAAATATTAGGAAATTGTACAAAATGTACAAGGCGAGATTTTGAATCTACTGTCATTTCAGTTATTACAATCAATGGGAATTAGAGGATATATAGAAAAATTCATATTTGCTCTAAATAAGTGTTAAAATTCACTTATTTCACGTCAGCGTTGTTATTTCAGCGGTGAAAAGATGAACGAATCCCAGTAAAAAATACTCTGTTTAGCATTTCTAATTAATATCTGTTGTTTACATTGAGCAAGTAGCTTATTAGTATCTTATCTTGACATAGATGATGAAATCCGGCACATTGTTCGTAACATTGCTTTTACTCAACATTTAGATTTCACTTATGCTGCAGATTAAACTCCAGGCAGATATCTAAGGTAATCTAAGGAAAAGTTTCATTAAATTCTGTCCAGCGGTCGATTTAAGATGTGATCACGGATTGATGCAATGCGCAGTATCCTGTCAAAACTTGCAGGTTATATTCTGGCGCATAACTTCACTTCAAGATTTTCATTTCACTTATGAGGTGGTTTAACTTCAGGGACTGGCACCTTTTTCATCTGTCCAGACAGTTCTAGGTGATGCTGTGACAAAATCTGACTGGACAGACATACAGACATACAGATTTTTTTCCCTGCCCTTTAATGTAATGTTTTACACAAATAAAAGCTTGGTGCACTACTCTGAGCGTTATGTGTCTATTTTATGAAGCCAGTAGTAAAACAAGTGGCGGCACAGTGGCTTAGTGGTCGCCTTGAAATCCAGGTTCTGGGTTCGATTCCCGCTCGGGGTCTGTGTGCATGGAGTTTGCATGTTCTCCCTGTGCTTGGTGGCTTTCCTCCCAAAGACATGCAAATTAGGCTAACTGGCTTTCTCAAATTGCCCATAGTTTGTGAATGTTAACCGAAGGTTCCTACCACGGTTCCTACCATGTCCCTAGTTGGACTACAGAGGTTCTAAATTGCTGGATGGGGTGAAATGGATGTAGGAACACACTGTGTAGTGCACTTCATAAAGTGTAGAAACTAGCTTTTAATGCCCTAAGTAGAGTGTAATTGGTGCACCTGGACAGGAAGCCTAAATGCAGTGCATTAAAGATAGTGTAGACGTTTTTTCATTTCTCTTGTAACTTACCAAATAGCTACAAGTACTGTATGAGCCACTTTTGTCACATAAGTATAGAGGACAATCACTCTCTAGTTCATAAACTCAGGGTTACTACATTAATGGTTCCTACTGTAATTGTAAACGATATAGGGTGCCTTAGTTACTTTCATACTTTTTCATATAAGCAGCTAAGAAGTAGGGCTGTATAGTGCACTGCACAGAGAGAGCTCTTAATAGGACACAGCCACTTCCCATTGCTTTATTTAGGTTTTTAAATACTCTAAGTTGTATATTGTATGTCATAACCCACTGAATTTACTGTGACACTATTTAAGGATACTTCTATACTTAATGCATTTGGTAGAGTGTATGGAGTAGCCTGTGTAGTAAATCTAGAAAGTAAGGAAGTACTTACCCAGCCAAAAAAGTGCACTATAAATTATATTTTTTATAGATGACGCTGAAATAGACAAATTGTCTATTGTCTAATGCACCAGACTGTACAAGACAGCATTTCGCCCTAAGTAGTGCACTTAGGCAGAAGGTAGAAATGCGACTTACAGATGCAACCCAAATGAAGTTACCTAATCTTGTACACTTAATGCATAAAACAGATGTTTTGCATAAATGCCACCATACAGTGCGCTAGATAGAATGCAAAAGCCGTAGATTCTTAGTGACGCGGTTGGAAAAGGATTTGAAAAGGTTCCCCCTGTTCTGCATGATGAACTATACAGAGTGCAAGTGGTTCATAGTGGGGGAGTGGTGGCTCGAACTATTAAAAGGTCAGGGTTTAAGCCCCGGCACTGTCAGTCCTTGAGCATTGGCCCTTAACCCTGTCTATCCCAGTCTGTCTCCTGGCTAACCTTGCTAACTTCCCCCAACTTCCTAAAAAAAAAAAAACACTGTGCTATACAGTATGTTTGACAAATAATTAAATTGTAATTCTTAATAATTGAACACTTTGCTTTATATAGTCATACACCTGAGCTTACTTTGAAATAGTACACAGAGTAGCCTCAAACTTGCACCCAAAGTGCATTAGATGGTTTGTATAGTACCACACTCTGTGTTTAGTATAGTAGGCAGAATCCCCCCCCCCACACACACACCAAATAAAAATGGTTACTTGCCAAAAAAGTGCACTGTAAAGTGCAGATATATAGTAATAAAGCACAGTCATGTCTTGATTGGATATAATGGAGAGTTCATGATATACACCCTTAGAAGGGTACTTGCTTAAGAAGACGCGCTGAATCAGAACCAGCCCCATATTCGAGATATGCCATATGGTGCACTAGACAGGGTTTATACAGTATAATATTACACACTCTGAATGTAAATGTAAGAGGCTAAGGAGGACTATGTCCTGCAGTGCACTGGTGTTTTAAATTGCTGACCGTGTTCATAAACTCGTGCACACATACACACACACACACACACTTACAGGTTGACCAGTGTGAACAGACATCCAGCAGTTGGTGCTTATTGGTTATGTCCTAAACATCAATGATAGACCAAATGCCAGCAGTCTGATCGATCATGACACACAGAGAACACTCACTGCTCACTACCTCCCCCTGTTGGATTCAGACCAGGATGAGCTTCACGTCTCACCACATCATGCTGGAATTTACTGGTAATAATCAACTAATGAGTGTGTCTTGTGTAACGGAGGCAATGATGATGGATTACTAAGGAATGAAATGAACCTCGCATATTTTGTGTGTGTGTGTGTGTGTGTGTGTGTGTGTGTGTGTGTGTGTGTGTGTGTGTGTGTGTTTTGTTTATTTTTCATACAGCAGTGATTAAATCTCATATATTACAGTGTACCTCTTTGGAACAGTTTTGCATATGATTTAGAGCCTGAGTGTTGCTGTTCCACCTGAAGCAGATAAGAAACTCCGGCCCTGCATTCCGGCTGCTTGCTTTTCTTTCTCTTTGTCTCCTTCTCTCCTCAGCATCTGTGGCTTTAAACAAACTGTCTCTGAATCCCCTTTGAACACAGCGACAGGAAACGTCCATGTTTGGGAACTTATCACAAATACACTACATCTCAGAAGTTTGGGATCACTTGAAAATTTCTTTGTTTTTTTTGTTTATTGATTTTATTTTTGATTTCTTTTTCTACAACAATACTGGAGATTTCAAAACTATGAAATAACACATATAGAACAGTAACACTCACTCAATCACTCATCATCTATACCACTTAATCCTGTATTCAGGGTCACGGGGAGCCTGGAGCCTATCCCAGGAGACTTAGGGCACATGGCAGGGTACACCCTGGACAGGGTGCCAATCCATCGCAGGGCACAGACACACACACATACACTCACTCATTCACACACTACGGGCAATTTGGGAACGCCAATTAGCCTAANCACTCACTCACTCATCATCTATACCGCTTAATCCTGTATTCAGGGTCACGGGGGCCTGGAGCCTATCCCAGGAGACTTAGGGCACATGGCAGGGTACACCCTGGACAGGGTGCCAATCCATCGCAGGGCACAGACACACACACATACACTCACTCATTCACACACTACGGGCAATTTGGGAACGCCAATTAGCCTAATCTGCATGTCTTTGGACTGTGGGAAAAAACCAGAGAACCCGGAGGAAACCCACCAAGCACGGGGAGAACATGCAAACTCCATGCACACAGAGACGGGAATCAAGACTGGCCGGGGATCAAACCTGGACCCTGGCGGTGCAAGGCGACAGTGCTAACCACTACACCACCGTGTCGCCCTAGAACAGTAACAGTCAGTTGTTATTTTAAGACATGAAGGTCAGCTGTTCTGGATCAGTTCTTGCAAGAACAGTATTATCAAGTGCATCTGCAAAACCCATCAAGCTCCATGATGAAGACCTTCACAAGAAAGCAAGACCAAAATTTACTGCTGCAGAGGAGAAGTTCATTTAGAGTCACCAGCCTCAGAAATCACCAATTAACCTCAAACATCACTTTCAGATTATGAAGTCTCACGTGATGAAGGATTTACAGATCATAAGTAGCAGATACATCTCAGTATCAACTGTTCAAAGGAGATTATTGCATAGTTTGGACGCCTTCAATGTCAATATTGTTTAACAATGTAGACAGATAAAGAAAAATCAGGAACGATCTTGAGGTTAGGAAGCGCTCCCAATCATTTGGTCAGGGGACAGGGGTAACTCAGTGGTTAAGGCATTGGACTGCGGTTCAGAAGGTCCCAGATTCAAGTCCCACTACCACCAAGTTGTCCCTGTTGGGCCCCTGAGCAAGGCCCTTAACCCCAACTGCTCAGATGTATAATGAGATAAAAATGTAAGTCGCTCTGGATAAGGGTGTCTGCCAAACGCCTAGATGTAGATTTGCGAGGTACTGTACTGTATATGCGACGACATTAACTCATGAAGGCGTCCTCAATTAATGGTATAAAATTTTAAACACAACTAAGATCTGAAGTAGTCTGGGTTAGATTTTTAGCGCTATGATGTCGACCCAGATTTCAACATTGCAGCGTGATCGATGCGTGTTTGTGCAGATCGTCCACTTGATGCTAAGCTTGTCAGCATTTTTCTTGTCCATGCAGCTTATGTAAGGAATGCTAATCAGTTAACATCTCTCCTGATTATATTCTAAGAGATACTTGGCCAAGGTTATTAGATTTCACCCGACTCAAGCAGCATCTCAAAGACACAGATTTGCATTGAGTCTTCTTTTGCCGGGAACTTGAGAAGCGTTTGGGATGCTGCATGCGTCCTTAGCCGCGCTAACATTGCGGGTCCTATAAGAAGTCCTCCTGCACAGCAAATGATGAAAGATTAATGCTGCTTCATGGGAATGCTTCCGTACCCCGTGTAATCCTGTTTCATTCCCTATTAGCACACTTGAGCACACACGCTCACTCACCAGACACTCCTTCCTCTTTGTGACCTGTCTCTCTGACACCGTTCGTCCTATTTCCTCACTTCGATTATTGGAGCTAACAAAACGAATATGCAAACGTATTACTGCGGAGCCTCTTGTCGCCAAAGCACATTGGAGATTGCACCCGAAGCCACCCTAATCGCAGCATTCCGCTTCATTTTGGCTGTTGTTGCTCACACCCTCCATTTTTGTCAGAGAGACACAATGTCCTGAAGCTTAAAAAAAAAAAAAAAAGCAAAAGCTTCCTCGACAAATCGATCTCAGGTGAGGTGAGAAATCAAAAAATTTCATTTCACACACCGATTGGTGGTGAGTATATTCCTCAATGGGGAAAGGAAAAAGATGGCAATCGGTGCTAATGTCTCCTTGGTGGGTTTTTTTTTTCTTCTTCTTTTTTTTGCAGGACAAACCCATCCTGTCCATACAAGCTGGAAAGGGGAAAGGAAGAAAATAATACAGAGACTTTACGAATTGATGGTGCGATCTTGTGTGTGGTCCTGGAGACTCTGAGACTCGCTGATCCTAAGAGAAGAGCTTAGCAGGCTTTCAAGAAAGGAGATCAAACACCCGGAAATGTTGATTTTATCTGCAATCGTCAACGTTTATAAAAAAAAAAAAAAAAAAATTGGGTGACCTGGAAAACCCTTTGACATGGTCCATGTTTTGACATTTTGACATATCCAATGTTATATAAAGTTCTGAAAAGTTCTACAGGACAATCACCTAGCAGGAGTAAAGTTCAGAAACATTTGAAGGACCATTGACTTAACGGTTTCGCTTTCACAGACTTACACTTAGGCTTTTGTTATTACAGACGAAAGTCATTCAGAAGGAACCAGACTACAGGACGCTACCATTCCACAATTGGACTATGACATAATGCTACTGGATTTCTATAATTCTAGTTGTTTGAAAGGTGACGGGAATGTCTGAGAAAATAAATGCCTGTGACTCATCTAGCTCATTGGAGAAAGAATATAAGAAGTAAAAAGTGATAATGGATGTACAGGTCATTTTAGGACCTCCAGAATATCTGGATTCATTGGGGTGCTGAGACCAGTCAGAGGACAAATAACTGGAGAACAAACTTGAGTCATGGTCAAGATGATCATGGACTTTGGTGTTGGCGCTTGAACAAGAGACAAACGTGCTGGAAAATTGCATTAGTTCATACCTACCTTTCTCTAGTTGGTCGTGCAGGCATTGTGACACTGGGTAACAATACAGTGATGGAAACCATGTTGTTGGCAGAACTTGGTGCTGAATTGATCGTGCCATGACACGCACAATTCGTTTTCAAAACTAAAAAGACATGAAGACAATATTACTCAATTACATCCAATTGTCACTTGATTTTTTTGCACCAGGATTCGTTAGCCACGCTTCGAACCCTGACGTTCCCGTTTGATTTTTCCCCATCGCTCCCTTCGCCGTCTTCGCACTTCTTTATCTTCAGGGTGAAAGCTTACGACCTGTTAAGAGTACGATTCCACTACAGCAGTGCACATTATCGATTAAATCTGTGAAGATCCTCAGTCATCCATGTGAGGTCATCGGAAAATTTAGTCATGTCAGCTGGACTGGACATGATTCACTACTCATCACATCGTAGTGAGCATGGTGGGTTCAATTCCCGTCCGATTCTCTGTTTGCATAGAGTTTGCGTATTCTTCCCGTGCGCGATGGGTTTCCTCGGCATTCTCAGTCCTTTCGCAGTCAAAGCGCTCCCAAATTACCCGTAGTGTATGGGCATTGAGCTGGTAATGAGCTGAGCTGGCCAACCGCTTCAGTAATTGCCAGAGAAATGACAGGGATATCTCCAGGGTACCAAAAAAAAAATTCATGCAAGTATTTTCTTCAGTCTGAGGAATGTAAGTACGTTTCCAGTAGGCGGCATGGTGGCTTATTGGTTAGCACTTGCACTTCTAGGGTTGAGGGTTTGATTCCAGCCTCGGGGACTGTGTGTATGGAGTTCGCATGTTCTTCATGTGCTTGTTGGGCTTTTCCAAATTACTTGAAGTGTGAGAATGATCGTGTGAGTGTGTGTTCCCTGCGACGGATTGGCACCCCGTCCAGGATGTATCCTGCCTCATATCTGGATCCTCCCTTGTCTGGAAAGGCTTGCTACGTGAACAATGGAGAAGGTGAGAGTAGCAGGAAGAGTCGTTAAACACTCAGCTGTAGAAAAAAAAGTAGGGAGAGCCATTTAGGGTGTAATGACCAGAGAGAGTAACGCCCTGAGGGAGTGCTTACGTGGCTCACCCTGTGAAGAGGTCTTGATCTTCTTTGAAGATGGATAAAAGGGCAACATGAAAGAGAGGAGACAGGTTATGCCTAAAACCGTGGATTTTCCACTTGCGCATAGAATGCTTCTTTTACTCCTCTCTTGAACTGTCTATCCTCTGTGTCTAACCTTATCAATTCTGCTTATTAGTAGTAACTCCAGTCCCAAATGTATGGTGGCTGATTTACAAACAGCGCTCACTCATCTGTTCGGTTCGTTTGGTTTTATGCATCGTATCCACTGATTGTTTTCTCTTGTCCTTTATCAGTTCAAGTCGCCAGCATTCCCACGGTTCTTTGACTTTATCGTTGTTAACACTCAGCAGCTTGTTGTTCAGCTTGTTCTCCGAATGCAGCATTAAATAAATCTGTTTCGAGCGTTAATGTGGCCTCGCTCTCGCACAGACACCGATCGCAATCTTCTCCGAGAGAAACACTAATCTAATTCTAAATAACCATTTGCATTATGGGACTATTACAGGATAGCGCCATGGCGTGTTATTCATAACACGCGCACACACACATACGCATCTGAAATGAAACCTAAATCAATTAACTTGTTAAATTTAAATACCTTTAAATCGCAGATTTTAAAGGCTTTGTGAGATAACTTTTCCTTTATTCTGATATCGTTCCTTCAGATTACACATTCATGGTCTGTTATAATTCACAGCACCACCACACATTGGTAACAGAAGCAACACTCAACGTCATCGGTATGCTGAGCGTTACTCCATCATACCGTCTGTCTTGCAGGAAATGGATCTGATGCGATGAGTTCAAATGGTTTAAAAATCACAGCAGATTCTTTTAGGCTCATTTGTCTGTATTATCAGGTTTTATTGAACCTTAGTTGTATAGTTAGCTAATTCTCCACCTGCGGTAAAAACTAAAAGCTCTCACCAGAAACTTAGCCAGCTAGCTTGTTGCTAATTGACTTGTTGCTGCTGCTGTAGCTGTAAATTCAGTCTACAATATGTCACATTAATATTTGACGTTCACTTCAGTCGAACAGCACCAATAGCCACTTAGCGCTGTAGCTGTAAAAGTGCACTGGAAGTCATTTTTTTATGAGCTTCTTACAGTACGCTCTGACAGAGCAAACTCATGGAGGCATCCATATCGTCCTCTTCCCAATAACTAACTGATCATATCATATTATAATAACTCGCACATTACCAGTTACAAGGTTGCTAAGATTGTTATTTGTTGTTTGGTATTTACAGTATTAACTATTTGATTATTCCATATTATTTGCATATCATTCAGTGTTCATATTGTACACCAGGACATGGTCAGTGCTGTACTGCTCCTGGAGCCACTACGAAATGTGCTGCGAATCAATATGAAGCTTTGTGTGTGTGTGTGTGTGTCTTTTTCTTTTTTTGTGTGTTTGTAGATATTTCAGCTTTTCTACTGCTCAACACAGGATCTTTTTTTTTTCTTTCTTTTAGGTGTCTTTTGTAACAGTTCATTATATATTATTATCACCTATTGGGCTGGAATTCCTTTAAGCAATTAAAAAATAATAATAATAATAAATTAATTAATTTGTTTGTTTGTTAAAAAAAATGTATTCTTGTGAATGAGAAATATTATATTAAAAAAAAAAAGTTAAATATGTTACAAACTTCCTTTCAAGTACTTAGAATAACATTTCATATTGCAAAACAGATTTGCCCATAGGAAATAATGTGAATTCATATAATCTGTTACAACCACACCAAAATATTACTAATATTACCAATTTCCAACATTATAAAAATTCTTTTTTTGCAAAATCAAAACATTTAGTTGTAATGTTTTGTAATTTAGTTGTAATGTGTAAATGAAGTAAAATATTAGATAATAGACATTAAACCCCACTTAACCTTTGTTTTTGGAATCGGTTGCTTTAAAAATTAAACTGACTTCACTAAACCTTGACAAAAAGCAAAAAAAAAAAAAAAAAAATTAATTGGAAAGCTTGGCTAAGGTAAACAAGTATTGAACGGCTCCTGGATTTACGGGCAGCTTCATCGAAAATGCTTCATATGCTGGAGCAAAGTTTCAGTTCTTAACGCAGAAATTCGTGAGACTTGGCATCCGTATGGGGACATACCACTGAGGTAGTGAAAAATCTGTTTACCTATCTTCATATCACAGTCACAAGAAAACACAAGTACCCTTTTAAAGGAAATTTTATTGAGCTGCTGAATCAAACAAATTGCCCTGTTGTCCATATCAATGGTGGCCTGAATTAATGTCATTGAAATAAATACCCTTCTTACGTTTTCTTAAGTATCTCTTTCAGTCAGTACCTGTTTTTACATCCAAATCTTACTTTAATGCATGAGATTCAACGATATCTTCTGAGCTTTGGAAAGGTAAGCATCCTCAAAGTCCCTCATTTAAAGATCTAAAAGACACGGTGGCATGGCTGTACCCAATTTCCATTTATACTACTCAGCAGCAAATATTCACTGTCTCACCTTTTCAGCACATTTTATACACAAGTTAATCGCTCAGCCTGGGTGGAAATGGAGACAAACTCGGGCTCTGCATTTCTCAGATCTTCCCTCAATTAATTTAATCAATAATCCAGTTATTAGGCATTCCTTGGGAGTATGTGCTCAGTTCTGAAAGTACACGGGTTCGTTCTGCTTTCCTCTCTCGATTCTATCGTCTCTAACCACCTCTTTCAACCTTCTTATATAATTCACTATTTCAAGAATGGTACAGTAAGGGCATCAAGCTTTGCAATAATCCATCAAAATCTAACTTTTTCAAATATTTGCAAGTGAGACATTTAATTAGCTCTTTGATACCAAATTGCCCTCAGGCGCCTTTAATATCCAGTATTTATGCCGGATTAATGAGTAATGAGTCACGTCACCCTGAGTAAAATTAAAAGTGCTTGGGAGAAAGATCTAAATCTGACACTGTCAGATGATACATGGAGCTCAATTCTCAAGCTTGTCAATCCAACCTCCTTATGAGCGCGTCACTCTTTATTACAGTTTAAAGTTTATTACAGTTCACAGTTTCTTCCCACAAACCATCTGACTCTACAAAACTGGATGATAAACGCACGCACACACACACACACACACACACACACAGATGACAATGAGCCCTTACTGATGAACACAGACACACACACTCGGTTCACATAGAGGAACACCATCTAGCAATTTCACACGCCAGCATTTACCATCTTGTGGACAGTTTGTTCGCACTACCTCAAATCAGCTCTGTGTACCGGAATGTGCTTTCATTTCAGTGTGTACTGAACTGTGTAGGGTTAAAATGACAATAAAAACCTACGAGACTTGACTTGAGATAGGGTTCATCTTCCAAAGTAGAGCTTCTACCCAGATGTCAATCTCTTCTGTGATAAGTGTAAAAGTGGAGATGCTTCCTTCATCCATATGTATTGAACATGCACTAATGTGGAGCATTTTTGCAGGGATGTCTTTCAAACCCTGTCTCGCATACTGAATTACAGTCTAGAACCAACCCCCCTGGTTAGCCTTTTAAGCGTTTAACCCAAACTAAATATTGATTGTCCTTTGCATCACTCTTCAATAGGCGTGTACTGTTATTTACAATAAGTGAAAGGATGCCACCTCCAACACCAGCCCGCACCCAGTGGCCCAATTTCAACAGGTGTGAGTGCCCAAGTTTATCTTTTTCATAGTCTCATGGTAAATTTGATTGGGTTGGATTGTTTTCACCTGTGTATGGATTTTTCTTTTTTTTTTTTACTCTCTTTTTTCTTTTTTCCCCCTTTCTTGGCATACAAAACCCAGTCTTATAGCTCATAGTTTTTGTGTGCTTTCTTTTCTCTCTCTTCTCCTGTTTCCCTTTTTAAAAATATATCTGAACTATATACTATATACACTGTCTAGCCTTGTACTTACTGTGGTACCTCGGCATATGAATTGAATCCGTTCTGGAGGCGAGTTCTTTTGATGAAATGTCATATTGTGAAACACATTTTCCCATAGGAAATAATGTAAATGCAGATAATCCGTTCCAGCCACCCAAAGATCTTACCAATATTACAAATAATTTCAATATAAAAACAGTTAAAACATTTGAAAAAGACATGTACTGTCAATGAAGTATAAATGTAATATGACTCCCTTTTCTTCTTTCTACCGTCCTCGATAACATTCTTAGTACCCATGGTGTCATGTCTTCACTAAATCTTGCACAAAATCCACAAACAAACATGTAAACTCACTTCTCTTGACTTTCCACTGACGCAACAAGTTTTGAACGACTCCCGGATGTACATTCAGTTCGGCTCGGTTCATTCGCTTGTATATCAAAACAGTCAAATTACTTGCAACATTTCAGTACATAAGGTGAAAATTTGTGAGGCGGGGCGTTCGTATACTGAGGTACCACTGTACAGATAAATGTACATTTGCTGTTCATTTGTTCATAAACGATTTCTTAAAAATGTAGGACTGGCTTGGCGTTGGGGAAGGGCAGGGTGGGACGTGGTTTATAAATGAAGAAGATCAGACGAGTGTGCCTCTGAATGTTGTTGCAAAATACAGGTTAAAATATCAGGTATCAGTATCAGGCTCAAAATGTTATACATACAGTCAAAGCAGACTAAAAACGAGGTCTATTCGGAAAAGCAAATTCCCTGACTGACAGTTACAGCATATTAACTCAAGTCAAAAATCACTTCAGACTCCAAATTGATTTTTAATATTATAATGTTAAATATACAGTAATGAAGTAACGTTAAATTCTATCTGCGCTGGGGAAGGCAGAATCCGGCGGACGCTGTATCAGTGCTCCACAGGTCCGTGACCCATCTGATTAGCGCCATGGTGTGGGATTATAACTCAATTAGCATGGTAATGGTAGAACACGCGTCCGGTCGCTACACACCTGCTTTCTTCTCAGTCCCAGCTGTGGCCCGGAACATAATGACAAATAATTGCAAATGATCAGCGGAGCAGGAAGATGATTGAGGTTGTGAAAGGTTGCCGCGCTCGCTTCTGCATTTCACACTGTGACAGAACCAGGGGACCTTCTCTCTACAAGTATGCTTCAGCATTGCCTCGGAGTGAAGTATAAAATGAAAGCCTAAAAAAAGGGCGAGGAAGGTCAGCAGTGAGTTTCTCTATTAGAAATTAGAAATAAATGAAAGCTACGTAAAGAATAAAACACTGTGTGCCATGTGATGAAGTGGAGCTTGTCTCAAATTTAGTTTTTCTTTATGAAATCATCATATCATGCTTTTTAAACTTTGTATCTTAATGTTTTTCTTTTTGTCATTCTTAGATCCCTAATAAAAAAAGCTTACAAAATAATAATAATAACGGTATATATATGGT
>QMIH01000759.1:97710-134448 GCA_003987875.1 Clarias batrachus
TATACCGTAATTATTATTATTTTGTAAGCTTTTTAATTACAATAGACATAAATATAAATGAATGAATAAGAGAATGCTTATATTCTCTTAATCGTTCATTTATATTCATGTTTATTGTAATTAATTATTATCAAATCAGAACATTTGGATTTGTTTAGACTGATATTCAATTGAAAAAGATAGAACATGAATATGGAAAATGCTAAAGACTTTTTTTCTTAATCCTGTAGCTGTCACTAAGACCAAGTGATGTATTTAATGGAAGTTTCATTTTTAATTTAATGTATTTAATGGAAGTTTCATTTTAATTTTTTTTATTTTTTCACAGTTCTGTGTTTACAAATGTGGAAACTTACGTAAGTGACAGTGTGTCAAAACCTCTGGTGAGATTGTGAACAGTGAAACCAAAACCCCTGCAGCATCTGTAAATAACTTTAAATTATTCAAGCAGTCATTCATAAGTTAGCTGGGACTGTTTCCTACCGGTCTGCATGTGGGAAAGGAATGACTTTGTGTTATTGTATTAAGTCAATCAAGTCTTTTGGAAAGCCACTCGCCTAAATCATTAGAATGATGAAAATTGTTAAATGAAAACATGAAATATATCTTTCTTTAAAACCCACACGTTGATGTGAGGCTCATATGGCGGATACCTATGCACACACCCTGATTGCTGCCAACACTGGCTAGCTCGTTTAATTGTGCTGCTTTAATCATTCATTAATTTAAACAAACCATTAGCCATTTCGAAAAATTCATCTACGGTAGCTGTGTATTGCCTGTAAAGGTCTAGAATATGGAGCTGACAGCTGGTGTGCATTCATTAAATCCAAGAAGGGGTACCATCAGTACAAGATTAGGACTACACAGCGTTTTTAAAAAAGGTCCATTGATGATGGAAAAAAAAAAAGTGTCCTAGTTGACACACTTTGTATACCAGTTACATACCTCTTTTTATGCACTTTTATACTGTACACTATGCCATTCTGTGTAATTTTTACATTTTATACTGTATATTGCATAAATAAATGTTGTAAATTTTAGATTTGTAGATTTGTACATCCCAAAGTTATTACTCTTGTGCAATATTTCTTTTATTGCAGTAAAATCTTTTTACCTTACTGTCTATTCCGCTTTATCCTGTACACAGGGTCACTAGGAGCCTGGAGCCTTTCCCAGCATCCATATGGCACGATGCAGGGGACACACTGTGACAAAAATGTTTTAGTTTGTTTTAATTTACTAATCCACCTCTGGGCACACACACAAGACAGGAAATTAGCTTAATCTGCATTTCTTTGGACTGTGAGAGGAAACCCACCAAGCACAGGTAGAGCATGCAAACTTGATGCACACAGACTCAGAGATGGGAATTGAACCCTTGACCCTGATGGTGCAAGATGCCAGTGCTAACCACTACACCACTGTGCTGCCTTCTAGCTACAGTATCCATTCTATCCTGTCTTTTCATTTTACAGTGGCTTGTGAATGTATTCATGCCCCTGGAACTTTCCCAACTTTTTTGTCTTGTTTCAACCACAAACGTAAATGTATCAAACTGCTTTCAGAAGTCAACTAATTAGTAAATAGAGTCCAGCTGTGTGTAAGTTAATCTCAGTATACTGTAAATGCAGATGTTCTCTGAGGCCCTCAGAGGTTTCATAGAGAACATTAGTGAACAAACAGCATCATGGAGCACAAGGAACCCACTAGACGGGTCTGGGATAAAGTTGTGGAGAAGTTTGGGTTAGGGTATAAAAAAATATTCTAAGCTTAGAACATCTCACAGGGCGCTGTTCAATCCATCATCCGAAAATGGAAAGGGTACGACACAACAACAAATAAACAAAGACATGGAGGTCCACCTAAACTGACAGGCTGGGGAAGGAGAGCATTGATCAGAGAAGCAGCCCAGAGGCCCAGGGTAACTGTGGAGGTGGGAGAATCTGTCAATTGGACAGGTATTAGTTGTGCACTCACACAAATCTGACTTTTATAGAAGAGTGGCAGGAAGAAAGACGTTGTCAAAAGAAAACTATAAGAAGTCATGTCAATAAACAGTGACGGTCAGCATATTGTTATATTGTTGACGAAAAAAGACGAGACTAAAATGTTGTTTCAAAAAAGAAAACTAAAATATCTGCCTTCATTTTTGTCACAATCCGCCGAGTTATGGTGTTTATTAATTATGGGATGCGCAGCAGTGTTTCCAGGGTCATGGCACACAGCATATGATGAGTAGTTTACGCATGCAGTGACGGGATGTTACAAACTCAGTCATCTTTAACTCGTCGTCATCGCAGAAGTATTACTCAGGTGAAAGAGAAGAGCTGATATTTGGGATCATTTTCTTTATATTGAACCGGAGAAAAATAAGATGTGTAGATATATTAGAGGGGAAACAGTGTGGGAAACACAATCGGTAGGACAAATACCACAAACCTGAAGAGACGCAGCAAGGCATCCCATAATCACCTCAAGGTAATTTTTCAGCCTCTTTGTGGTCAATATGTTTTGTTATATGTAATGTATTATATTATATTTATTTTATTTTATTTATTTTATAGTTACACCATTGCCAAACACATTAAGCTAATAGGTTAGCAAATGATTGTGACCCAGAGGAGCTACAGAATCCCCACAACAGTCCAAGTGTGTAAATTCATAAAAAATAAAAAAATTATAAAAAGTTTAACAACATTATATTGTCCATACTGCTCCTATTGTTTTGTAGAAAGAAAAAAAAGAGTATTGGACATACATCAGTTGTTCTAATGGTTAAAAATAAATATCATTAGCATGATGAAAAGATACATTTTAAATGTTAATATAATTATTTAGTGAAAAAATAAAAATAAAAATTTTGGCTAGACTAGATTGACTGTAGGGTTAATTCATAATAGTCTTAATGCTAAAAGGTTATGTTTTCATTGACCAAAACTAGACTAAATACTTAAAACTTAAAAATACTTTTAAAAAAATTAACACTAATCTGGAAGAAGGTGTTCAGATGAGACCACAATAGATTCTTTTGGCCTAAATGCAACTACAGTACACTGCACATCACCCTGAACACACCAGAGCATGAAATACACGCAGGGGCGGATCTACCGGGGTGGCAAGGGGTGGCAATTGCCACCCTAATAAAAAGCCATGCCACACCATTTGCCACCCCAGCACTAGTGTCCTAGTGTTCTAGAAATAAAAGTTTTATTTATTTATTTTTTTTAGTTCCAATCCAGATATCAGGTTCAAGTCTATCACACATCAGCCTTTTTTTCATTTTTATAGGACAATTTAAAAATGTGCACCCTAGTGTATACACCGAATAAGAATAGCGTTCCTTGAATCCACAAAAAACATGCAAGGATGCTTGTTTCAGTGTTGCCCCGCTCATAATTTTAATGCCACCCCCTTGCCACCCGATGAATAATTTTCTAGATCCGCCCCTGAATACACAGCGATTTTAGAAAAAAAATCTGCAAAAGACTTGAGACTGGGACGAAGGTTCACCTTCCAGCAGGACAACGACCCTAAACATACAGCCAGAGCTACAAATGGAATGGTTTAGATCAAAGCATATTCATGTGCTAGAGCGGCCCGGTCAAGGTCCAGACCTAAATCCAATTGTTAATCTGTAGCAAGATATGAAAATTGCTGTTCACCAACACTTTCTATCCGATCTGATGGAGCTTGAGCTATTTTGTCAAGTTATCATTTTCCTTCTACTTTACTATTAAAGTAGTTTTTACTGTATGCGCTGGTCTATCACATACAGTATAATTCTAAAAAATAAAATAAAATAAAAAAAACATTTACAAATTACAATTGTATTAGAATTTTCAAACAACCAGTTTTATCACACCTCATGCATGCTGAATGTAAAAAATTTAAAAGCTGCTGCTGGCCCTTTAAATTGATGCGCGCGCCGGTAGCAGGGCGGAAGTCGTTTTTTTTGTTTACAGGGTGTCCAAGTTTCGCTTTAGCTGTTTTTTATGAGCTGCTGTGTAAACGTCTTGATTTATAATAAAAGAAAACTGAATAATGATGAAGAGAAACGGAACGGAGTATAATGTCCACACGGCCGGGTCAGAGAGCGCTTGTTTGGAATGAAGCCCTAGTTAGTTCGGAGTGCCAGCTGCTGTTTATTTATCTGTGTTGTTGTTTATTGTGGTATAAATGAGCGCGCGCCTGAGGACGGACCGAACCCACCGCCATGGCTCCGTATGAGGAATGGAAGAAAAGCACTCACTTCTATTACTGTGTCAAATTCACACTCAATGTGTATTCCATGCTGTTCTCGGTGAGTATTAAAAAAAAAAAATTGGTAAAAAACTAAGAACAAATGGGCTGTTTTTCAATCTTCATTGAGGGAATGCTAACGCGGCTAGCTGTGTGAGATTTCAGTTTAACTGACATTCTTTCAAAATTTCAAATGAAAATCGTTATTCTGGAACGATTCTGTAAGTCCTGCTTAGTTTAAGTCTGATCTCTTTTATTATTATTATTATACCAATTGTTTCTTTGATATGTTCCTAAATATTCAATATTCAATTCCTGATTATATGTACTATATTGATTGTACTCCAGTGTGTCTGAATGCTCAAATCTGATTGGTCAGAACGTGCTCATTAATTTTTTTATCCAGCTGTACACTTAACCTTCTGATCAGCCAAGCTTAATCATACTCTGATCACTTACATTAGCCTACAGCCTGGGAACAGAGACTAACACAAAGCGTCATTTATAATAAAACTAGCGTTAGTACGCCCCGTTGTCGGTTAAAGAGTTTGTAGAAATAGTTAAAACCGTTAAAGCTAAAAATAAGCTTTAATGTACTCAGTGATATTATTATTTCAGGTTATAGCCCACGTAACTAAATAACTCCAGCTCGTTAAAATTCACTTACACCACTTCAGCGCTGTGATTTCAGCCGTGGAAAAATGAACTAATCCCCCAAATGTTTATTTTCGCTTTTCTAATTAATATCTATTGGCTCAGGTGTTTGTTTACATTGAGCAAGTAGCTTATTTGAAAGTAGATTATTAAATCCGGCACAGAACTGTTCATAACATCACTTTCACTGATGGTGCAGGTTAAACTTAAGGCAGATATCCAAGTACACAAAAGTTTCATTAAATTCCGTCCAGCCGTGAATGACAGTCCCCCGAAGTTGCTCAGAGTCCACTGCAGCTCAGCGAGTGGAGCACCTGATCCTTGAAAATTGATGGCAGAAATTTGAGGAAGAGACACATCGGACTGTGGAAACTGTACACATGAGTGTGTACGTGAGTCATTCATCAACATCACTTGCACCTTACAGGAACTTGACTGAGAGATATTGCCACATCGCCCGTACTGTCCTGACCTTGCTCCAAACCGTTCCCACATTTTGGGGAAAATTAAAGCAGTTCCCTGATGGCCAGTGTTTCAGTTACATTATAGGTACAGCATACTGAGAAAACTTTAGTGTAAGTAACAGGGAATTAATTAGTGTAGCAGGGGATTATATAGAGAAATAAAGTCCCGGTTTGACTTGAACACCCCTCATGCATGTGGGTATGTGGAAAACACTGGCAAATTGTCTAGAATAGAGTCAGTTGTTTTTGCTTGTGATTGTGTTTCTCACTGAAAGTTTCACACTTTAGTAAAGTAGAGAAATCATCCATTTGAGACCATCTGTATTTTAACATTTTTTAGGAGAACAGAATAATATATCAATAATTACATTTTGTTGATCAATTCAGGTAATTGAATCTGAGAATCGATTCACACTTATTTGAGTCAACTTTCAAATAATAAATTCTTAAAAAAAAAAATTATAAATCTTTTCTTCTGTGGGATCTTAAACATTTTGCAAGATTATTGCTTCTTCTTCTTCTTGTTTTGAGTTTATGTCTAGTCGGTGCGACACCGCCACGCTATTGTCGCGCAGAAGATTAGCAAAAAAAAAGACGCTCGTACGAGACACAACATTTTACACAGTATGTTATCAATGCATTTTGGATACTTACATTTTTTTTCTTTCTTTTACTTTAAACCCCTGAAAGAAATGTAAATGCTTGTGACAAATCAGACAATAAAAACAGAAAGCTATTGAATTGTAACGAATTGAAAATTGCAGAGCTGAAAACGCGGACAGATCCCACTGCAAGACATGGCATATAAAAAGTACATCATAGTTTTTATCTGTTCTCAGCCGGTGATGTAATACGGAGCGTCCGCAGAGCAAGCCCTGACTCACAGCCATAACCTCTTGATCCCTCGCTATAAACCCCAGCTCGCCTCGTTACCAAGTAACCAGAGAGCTCGAGCTCATCTATCTTTTCCTGTGGTGTGGATTTAATACCCATACAAGGCATCAAAAGAATTCAGTGTGTTGGGGTGGGATTTTCACATCCTTGTACAAGGTGCTGGAGGAAGCTTTCAGTCCTAACTCGCTGTATCTGCGTTTCTTATCTGCTCTCGCACGGTGTTTGTTTTTCCGTCTGCGTGTGTTTTCAGAGCAGAGGCACGTCTTCACAATTGCATGTTTGCGCCTCGGGTTAAAAGCCATCACGTTTCCTACGTCGAGGGTGATGTTTTAATTGTCATGTTGCGTCCGCACTGTAATTACACACTTACAGCGTGGGATTATAAAGGGTAACTAGGGAGGAGCGCGAGATGAACGTTCTGACACGGGCGATGATGTTTGGATTGTAGTTTTAAAAAGCAGAAATTAAAATTGACACTTCGGGATACGTTAACAGGAAAAATATCTAATGAGTAACACTGATTACAAAACTTCCTCTGCACTGTGGTCTAACTCAAACGAATTCACACACAAAATCAAAGAGGAAACTGAGGGACACCACAGATCAGCCGTCCCCTTCAGCTACCCTTTCATTTTCTTTACTCATCTTCTTGTTACTTTCCTGCTTTCCTTCGTTTTTTTGTTGTTTTTTTCTTTCCCTCTTGCTCCCCTTTTTATTCTCGCATTTCTTATTTCTTTCCAAATGTTTGGAACGGCCTTTATTATTATTTTTTTCTTTTACTATTCTTTTATTGTGCTTTCTTTCTCTTTCCATTTTTCTTTTTTGTACGTTCTTGTTCTCTACCTTTCTTTACATTTTCTTTTCTCCCCCAGCTTTTATTCTTAATCTTTTAAGTTCTTTATTTTTTTATTTTTTTCATTATTTATTTCTTTTTTTGCTTGCTTTTCATATTTTTTTTGTTTTTATTTTGTAGTTTTCTAAATTGTCGTTCTAGTTTTTTTTTCTTACATTCCTTCTTTGTTCTTTTTCACATTGTTGCTTTTAACATAATTTTTTCCTTTGCCTTTCTTGTTTATTTGTTTGCTTGTTTGTTTGTTTTATTCTTGCTTTCCTCACTTTTTTCTTTTTCTTAGCTTTTAAAGATATTTTCTTATGTTCTTATTGTCTTTCTTTCATTCCTTCTTTTTTTCGGTAGTGTTTTTTTATTTTATCCTGCTTCTCTTTGCATTTTTGCTTTTTTCAAAAATCAGGAAAGTTTTCTTTCTGTTTTCTTTTTAATTTTTTCCCTTAAAATCCTCTTTTCCTTTAGACTCCTTTGTTCTTTCTTTCTTTCTTTTCCCTTATTCTCTTCTTTATCTCTCTCTTTCAACATGTGCTTGTTTTTTTTAGGCCAAAAGATACCAATGTATCTTTTTGTTTATGAGGCCTCGTAAACATTTGTGCCTTTTATAATCATCCACACTTACAGTATGATAAATGATTTGTGTGTGTGTGTGTGTGTGTCCATAGTTAGTGGGTCTGTGTGTGCTGTGCGTGGGCCTGTACGCCGAGGTGGAGAGGCAGAAGCACCGCACGCTGGAGGGAGTGTTCCTGGCTCCGGCCGTGGTTCTCATCCTGCTGGGCCTGGTCATGTTCTCCGTGTCCGTGGTGGGAATGCTGGGTTCTCTGCGCGACAACAAAACCCTGCTGCACATGGTGAGCGCTCCTCTCCGACCAAACACACCCCTGTAATCCGTAACCACCCTGAGCCGAGAATTAAACCCAATCTGATCTCTGCAGTTCCTGAGCGTGCTGTCGGTCCTGCTGGCGCTCCAGGCGATCGCCCTCATCATCGCTTTGCTGTTTGAGAAAACGGTAAGCAGATCTGAGAGAGACATCACGCTCGCCTCATCACTCCGTACACGTACGTTCACCTGGTGTCACATTTTAATCTCTCTCTCTCTCTCTCTCTCTCTCTCATTATCCCTCACGCCAGACGTCCGAATTGTTCCAGAAGAACATCCGGCAAGGCATCAAGCACTACTACGATGACCTGGACTTCAAAAACATCCTGGACTACGTGCAGGACAAGGTCTGAGACTGTCGAAAGTCTAAAGTCTGAAGAGCCAGAGATTCTTATCAGTGCAGTAACAACCTGCTTGTTATCACGTTATAAACCTCATTTCAGTGAAAACTTGTGTATGTGAGGAAGCAAAGCATTCTGGGGGATTTGATTAGACATGTGATGTTCTCCTGTACTGAGATAAAAAAAAAAATTAAAAAAACCTGCTGTAGTGAAGCAGACAGTGAAACCTCTGTGGGAGGAAATGTTGATGCTTCTTCTCTCTCTCTCTCTCTCTCTCTCTCTCTCTCTCTCTCTCTCTCTCTCTCTCTCAATCGGTTTCTGTCTCACTGCAGTTCTCCTGCTGCGGAGGTGATGAGTATAAGGACTGGGAGGTGAATCAATACCACTTCTGTAACGGTTCCGGGCCCCTGGCCTGCGGGGTTCCTTACACGTGCTGCGTCCGCACAAAAGAGGTGCGACTCCACACCATTGTTATCTCTCTCTCTCTGTCTATAAATCCATTTCCTTGATATTTATTGTATGTTTGGATAGGTATACTTTACAGGGCGATGTGGATGCTGTAACCCCCAGTAATCAAAACCAGACAGTCAAAACAACCCCAAATGTTATAATATATAAACACACAGTACCAGTGAATAGTTTGGATACAAGGATTTATTTTCTCTATCCTAGAACGATACTGGCTAGTTCAAAACTATGAAATGCATTTGGGTAAAACAACAGTCAGTTGTTATTTTAAGACACGAAGCTCAGCCTTTCTGGATCAGTTCTTGCAGGATCAGTATTATCAAGTGCATTTGCAAAACCCATCAGTCACCATGATGAAACTGGCTCTCATGAAGACCTTCCCAGGAAAGCACGACCAAAGCTTATCTCTCATTTAGAGTCACCAGCCTCAGAAATCACCAATTAACAACCAGCACCTCAGATTAGAGCCGTTATGAAGGATTTACAGATAATGAGTAGCAGAAACATCTCAATATCAACTGTACAAAGAAGATAAGTGTGTATTTTTGGTTAAAACGCCTTCAGGATCATTTTACAGTGTAGAAAGAAATAAAAATCAGAAATGTCTCTAAACCTTTTGCCCGTAGTGTATATATAATGACAAATTAAAATTACGTGATAGAATGGCTGGTTTCTCAATTCGTGGGAAATGAGAAGCAAACAATACCACCACCATTCCAGTGTGGGACTTTTTTTTCCGTCCAACCTGTCCAACGCACGCAGCAGTGAACCCTGTCGCAAATAACATCAAGAGCATAAACAATAAAAAGAGGAAGAGTAAAAGACCAGCCAAACAAACAAACTAAAAACCTCTTCCCAATAGGAGGTGTGCTATTTACTAATACCTGAACAAAAAAAATGTATACACTACAAATTTGGTGCTTTTATTTATATATATATATATATATATACTGTAAAGTGAATGATTTTATGGCGTTCTTCTGCACTAGTTGTGACCTGATGTGTTGGTACCGCTCTTCCTCTCACAATAAATGTGAAAAAAGGGTGAAGGAGCTGGGATGGTGGGGGGAGGCGTGGGGCTTCATGTCCTCGCCCTTATATGGGTGAAGATGTCAAACTCAAGAGCTGAAGGTTGAACCCAAAGTTCTGCGCTTGTTCGTTCGTGCGGTGTTTGTTCACAGTCTCACCTTCTCGTTCCCCTTTTCTCTATCTCTCAACTTGTCTTGCTCTCTCCTGATGTTTCTCTTGCTTTCTCGAAGTCTCTCCGAATCAGTTTTACGAATCTCGCGCACCTTTTTTTTTTTTTTTTACATTTATTTCTCTCGTTGTCTCTCTTTCTTGTTCATTCTATCTCGCGCTCTCTCTGTCTCTCTTCTCTGAAGCTTTCTTGCAGACTTCTTTGCTCCTTCTGAGTCTCTCTGTCCTTCTCTATTTATGTGGTTGTGTGGTGGTGGTGTGTGGTTGTGAGTATGTGTGTGTGTGTGTGCGTCTGCTTGCACTTGGCTGATGGAAGGTGCCTCATGCATGTAGTGCCTCTGTGTATTAAATTAGTTGCACTCGGCTCTGTAGAGACCTCCCTTCATCTTCCTCTGACGTTTACTCTGGCCAGCTCTTCCTCTCTCGCTCTAATGGTGCAGCAATAGAGAATGATGGTGTAAGTACAGAAAGTACTGGACTGATATCAGAGGACGCTGCTGTGGTAATGAAGAGTGCTAGCACTACGATGAAGAATAGTAGGTTGATAATGTGGAAGGCTGGTGCAGCTAGAGAAAGCACAGGAGTGATTTTGGGAGAACGCTGCAGTGAAATGGTGAATACCGTAAGTGTTATGGACAGCAGCGGAGGGAGATATGTCAGTGTAGGTAAGTAAAGGACAAAAAAAACAATAGGTTTGTCTTTGTCTGCACTTTTTTCAGCTACTTTTTACCGAGAAGCTGAGATTAGGAACTTATAAAATTAATGGAGGCAGGGACAAGAATAAATGAGCAATAGAAAGGAACACATCGAGGCAACGAAAATGAGACAGCATGACAAATGTGATGGGGCTTTTTCTTAGCCGTGCGATTAATTTCGGTGCCGAGTACCAATTTTGTTCTCAAAAAGGTCAAAAGCAACTAACGCATCATCTGTGGACGAGAAACTCCACGTCTTTTTTTTTTTTTTTACCGTTTTAACGGTACAAGTGGAAATCAGAGGAAGAGGGAAGAAGACCGCACTGCTTGTCCACAATCTCATATCAATCACAGTGATCCTGACCAATCATGCGCATCTCTGAGCTCGCACATGCGGAAGGGGCGGATAGCATTTTCTCCAACCTCGTGTGAGCAGCAGTTTGAAAAGATGCGGTCATCATCTCGGAGGAAGCACATGATATTCATTAAACTCCGTGGTTGGTCATTGGCGCCTTGATGGAAGAACAGTCAGAGGTGGGAATTGAACATTTAGGAGAAATTGTGGGTAAAACAAAATTTGTAAATAAATAACACAACATGGCAGTAACAGTACAATAGTAATACAGAACTACATGAAGGACCTGATAGTAGAGACAGGACACCACGCATACAGTCCTATAGCGGTTCATTTTCTTTTGATTCTGTAAAGCTGCTTTGCGACAATAACTGTTAAAAGAGCTATATGAATAAAATTTAATTGAATTAAACTTTATGACATAAATCAATTAAAATCACTAGATGAATAATGAATAAACAAAAATTTCACTGGCTTTTTAGACCACCACATGGTCACAATAGGTTTTAACCTAAAGCTGCTTCCAGATTAGTTTTTGAGGAATGGCGATGGAAATGTTTGCTTTCCTAGCCACATTGTGGGAGGGTGGAAAAGAAAAAGAAAGAAATATGTTCTGGAACGGGAAGTTATTTGGTTGTCACCTTATTAAGCAGACTAAACTCCAAATGAGTTGGAGACATGCCCCAAACATGCCTTACTTCTTTACTCTAGTGCAGAGAACCAGACATCAAAATCAGATGAGCACTGATGGATCAACAACAAGAACATCAGCAGAACTAAAGGGTTGCAGTGAACTTTTATAAGGAACCATGTGGATGTTACCAACATGCTGCTGTGAGAAGCTAATGAAGGAGTTCCTAACACTAAGAATGGCACAAATGGAAGCATTAGACTTGGACATTGAACCTCCAGAAGTAGCTGTGGCAGTCCATTGGGTGAGCGCCAGGTAATGATGGACTCCTGAATGAATTTGAGAAGAACAGATCTGAAAAACATTGGGAACAGACCAGAAAACTGGCTAATTTGGTCATTGAGCCGCTATTGTTTACTGCAAAAAGTATGGTGAATGGACTGCTGAGGACTGGGGCAAAGTTATATTTTCGGATGAAGCCTCTTTCCGATTGTTTAGGGCATCTGGAAAAAGGCTTGTCCGGAGAAGATTCATGTGTGGGGTCGCTTCTCATCCAAGCGAGTGGGCTGACTCACAATTTTGCCCCAAAACACAGCCATGAATAAAGAATGGTACCAAAACACCCTCCAACAGCAACTTCTTCCAACAATCCAACAGCAGTTTGGTGAAGAACAATGCATTTTCCAGCACGATGGAGCACCGTGCCATAAGGCAAAAGTGATCACTAAGTGGTTCGGGGACCAAAACGTTGAAATTTTGGGTCCATGGCCTGGAAACTCCCCAGATCTTAATCCCATTGAGAACTTGTGGTCAATCCTCAAGAGGTGGGTGGACAAACACAAACCCACTAATTCTGACAAACTCCAAGAAGTGATTATGAAAGAATGGGTTGCTATCAGTCAGGATTTGGCCCAGAAGTTGATTGAGAGCAGCCCAGTCGAATTGCAGAGGTCCTGAAAAAGAAGCGCCAACACTGCAAATACTGACTCTCTGCATAAATGTCATGTAAGCTTATTGTAATCAATAAAAGCCTTTCAAACGTATGAAGTGCTTGTAATTATATTTCAGTACATCACAGAAACAACTGAAACAAAGATCTAAAAGCAGTTCAGCAGCAAACTTTGTGAAACCTAATATTTGTGTCATTCTCAAAACTTTTGGCCACGACTGTATACAGCCTGGTACAAGTCAGGGCTTTTCGTTTGCACACAGAACAGAGACTGCTCTTCAGCAAAGAACTACTACTGACATGGACTACTACGTCCTGTCTATTTCGGGAACAGCAGGACTAAGAGGGAAAACTACTTGTATTTAAGACACCACAGCTGACAGAATTGTATGTAGTTAGTATGAAAGTCAAACAAACTCTCTTGTCGGTGTGAAAGAGCCGAGGTAAGTGATGCCAGCCTCTTTCACACGATGCTGCTGGAGGTCGCAGCTGATCTGAGGCCACAAACACAAGTAGATCATATCGACTCCAACATAGCTACAACTAGACTAGCAGTAATGTTTCACACACTGGGGATTTGGAGACAGAAGTTTAGCTGAATTCTGACTAAGAACTTTTTGGTCTTAAATATTCAGTTGCACAGAAAGAAATGATCTGCATGCTCAGTTTTTACTGCTAGCTACCTGGGAAACCAAAATGAAAACAGTCATGCAAAAAACCTTTTCGAAGGCCAGAATCTAAATAAAATGAATACTAAATGAAGTCTACTATGTACCACAGACTGCAGGATGTCTGTGTGGTTTGGAGGATGGCTGGGGGTTTATGTTGTGTAGAAAACAAATCATTAATCTTGATCTTTTCAAAGGATCGTATATTCTGTAGGTGATACTTATGTCTTTATAAGAAGCTTATTGTGCAATTGACTTTTAGACCAGATTATCATTGCGTTCTAATCGTATTTGCATATTAATCTACTTTTTTATTCATGCATTTTCCTGTGCATTTATTCAAGTAGGTATTTAAAAAAATGCAGTTTATTTGGTATAAAATGAAAGTCACATTATGAACAGTTAAAAGAATTCTCTTGCTCTCTCTCTCTCTCTCATGGATAATAATCTCATGGTTGATGCTTACCGGCTGCTAATGCACTGCTTCTAAGGAGAGAGTGGAAACGGGAGGGCAGGCCGCTCGAAGCGGAGCACTCTGTCGATGTACACGAGGCATGAATGAAGATGAAAAATTGCAGCCCTTTCTCTCGGCTTTTCTCGCTCACTTTCGGTCCACTATCACTTCTCTCCGGCCGAGTGGAAAGCTGCGTTATGGAATTTCAGATGGCAATGCTGATACAGGAATTCTGCTAAAGGAATCAGTAAAACGCTTGATAGTCCAGACATGCTAACACATCAGCACATAGTGTAGGAGGTGACGACAGAACAGGTGGAGGAACGCAGGTGTGATGCCGAGTTCTGGCAGCCATAAAATCAGGCACGTATTTATCAGATCAGAGATCGCCTTCACCTGTCAGAACCGCACCAAGATTGAATCGTCTAAACAAGGAGGAAAAAAAAAGAGGAAGAAGAAGTGCTGTCTCGAGGGTGTGAGGTGAAGCGGAATCTCAAGGCCTGGGGTGTGAAATTGATCCCAGGTGTGAAATGTAGTGACATGAAGTGAAAAATGTGTGTGTGTTGGTGTGTGTGTGTGTGTGTGTGCATACAGTATGTTTGTGTAGTTTTGGTTCTTCCTAAATTACAGATACCAAATTTAGAGTTCAACAGCCTGAGTTGTTTATACTCAAAAGTTTTTACCCCCATAAATGCTGGGACAAAAATGATTTTATTTAACGTGCACAAAATAATTATTACGAATGAACTGTGTACAATGTTTCAGTGTTTTTCTCTCATCTTAATGCGGTCATTTTTTTTATGTGACAGTGTGTAAATCTCCTCTATCTATCTACTAACAATCGCGGTCTGTTTAAAATCCACACTTTAGACACCTCGCCTTCGCTGAGCAGCGAATAAAAAACCTAAACACAGCAGCGCGTGTCTCCTTCTCACTAGCTACAACATCCTGATTCCGAATTCACGCATAACGTGTGCCGAGAATAACTGTGTAAATGACGCTGCGTGACGTGAAAAACGTGTAAGTGGGGTCACGTCATTGGTAACCACAAAACCTCACCCACAAACAGGCATGAAGCATGTACAAACAAGGGTTTCTTTGAGTCTGGCGTTCAGGGTTTTGTTTTTTGTGTGTGTGTGGGGGGGGATTATCCAGAAATAATTCAGCAATAATGCGTGTGTTTGTGTGTCTTTCCTTTTCAGCCTGGAGAAGTGGTAAACACATTGTGCGGCTATAAAGCTCTTACCAAACAGGTACGTACGGTTCTGATTGTCCCGCATCATACATCCGTCTCGGAACAGACGCTTGCTTCGTCCGTCTGGAAAAATTGCGTTTTTCGGTTCAAAGAGCAAACATCACCACGATGCATCAGTAATGATAATCAAGCGGTCTTATTCCTGCACACTTCCCGTGACTCATAGCTTTACTCCCGCCACCTGTTCATTATCTTTCTTTCCAAGGTCTGATAGTTTGCTGGCAAAATCACGGGACGTGTATTTACATTCTCAGCCGCAGTTATTCCCGACCTCTGGCTTTTCCAGGTCATTTATTCTGGCAAATCGTTGCATTATTACAGCCGCTGTCTCAATTTCGACATTACGCAGAGCTGTATTGTATTGTGTGATACTGTTTAAGGAAAGCTGTTCAATATGGAATCATTCTGCCATTCCCCCCCACCCCTGCACAGCGTGAAGATTTGGCTGATATCATACACGTGCGTGGATGTATTCATGCTGTGAACCTGTGGATGGGCGACAATATCGGGGCCACGATAGGAATCTGCTGCGCCGTGGGATTGCCCCAGGTTAACCATCTCTCTTCTTTCATTTACTTCTGAATTCTGTTTATTATAACAATCTTAAGTAATCAATTTCTAGTTTTTCTAAATGCACTATGTATCACTGTGGTGTGGTCATTCATAAGGAGCGGGGTTATGTTTAAATACAGATTTCTAGAAACCTAGTAAACATTCTTACGAGAAAACTGATTCATTTGGTTTTCTAATCATAATTAGCTTGGTTAAAAAAAAAAAAAACATGGCTACCTTTAGCCAATCAGAAATAAGCTACCATTAGCCAATCAGAAATAAGATACCATTAGCCAATCAGAAATAAGCTACCATTAGCCAATCAGAAATAAGATACCATTAGCCAATCGGAAATAAGCTACCTTTAGCCAATCAGAAATAAGCTACCATTAGCCAATCGGAAATAAGCTACCTTTAGCCAATCAGAAATAAGCTACCATTAGCCAATCGGAAATAAGCTACCATTAGCCAATCGGAAATAAGCTACCTTTAGCCAATCAGAAATAAGCTACCATTAGCCAATCGGAAATAAGCTACCTTTAGCCAATCAGAAATAAGCTACCATTAGCCAATTTGATAGCTACTTAACAGCGTAGTTTAGTTACCCTAATGAACACCTGATCATCTATGCTCCCTGTTCTGACTTCAATAGCCTTTGCCATATTGATGAACGTTTCCTTACCCTTTATCTCAGGAACATGTTGGACTCGAACCAGAACCCTGAGTTCCACCAGTCCCTGTTTAAACACCTTGTTTTTGAACATGCGGTAAAATCCGACATAACTGCACTAAAACTGCACTTCTTTGACATCAGGAAATTTTGTGGTTCTGACTACACATGGCAATTTGGGCAGGATGTACCGCTGGAACAGGAACATTCCCTAAGCTGAAGTCTGAGGACATGTTGCTTTAGTCCCTACCAGGAAACACGCTCAAACTGACCTTTTCAAGATGCCACTCTGTCGAGTTAATTTTCTGTTCAGCTGACACACAGGCTTTATATTTTAAAACCACAAGACCTCAGCAGCCCAGGAGCTTTCGGCACATTTTCCCCACTACAAGTTTCTCGGAAATGTAAAAAACTTCAACATCTCACAAACTTCAAGGCCGTTTTTATCACAAGATAATTTTAAGCAGGAACATTACTGTAGGAACCTTTCTAGCAGATTGAAAACTTGGGCCACTTCATTGCCACAAGAGCTTTCAAAGACAATCAGGAACTGTGGGCATGGTGATGTCACAGGAACCCTTTAGGCTTATTTTCCCCACAAGAACCTTTTAGCGTTTTAAGGACTTCGATCCCATTTTAACCACAAGAAACCAACAACGACCCATGATTCCAGACAGGAGGTTCTGCACATCCTTTTGTTCCTCTGTATTGTCTGCGTCGCACAAGCTCATTCCTTTCCTCCACTTTCTCTCTCACTGCTTATACAAAGGCGGGTTAGATATCATCAGGGGCAGCAGCTGGTGCCCTACGTCCCATTTAATGCTCTTAGCCACTAGCTGAGTCCATTCAGTGAGCGAGTTCCAACGCTGACATCATCAGCGTGCTGCCTTACCTAAAAGAGTGGAGTCATGCAGGCCACGTCCGTCTGTTTTCTTTTATGACGACGATCCTTTGATCTAATAAAGAGATCAAAGGCACACATTTTAAATATACCAGCCAGGGTTTTGAGGACTCCCGATTTGCATAATGGCACGAAAAAAAAGGTTTTTAGAAGCTTAGCAAATAGTGTTTTTATAACAGGAAGACTTTTCAGAAATGCTTTTCACTTTTTATCTATTTATTTATTTATTTTTATTCTAACCAGGAACTGTTTGAAGTGTGGCGCTTTCTATAGAAGCCGAACTTCACTTCAATGAAAAGTATGCTGAATTTTTTAGACCAGTTCATCACTGCATCGCTCTTCCCTTTAGTTTCTGGGCATCGTGCTGAGCTGCGTCTTCTGGAACCTCCTGGTTGAGATGAGCGAATCCGGGGACATGGTCGACTTCAAGGTACTCAAGAAGGCTGGCTACAACTACAGTGAGCTGGACCTGTCCGGTGCCGGCTGGTGCATGTGCCTGCCCCGTGTTGGTGGCTACCTGCCCATACCTCACGCCGAACCGGAAGCGGTGCCGGAAGCAGAAGCCCTGACTCTTGTTCTGGATTCTGACCCTGTGACCTTTGAGCAGATACAAGCTGAGATATCCCTCAGCCAGTCGAAACAAGAGCATGGAATGGACGAGGTAGACAATCGAGTGTAGAGATGCAGCTCCTTCACTTGTTCCTTTAATTTAATTGTAATTTGGTATTTATTATTTTTTCAGGTTGTGTATGAGGAGCAGTCGCTCTTTTATTGTACTGTCGGGTTTTGCACTACACACCGGGTTCAACAGAGCCTTATTAATTAGACACTGTGTATTTCCTCAACTAAGCTGTTATTACATAAGGGATGTGATTTTTAAAATTTTTAATGATTTTTTTTTTATTCCTTTTTTAATAATGTTATTACATTTTTATCTACACAAAAGAGTTTTTTTTTTTTTTTTTATAAACTTGTTGGGTTTAGCTTCTTGTGTTCCTCATGAGCCCGGATTCGTTTTCCTGTATGTGGTTTATTTTTGTGTAAATGATGTTGGAAAAACACGGTGGTGGCGACGAGGTCATTGATTTGGCGCTAAGAATCAAAGCTACGATGTTGACGTTCTCTTTGCTTAAAACGTCAGAGTATTTTTTTTAAATAATCTTTTGGATTTCAGATAAATTTATTCCTTTTGATTAGTGACCTGTGGCGATTAATACTTATACCAGACAAATGGTTCAAAACCAAGCTTGTTTGAAATAACAAAATCCGGCTGTTCCTACAAAAACCTAAAACTCAGCACAAAAGGGTCTAGAGCTGCAGCAAACGCTATATACACTGTCTTCAAGGGAAGGTAGGACAAAATAACAGCTCTTACTCAGGATGTCGTTCTTGACAGTCCACGACTTCCTGTTGTTAATAATAAGGGATTGAGTTTGAAACATATGGCTGTAAGGATGTGAAAGCAAGCTTGCTCTAGATCCAAAGTAGCAAAAGTAATTAGTTGGTGGTTTTTTATTTATTTATTTATTTAATTTTAAATCAAAATCAAATCGCTTATGTGGTAAAGAAGAGTTTTTTTTATTGTCACTACTTGAACATAAACATTCCTGATTGGTTGACTACCAAGTCGGTGCTCATTTCAGGATCAGTATCTGTCATCAAATGCTGGGAATAGCGTTTGTGATGCACATTCTGTGTTATACAACAGTTAATGCGACCGAGTTTTCTGATTAAACAAGAGGCATTGATAGACAGATCATGGGTATTTTATTGATCCTGATTTTGGAAATTTCCAAAATGAATTGCACTAATAACCGTTTTACACTAACTGCTGGTTACAGCGCAGGTGAAAGCAGGTCTGTACGGTCTGCAGAACTGAGGAGAGAGCAGCTGCCTGCCAAAACCTACATTTAAAAAAAATAGGCCCGCTTTCATCAAGAACACACATCTGATAGCATTGTTATTTTAAATAATAATTTGTCTACTTAATGACTGCTTCTCAGCAGTTCCGTTTTGCCTCCGTTTTGTTTTATTCACAGTTAAGATGAGTTATAAAGCTAACTACCATCTAATACTGGCTGAATCCCAAATCCCTTTGTAACCCCTAAGGGGGTAAATCCTTAAGAACAAGGGATTGTATATCCTACATATTACACTAGCTTTCAATTGAACACTATTTGGGATTCAGCCCTGGAAAGAGAAACTTACAGTACTAGCTTGTCTCTATAGTCTCTTTTGATCTCCATGGTTTATTCTTCTCACCTTTTGTCTGCATAGTACTGGTAAGAATTTAAAAGTACTTTCATCCCTGTTGATCACACTAACTGTCGGTCCCCAGCTCCGCCAGTCGCAAAAAAAAAAACAATCTGTTAATAATAAATGCTGTTTATGGTTCCGTTGTATACAAGCAATATCACCCTCGACCCAGCACAACATCTCTCCCTCTCGTGTTATATTACTTAATTAGCGCCGTCACGTTTTGCTGCTGGGACTTATTTAATAAATAAATCACCTTATTGGTTTTCGATTCACACTGGAAATAATTTAAGTAAACTTGCAGTGATTACATTGTAGTTGACAATATAACGGAGCATTTTTATAAAAAATTTAAAAAACATTTTTATCGTCCACATAGTTGTACATTGTCCACATGGTTTTGCAGGATTATCGCTTTGTCTTCTTCTTTTAAGTTTTTTTTCCCCATATTTTAAGATGGCAGTGTTGCCCCCTACTGGACTGTACAGTGGAGCGGATGATCACAACAACCAACAACACAACTTATTCAGCATTTTAAAGTTAATTAGATACTGGTAGTAGATTTTAATACTTGGCTGCATGAGACAAACGATACTGTAAACTTTACTTCTATTGAATCAAATGTTGCCTTTAATGTATGCCTGCGCCGAGTTAGTAGCATGCATGGTCACTTCGGCCAGTAGGTTTACAGTACATACCAAGTGGGCGGCACCTACTGTAATAAGCAATCAATTTCTTTTATCACACGCTTATTGCTACGATTTTCACGTTCGTCAGATGTATTGTGAACTGTATCATGGCATCTGATGAAACTCCTTCTTTACGTGAGATCTTAAATCAGAAATCAGATGCGACACTACCATTCCTGTTTACAATCCTGCAGATATAAACTGACAGTAATTCAGGACAACCTTTTGCCTTAGACACTTTTTTTTTTTTTTAATCTCTGGCTATTTTGTAATAGCCCTCATTATTTGCAAGTGATTTTTTTTATTGACATTTTTTTACATTTAGAAGTAAATTCGTTTATAATGTGTTTATGTAATATATTTATATTATATAAATATGTTTATAATTAGTTTGTTTGTATAAATACTGTTTTGTTATGTAATTGTGCTATGTCCGTTATTGTGCTGTAATCTCAAGGGCACATGGTTTTGTAAATTACAAACAAACAAAATAATTGAGACCATAATCGGCTTTGAAGACTGTCGTTTGTAGATCTTTAAAACGTTTGAGACATTTCTTTTTTTTTTTTTTTCAATAAAAACACCAAAAAAAATAAAGAAGTCAGACGAAGTTTGATTACGAACAAAGTTTGTGTGTGAATTTCTGCTTCTGGTTCTTAATTTCCTGAAGTCTACAAACAAAAACAAACTTTTGCAATGTTCCTTTGCAAACTTTTACAAATTTTTATTTTCTGTGGTTTATTAAAACCAAAAACACTTTGATAAAAATAAATAAAAACTAAACCAACATGCTGTTTGATGCAAATTTTCCAGGTTTGTTGGATAAAACCAAAACAGTCATGAGAAGAAACGTTATTACCCAGAAACACTAATTCTGTCCAAATATGACTTGTTGAATAGTCAGCCTATATTCCAAACATACAGAGAAACTTTTTCATTCTCACTACATTGTTCTTGTCTTGCAACCCAAAAACTGAGGAAGCTACAGAAGTTACAGACAGTAAACATGTCTCGGATGATCAGCTGGAGTTGAACAAGTAAAAAATTCTACCCTAGTTCTCTTTTTTTTTTCTTCTTTCTTTTACACATGTACTGTTGCTTTAAGCTTGAAGCTGAAGACGGATCTATTCCGCACCACTCGGCTTATGAAAATGTCCTTGCCATAAGCTCTCGAGCATGTTTATTTCTCATCACGTACAAGACAAGCCTTCCTAGTGATTTCCTTCTCTAAAACATAGACAGTAAAGACCCTACAACCATACTGCTGTGTGCCTCGTGTGTGTGAGCTTGATTTAAATAACCAGGCAACCTAAACATGGTCATGCACGGAATTTAAAACAGCGCCAGTACATAAGTCCGACAGAATGAGAGGATCCTTACATGAACCTCAGTCGTTCTCGCTGTCTACTTGAACTCAATTACATTTCAAGTGCGTGCTCTCTCGGGCTCAGAGGAATAACAAGTGCGGCAACTGGAATAATTACAGCTACGACTGGGAATGAGACCTGCAGCCAAAACGGTTCTCTACTCACTGAGAACAAGGGCTATAATGATGATGATGATGGTGAGAAGCATGATTTCACTCTTTTTGAGAGGAATTGTGAAACAGTAACTGCTGGTCATTCACCTGTTTGTTCACCACTCACCATGTATGTGATGGTATTTATTGGTTTCAGTCCACTTGAAGTAGATGTACAGTAATGTTTATGAATGTTGCACAAAGACTCACTTTCAAGCTTGCAGTTTCGTGTTGGCAGAGGTGGAAAGAGCACTAAAACTGTTGTACTCAAGTAAAAGTACTGTTGCTTCAGTGAAATTTTACTGAAGTGCAAGTAAAGGCACCATTATAAAAATCTACTCAAGTAAAAGTAGCTCATAAAAAATTTACTCAGAGTAAAAGTTACCGAATTATTTATTTATTTATTTTACAGCTAGAGTGGGATGAGGCATTCTAGAGTAGTTAAAAAAAAAAAAGATGAGCAGATATAAATCTCAAACTAGTAGTTTTTAACTGAAGGAACACCTAGGCATAATAAAGCTGTTGTCTTTCTTGTGCTTGAAAATCAAAGTGATCACTTAAATATGGCATTACGTCCCAGTCTAGGGTTCGGCCATACAGCAAAAGAATGATTCAGGGTTCTATTTTAAACTGTATGGAAATGGTGGTATATGGCAGAAAGAACTAGATATAGTCATTAACTGATGAAATAATGAGGTTTGTATTGCTTTACACACACACACACACACACACACACACCGGAGGAGGATCAGATTCAGGGTGGACCCAGGCCAAAATAATAAACTAAATGGTATTTATATTTAGAAGCTAGATTACCTGCAAAACAAAAAACAAAAAAACACACACAAACAAAAATACAGGTACCTTTCCTGACTCCCTGAACTAAAAACAGTCAATAAATTCCCTCTTCCCAAAATAAATGGCAGCCACGCTCCTACTACTGGTGAGTGCACAAACGTACAGTGAAATTATCTACAAATATAAATATATAAAAAGTCTAAACCAGAATGCACAACCAAATATCAAAACGCCAAAAATCTCACAATCTCTTTCCTCTTTCTCGTGTCGTTCTCCGGTTTGTATATGGTGGCGCTTGTTGATGACGTCACTCTCAGGGCGGAAGCGACCGTGTGGAAGGTCAGGTAGATGCCGATGTGGGGAAACAGTCAGAAAACCTGGAGTGGAGTCTGCAGCGGCGCGCGACCAGGACACGAGACACACACGCGAGCGCAACGAAGCGTTTATACAAAGGAGAATATTTTTATTCAAATAATTTTTCCATTTTCATTTATTAATTTTATTCAGTAGCGAATATGATTTAAAATATAGCGAATTACAATACTTCAAACAAAACATACTTAAGTAAAAGTAAAATTACAGATTTTAAAAACTACTTTAAAAAGTGGAAGTACACACACACACACACACACACAAACAC
This sequence comes from Clarias batrachus, assembly GCA_003987875.1. NCBI lineage: Eukaryota > Metazoa > Chordata > Actinopteri > Siluriformes > Clariidae > Clarias > Clarias batrachus. Next base: position 120,727 of record QMIH01000759.1, read on the forward strand.
ACACACAACAAAACGACTCAATTACAGTAACGCGAGTACAGTAATTCGTTACTTTCCACCTCTGCGTATTGGTGGTCCTGCTCCAGTACTGCAGGTGGCGCTGTTGAAATTACATGTAATTTTTCGTGAATATAGGAAGATGAAGACAGACCACGCGAGACAAAAACAACAACGTTTTCCAACGCAGCACCTGATTCTTACAGCTGTTCAGAAACACTTTTAGGACAACCCTGATCGGTTAACATTGAGAATGAGTATCTCAGCGAGGTGATGGCACATGTGACGTGAAGCTCTCGTGCTTAATACACACCCCAGTGGACTGTGAACTTTGAACCTTGCACAACTCTTCTGCACATTATCCTGCCCACACCTGGACATGGTTCTACACTACTCTACAATACACTACATTACATTACATCAAACTCTTCTATATTTCATTTTTATTATTTTTTATTATATATGTTTGTATATTTCTATTTTTATTCTACTTTTTTTTTCATTATTTTCATTGCTTGTACATTATGTAAAATTAAAAGTCCTTCACATCATATTTCTCTTATATTTCTAAATTGTAAATACTTTTATTTCTCTTCTTGAGGTCATCAGCAGTCACATAAGCATTTAAACATTTTTATTCAAATAAAATTAATACAGACACACACACACACACACCTGAAGGAAATCCTTGGAACAAATTGATACAGACATGCCTGGTTTAAATTAATTAGACTAGCGAGCTCAGGATTGAACCTTGGAGCTCGGAGGAGGAAACCGTACCTACTGCACCACCAGTGCTGTTCCCTTTTTAACTCTCACTTAGACCTGCATTTAAAGCCATTACACGGATGATGCACCGCACTCATCTGCTCTTTCAGGTGCCTCTTGAGTCACTTAGTAACGCTGATGTTGCAATTCAGGAAAATGTCACAGACTTCCTGTCTTGCTGGAAAGAGCAGCAATGTTTCAGGTGAATCTTCTCGTCAGACTGTAACCATCCATGTGGAAATTTACTTTTTGTTGTTTGGTTTTTTACTTTCTGAAGATAGAGCTGAAACCAAGACAAGAATGTTTGGGAGCATCACATGTTTTCCCAGCATATTCTGACATTATAACCGCTATATACAGTCACTTTATGAGCGTATCTGTTTTCACTCTCTTGAAGTTTATAAACCAAACACACACACACACACACACACACACAAAACATAGCTTGTTACCAAGAAACCAGTGCTTTTTTCTAGGCAATCAGGACAAAGAGTCTGGTTAGAACAAAATAATATCCCCTTTAAACCCAATTATGTCCAGGCAAAACAAGACATTTTCTACTTGTTCGGAGGTGTTTCTAGCCTGCATGTCTGAAATACAAAGCAAGCAAGATTTTCTTTTTGGAAAATTGAGGATATCATATGCGAGTTATCTATTGTTACTTGGCTGAAAAAACCTAGTGCACCAATTTTATAGTACGTTATCATTACTCTTTAAAATGACTGTCCTGAGTATTTATCCTGCTTCAGCATGCACTCACTCACTCACTCGCTCATTTTCTATACCGCTTTATACTGTATTCAGGGTCTTGGGGGGCCTAGAGGCAAAGGGGGGGGCGGGGGTACTCACCCTGGGTAGGGTGCCAATCCATCATAGGGCACACACACATATACACAGTCACACACTCATTCACAGACTACAGGCAATTCAGGAACACCAATTAGTCTAATCTGAATGTCTTTGGACTGTGGGAGGAAACCGGAGTACCTGGAGGTAACCCATCAAGCACGGGGAGAACATGCAAATTCCATGCACACAGAGACAGGAATCGAACCCAGACCCTGGAGGTGCAAGGTGACAGTGCTACCCGCTAAGCCACCGTGCCCCGCTTTAGCATGAGATACAAGCAATATTTAGTAACATTAGCATCACAGTGTGGCTCACTCACTCACTCACTCATTGTCTATAACACTTTATAACACTTTAACACTTTTCCTGTATTCAGGGTCATGGGGGGCCTGGAGCCTATCCTGGGAGACATAGGACACAAGGCGTGGTGCACCCTGGACAGAGTGCCAATCCATCAAAAACAATTTGGGAACGGCACTTAACCTAATCTACATGTCTTTGGACTGTGGGAGGAAACTAGAGTGACCGGATAAAAACCCACCAAGGACAGGGAGAACATGCATTTTCCTTTGAACTTGCCCATGGCACAGCAGTGATCCAGTGCTTATAAACTTACTGTAACTAACTATTAGTTAGTTATTCTACAGAAAGCGTTTCTGCTAATTGAGGATTTTGTAGGAGTTTAAATTGCCCTGGACCGTAACCCCACACTGAGTGCCGTATAGCTGACACTTAGAGGTGACTCAGAGATAATACCTTGTAACAAAAATAGAAACAGGTCAGACTAGGTGTAAAGAAAGGATCCATTGACTGCTCCTGATTTTACTGAAAGCTTTTGTAAGCCAAAATATATCTCAGATGTTGAAGAGTTGTTGTGTGTAAATTAAAGGACGGATCTGCCTTCGGTATGGTGCTTTATTCAGGAAGTGGTTTGTTATGGTTAAGGGATGTGTAAGTGTGATGCAGAGGTACGCTAAGCTAGACCATTTCACAAGTATGGCAACCGCAAACTGATTTTAATCAATCTTATACCTAACCCATAATGTCAGGGTTGTCCTAAATGTTTGTATGTGTCTATAACGGCCAATGTGGGGGTACATTACTTTTTAAAGTAACTAATTATATTACATCTAGGCATTTGGTAGACGCCCTTATTCAGAGCAACTTACATTTTTACCTCATTATACATCTGAGCAGTTGGGGTTAAGGGCCTTGCTCAGGGACCCAACAGGGACAACTTGGTGGTCGTGGGACTTGAACCTGGGAGCTTCCGAACCGCAGTCCAATGCCTTAACCACTGAGCTTCCCCTGACCTTTAAAAATACACATTACAAAATTACTGTCTTTAAAAAGTAATCAGTTACATTACATCGTTAGTTTCTGATAAAAGTAACTAGTTCAAGTACTCTTCCATTGCAGAAAATGAAAACTCCTTTGTTCTTCCTCATGCATGTTGTTTTAGTCAAGACCTTTATAATTATTCTACCATCATCACAGTTTGGCCCATAATCTGTTAACTACTAATACCCCTATCTCACCTACGCGGTTTCGCACGGTGGCTGTAAGTACGGTTCATCATGATTCACCGCGAGTTTTGGCGCTGTGATTAGGTTTCCATCTTTCCGTGCGTCGGTTCTCACATAGTCAAACAGCATAAGTGAGATAGGGGTATAACAGCAGAAATAACAGACGGGGGCGGGTTATCGAGGGCGGGGCTTGTAGGACGACTTTCTCTCTCTCTCACACACACACACACACACACACACACACACACACACACACACACACACACACAGATGGATTGGGAATGACTGCTGTCTGGCTCACGGATTACATAAATTGTCTCAATAATGGATTACTTTTTTGAAAAAGTAACTAAGTAACTGAGTACTTGAATGGCGGAGCTAATGCGTAATCTGAGTATTCTAACAGGTTACAAAGTATATATATATAAGTTATACCCAACACTGATAACGCCATATCATGAAGTGTTTTATTAGTACTTATGCCTTACCCTGAAAACACTGAGAAGTTGTACAGTCTAATACTGTATTTCATTGGATCACCCTTTCCTTGGACTACAACCAATCCATGTATGAAAATGATGTCTCATGCTTCCTGAACCACTCTTTCACAATTTGAGCTCGATAAATCCTGGCATCGTCATCTTGGAATGTGGCCCATGTGACCAGTGAAGAAAAAAAATCCCATGATGGAAAGCACCTGGTCATTCAGTATATTCAGGTCGTCAGCTGAGCCTAACCTAGACCTGGCCAACAGAAGTAACCCCAAATCATAGCACTGCCTCAACAGGCTTGTATGGTGAGCACTAGGCATGATGGGTCAATCACTTCATCTACCTTCTTCTTACCCTGACCCACGCATCTTGAGGAACAGGTAAATCTGGACTCCTCAGACAGCATGACTTTTTTCCCCCAGTGCTCCACAGGCCAACCGTCTTTCCAACCGTCCTTAAAGATAATGCGTTTTTCCCTTCTTAACCCAATTTTATTAGTTCTCCTTAGTTGTTCTCTTTGCTTGATGCAGGACAATAGGAAACAGAGTAACATCTTTGCCACGACCGCAGGAGATGTCTTCTGACCTGGTTATTTAGGAAATGAGAAGCTCCTCACTGCATCGGTTAGCTTTAAATAACTTGTTGCAGCTGAAACATTAATCACTACAGTAAGTATACAATGGAAGACTCTTAGCTATTTGCTTAGTTAAATCCATACTGTATAATGACTTTTTTAGGCCATGCAGTGTACAGTATAAAGACCTTTTAACCAAATCATCTCACTAATTTAATTTGAAACTTATTACAGTACAGATCATACCGTATTACTGCATCAAATCAAGCCTAGATCATGTTTAATTAATCTATCTTCATTGAACTTGCACCAATAAACATTGCACTCAAGTCAAGGTCATTCCAACATTTAGGAAACCCAGCATGTGAATCAGGCTACACCCATGTTTGCTTGATTAAAACATCTTTAGCTTGGAGTTCCTGCGCACGCTTCAGTAAGTCCTCTATTTCATGGTCTGCTGGCTGAAGGAGGGCCCCTCTGTGGAGAACACCACACCAGACACCAATATATGAACACTAAACAGCACCAGGCACATGTAAGTAAATAAACAGGATGGGATAATGGGAAGAACTCAGACCAGCAAAATTGCCAGAAAATGGGGCTAAATTGCATGCCTGGTTATGCATCAGTGTGCACTTCATTCCATTTCTCAGCCTCTTCACCGCAAATTATGCCTGACTTCTTCTGCAATTTCACCCATGCTTGTTTTGCGATGTGGCTTTGGAGGGGCATCTTCATCTGATTATTTCTGGCTCGAGTTGTTTTAAATACAGCAGTTTAAAAAAAAATAGTTACAATTGTGTTCAAAATAATAGCAGTCCAACATTACTAACCAGATCAGTCACTGTTTTTGGTAATTATATTTCTACAGGGCAAAAAGTTTAGAAGTAGCTGTAGTAGAGTCGTGACAGGAGTAGCTCAGTGGTTAAGGCATTGGACTACGGTTCGGATGGTCCCAGGTTCAAGTCCCACTACCACCAAGCTGTCCCTGTTGGGCCCTTGAGCAAGGCCCTTAACCCCAACTGCTCAGATGTACAATGAGATAAAAAAATGTAAGTTGCTCTGGATAAGGGTGTCTGCCAAATGCCTAGATGTAGACATGTACTGTATGCGACAGATTCTGTATAACTGAATCATTCCTTAAAAGTGTTAAAAATAACACTTGAGGCCTAACTCAGTCATCACTCATCATCTATACAGTACCACTTTATGCCACAATATCCTTGCCTGTGAAGCCATTTTTATGCAACGCAATGATGGCTGCACGCGTTTCTTTGCAGGTCACCATGGTTAACAATGAAAGAACAATGATTTCAAGCATCACCCTCCTTTTAACATGTCAAGTCTGCCATTCTAACCCAATCAGCCTGACATAATGATCTCCAGCCTTGTGCTCATCAACATTCTCACCTGAGTTAACAAGACGATTACTGAAATGATCTCATCAGGTCTTTTAATGAATGAAAGTTGTTTTTTTCGGGATTAAGTTAATTTTCATGGCAAAGAAGGACTATGCAATTCATCTGATCACTCTTCATAACATTTTGGAGTATATGCAAATTGCTATTATAAAAACTTAAGCAGCAACATTTCCAATTTCCAATGTTTATGTAATTCTCAAAACTTTTGGCCACGACTGTACTTGTGGCACGACATTAAAAAAGCTGTTTCTGAGGCAAAACCAAGAAATGCATGGGATTTATAGTATATAGTCCAATCGCCCTGGGCTAGAATACCTTGGTGAGGGAAGCTGGTATTCCCAAAGCATGAATGTAGTAAAAGGAATAAAAAAATATTATAATAATTTTGAGCTTTACTCCCTTTTTTAAACACACTGCTGTTATTTTGAACACAATTGTTCATTTAAGAATCCAGTCTGTGATGTGAGTACTGAAGAAATAAATTGGCACCAACAAGTGGGAAGATGATAAAGAGATGGATGAACATGAATATTAGCGTAAGTGCTAGGCATGCAGACTAGCACTCAGGTTTTCTGCAAAACGCAAAAGTTCATGAGGATTTTAGGTAACTCCATTGTGAAGATATCTGGGCTAGTAACATTCGTATATTGTAGCTTTTCCTATATTTTATCAAGACATCCCCAGTAGGTCTTTAGTTCTGAGGATGTCCTGCAGTCCTATCTGTGCCAACAAGGAGGATTTCAAGAGTGCATCAATATATGTATGTATAAAAAGGGGTTAAATCTACAAGTAAAATATTTGGACTCACAGCATCTTGTGGTTGATATTTCCGTTAAACACATGGGTGATTAAGCTGCCACTTTTGCACCTCCATTCCGACTTACATTTACATTTACATTTAGGCAGACACCCTTATCCAGAGCGACTTACATTTTTATCTCATTATACAGTGGAACCTTGGATTACGAGCATAATTCGTTCAGGAAGTGGACTCGTATTCCAAAACACTCGTAAATCAAATCAATCCTTCCCATAAGAAATAATGAAAACTCAAATAATACGTTCCACAGCCCAAAAAAATAAATACAGAAAAACAATTAATACAATATATAAAGTAAAAATAAAACAAATTAACTTGCACTTTACCTTTAAAAAAGTTTAAATAAATCCCAACAGATAAGTGTTTCCGTTTGTGCGCGCAGGTGCTGTGTGTGTGTGTGTGTGTGTGTGTGTGTGTGTGTGTGTGTGTGGAATTAGCCCCTTCCCTCGCCTCGTTTTACACAGTAAAACTCCTCCTCCCTCCCCCCATCTCGCTTTGTAAGTTTCACAACAAACACATACACACAACAGAAACACTGTTTTAACGGGAAAAAAATAAATCTCTCTAATGACACTCGCGTGAGCGCACACTAACGGAATCACTGCTGTAAAGTAAAACAAACAAACAAATGAACCAGCACCTTACCTTTGAAAAGAATCGTGACAGAGCAGAGTTTATATGTAGAGCAGAGTGTGTGTGAAGCCGGGGAGGAGGAGTGTAAAGGCGAGAGAGTGTGTGTGTCGGTGTCAAGAAACTCGGCACTCGTAAACCAAGACATGCTCATTTTTCAAGTCAAAATTGATTAAAAATCTTTGCTCTTCTTGCAGAACACTCATAAACTGAGTTACTCGCAATCCGAGGTTCCACTGTATATCTGAGCAGTTAGTGTTAAGGGCCCTGCTTAAGAGCCCAACAGTGGCAACTTGGTGGTCGTGGGTTTTGAATCGTAGTCCTGAACTACTGAGCTACCCCTGACCCTTATTTGATGTTTGAGCTGACATCTGAAACATCAATGATGACAAAGGTGTTGCCATGAAAGCTGAAGAGATGGCTGAGGTGACACCTGGACCTCAGGAGTGGATATCACTTTAACTTTACAGTACCTTCTGTAGACAGAGCACCAGGCTGTAGAAATTACTCTAACCTGATACATGATGATAAACATGAAGCTCCTTATTTTTTTCAGCTCTAATTTGGATTATATGTGATTACATCATTTAACAGATATAAGATAATGGCTAGTGTGCTTCTTACGATATGAAACCAGATGCTGAAGCTAGAGTGCTGTCCATGTACCATCTTTCCACCCAGTGAACATGGTGAACATGGATGTCTGGTCGCCATTGGCCTGAGAGATTTTGAACTTTCATGGCACCAGGTTCTCTGGGTTCTTCCCACCTCCCAATAAACTGAGAAGAACGGACTTGGAGAATCCAAATTGAAGGTGTGAATGTGTATGTGCATGGTGTCCTGCAATGGAATGGCATCCTGTCTAAGTCCACTCATCAATGTTCTTGGGATAAACTTCAGAACCCTTAAGAGATGAAATAAAGAATGATGATGATCTTTATGCCAAATTATACCACTGAACCTCGTTATCATGTCTGTTTGATAAAAGGTTTTGTTCATCATTTATTTTCACTCACCACTTTATTCTGGTCAAGGTCTTTTATTGGAACACAGGTCATGACATGGCAGTGCATTCTGGATGGAGAAACCAAAGGAAATCCAAATGCAAATGATGATTTAGTTGCCAAACCCCAGGATCAAACCAGGGAAATATATTATAAGAAACCAATATTACACAATGCACTAATAACACATACTGTATGTGAATCATATATGCAGTGCTATGCAAAACTCTTGAAAAAGATTAATTTAAAGAAATGGGAACAAATATTTTATAATAATAATATGTTGTTTTGTGTACCAACCTCAGCAGCGACCTCATTTCCCCTCTCGTCCATTCCAAGCACTCAGCATTCAGCATCAGCAGTACACTAATCATCTAATCACCACCTGATCATCTGTTATCATCTGCACCTGTTTCTCACTGGTTCATGCATTAAGCTAGATTTTTTTTTAATGCTTGAATTATTCAGAGGTCACTGTGTGGCTTAACAAACAAAAACACATTCTTCTGAAACTCCTCTGAGAGTTAAAAAAAAATCCTTCAGGAAGCCTGGAGAACTTTTCCTCAAGACTGCATTAAAAAATACAAAAAAGTTTGGGTCTATGTAAAAAAAAGTTTGGAAGCAAAATTTGAAGAAATGAGTGTGGCACAAGACTTTTGCAAACTACTTTATAAAGGGTTTAAATGGTGAGGATTTCCCCACAGTTTGGAACTGATGAAGCCTGTCATATGAAAGTCCATTACCAAGATTTAGAATTCTCTTGGTTTCTCCACAGTTCTTTGTATTTTTGAGGAACCAGAAGTGCGTTGTTTCTTTTATTTAACGGTTCTAGCGTTCCAGTGGGATGCTACTCAGGACCATTTCTGTGTTAATCTTTAAGGTGTAGCACAATGCCTTAAAGCGTGTCACGTGGAACCTCTCTTTCTACAAGACACTTATGAAAATATGGATGAGCGAGCTATCAGAGACAGCAGGAACGAGACTCGAGTGAGACCAACCAGTCAGTCTGAGGGTTAAGAAGAACAGGAAGCTATGACCAATTATAAAAGACAGATGGAGTGCCGAGTTTGGGGAGCCAGATGGTCCAGAGCCAGATTGATCATCAAGCAGATGTATTGTATTTGCAGGAAGTGTTCCAGTTTCTGAACAATGGAAATGGAAAGCAGGATTACATGTAATAGCTGTGGTGAATTCACAATCAGGAAAAGGAAATGGAGCAGCATGGGATCATTAAGTGTCTTTTGTGCCATCACCAGGTCAAATGAGCCTGCTCTGTTCCGCAGGTTTTATGCCTTTAACCAATTCCGTCCTGAGCAGAGCCAATGCCGATTCTCGTCCGGCTTGCTACAGGACTGTTGAGGTACGGTACAATTTAAAAATGACTTATACGATGATGGCTTTCCCTAGTGTGTGAAAACAGTGAGCGGATCGCTGCACCATATATCGGTTTAGCGAAGAAAAAACTCTTGCGCGAGACTGATGGTTTAATATACCACAAAGCCTGTCGTCTTCTCTGTGAATGAGCTGTGCATGGGAATTAGCACCAGAGAACCTTGTTAAAAATGCAATTTGAAAAACATAGAGAGATGGAGACAGAGAGGATGAGAGGAGAGAGGATGAGATAATGATTAATGCATTGTTATATTCTACACGGAGGCCGCTGTTAAAAATGAAACGCCGCCGCGCAGTATTGAGTCTGTCCTCACCAGGGTCAATTTGCCAGGAAGTATTCAATCTGAAGTCCTCAGCACCGTGTATCCTCATCTGATGATCTAATCTAATGTCTGAATCAACCATGATGAATAAGATTTTGCTCACATTCCCGGGTTTCGCCTGCACACTTTAACATATTCCACAGATGATGTTAGTGCTGCTAATCACAGATCCTATTAATGAGCTGGAAAAAAAATGCACTGAGGTGACAATTCACCGAGAATGGGACAGCATCACAATTCCTCTGCTTTGGTCCAAATTGAGAGGTGCTAATATTGCGAACCAGAAAATCCTGGCAGGCAGAGCGATAGAGAGGAGGGTGAGGGGGTGGCGAGAAAACACTAGCATATGTCAACCTGTCAAGCAGGAATAATAAGCAGCTCCGCCAGGAATTTTTAAACCTAGAAAAGTCACCACTGTTCTGATCTCTTGCTTTCTAGCGGCACTAGCAGTGCTAGCGTTGTTGATCTGCAATGTAAAGAAAACGCAGGCCTACGCAGGTTGACTTAATGGTTAGCACTGTCACCTCACACATCCAGGATGAGGGGCTGGTTTAGGCTTACATTTAGGCATTTGGCAGATGGGAACAAATGAATGACTTACATTTTTATCTCATTATATATCAGAGCAGGTGAGGGTTAGGGGCCTTACTTAAGGGCCCAACAGGGACAACGTGGTGGTCATGGGATTTGTCCTGGGACCTTCCGAACTGCAGACTAATGCCTTAACCTCTGTAATAGACTAAACCTCTGGTCCGAGTTTGCATGTTCTCCCCGTGCATGGTGGGTTTCCTCACACAGTCCAAATACTTGAAGTGTACGCTGATTGGCTTTTCTGGGTGCATGAGCGTTTTGCTTTTGCCCTCATCCAGGGTGTACAAAGCCTCATGCCCTGTGTTCTCCGTTATAGGCTCCTTGTTCCCCTCTATCCCACAGAGGATAAGCGACATACTGTAGATGATGGATGGATGGATGGATGGATGTTTGATTGAGTATATGTCTGCTTGAGGGTTGCCAGAGGTTGGGTGGGTTTAACAACCTAATTTCTCGTACAGCAGTGACCTCTGAAGTGCAGTCACAGGTCATTGCAGTGAGCCATCTCTTAGCAATGTCAGCGTGAATGGATTGGATAGATATGAATCTTTGAACAGATTAATCTGCTTCCGGAAAGTTTTTTTTTTTCTTTACATGGGGACAGGGATTTTTTTAAAAATAGGGATCCACAAAGAATCTGTAAAAAAGATTCCACAAAAAAAAAAAAAAAATTTTTTTTTTTTACATTATACATGCATTACGATTTTTACATTGAATATTAATGTACATTATACTGATATTCGTGTATGTGTGTGTGTGTGTGTGTGTGTGTGTGTGTTCATGTTTGTGCACGTACAACCTGTCAAACACTGGAATTTCTCTCACGGTCAATGACTGCTAACACTCTTCTCCCAGCATGATCCAGATTATTTCCAGACTGAGGTGTTGATGCGAAGTCAGCCCGAGGCTGCCACAATGGATCCACTCATCGACAGAGCCATATCCATTTGTTTAGATAAATGAGTCCTTGCCGATCAGACAGGAAGAGAGCCACCATGCTTCGACGTTCTCTCATTATCACCTCCTGGGAGTTCTCAGGATTCATAGAGCTGCTGGAAATATTCGTGAAATGTTGGAACGAATGGGTTTGGTGATAATGAAGTAGGATAAATGAAACAGGAAACACATGTGCTGATGTTAACACGCGTCCAAAAGACACACAAATGACTTTCCACAATAAGATTCGTGTGTTAGATATTGACATTTATACAATGGAATTGTAGAATCTGATTGGCTGTTAACAGCTCACATGGTAGACGCTTTATATAATAAGTCTAACGGTAAATGCGTGCTGTGGTAATCAATACAAATGGTAGGAGGAATAAAATGTCCTATAACTTTGTTGTTGATTGTTTTCCCATAATAGCACATCCTGTTTTACTTGTATGTCAAAGAGACACAACATAAACCAGTAAGTCGATGATTTAATTATTAAATATCATAATAGAACTGAAAAGCCTATGGTCACACCAAACCACACACACACACACACACACACACACACACACACACACACACACACACATACACATCCAAATGACCCAGTGTCCAATTTGCATGAATCCCAGTTCTCCACCTATTGACTCATTCACTGGTCCATATCATTGACCGAGAGCTTGTTAGCATGTGCGGATGTGTGAGTGTGTGTGTGTGTGTTGGAATGGAACAGAGTGCTCCAGTTTGCCTTATGTGGACTTTTAGCTCTTTTAGTCCCCTTCTCCCAAAGCTGCATTCATGAAACCATTTGATTAGCGAGAAATCTCTTTCACTCTGTCGTTCAGGCACTTCAGGTGAAACCAGGTAAGACGTCTTGCTCGAATTATTTTTCTTGTGTGTGTATGTGTGTGAATTTAGGAATTTCCTAAATATATTACATTTCCAGTTAATAAAAACCATTTTAGTCGTTACCACTCCCGGGCGTCTCTGTGATAAGAAAAACAATAAAACCGACTTCTTGTGCATTGAGTCAGCAAAAAATATCTTCTTTTTTTTTTTTTTTTACTTAGGGAAGAATCGTTTACTGCGTAAAATCCATAAAACATTGATATAGTTATTGAACGCTGAGTTTTATTACTTATTTTTCTAAAAGCAATAAGTCACTCGAAGATATGAGACTGAGATATCCGATTCACAGGACTTTATTAATCCCAGAGAGACATGGCTTTGCCTTCATACGATTGCTCACTGCTTGAAAAAGAAATGAAGAACTGAAGCAGATCAACACAATTCCAATTACATGGAAATAAAATCTAGGGAAAAAAATATTGCAGAGTGAACGTGAAATGAAATGGAATGGCGGCTGTTTTGTGTAGCATCGTAGCTAAAGTCTCAGTGTGAGAAATCCACTATGACTGCATTGAAGTCCACAGTGTTCTAACAGTGATAAAGTGCAGTAGTTGTACTGTGAGTCTTGCACGTAAATATTGTTAAGAAATAGATTTATTGCTGAATGAGGGAATGTCAGGATTGTGAGCCCTTTCAGTTGGACAGAGTTGTACAGTTTAATGGCCGCTGGAAGAAAGAAAGGATCTCCTGCGATGCTCTGTAGAACCTCGGCAGTGATCAGTGTTCGGCCGAATCGGCCAGCACGCTGTGTCCCGCCTGAGATGTACTGTATTGTCCGGGATTGATTGGAGCTTGGATCGGACAGCGTCCTTCCTCTTGACCACAACATGAAGCTTGATGCCTAGGCCTACAGCCGGCCCTCCTGATGGATCTGTCCAGTCTATTTCATCCACACTACAGAACGCATGGAAGATAATACTCGCTGTCACAGACGCATAGAAGATCCACAGCATGCTGCATATTGCAGATGTTGAAAACCCGAGTCAGAGGTGGCAGAAGTGCACAAAGTCAATACCCAAGTAAAAGTATACGTATTTGCCTTAAAAATGTACTTCAAAACCCTTAAAACCCAAGTGCCCACAACTCAGCATAGGGCAATGATGAATAAAAAAAATATATATGTGCTTATAGACAGTAGAAGTGTTTCTGGAGTGAGTTAACGGGGAGACATTAGACCTCAAACTGTGTATTTGGGGTTTTTGGATACCTTGGGTCAAACGAAAGTTATCATTACTTTTATAAAGGGCAACTTGTGCCACTACCGGAATATGTGAATGAATGAATGCAAAAACTCATAAAATTATCATATTATTATAATATTTTTGTCATAGAAACAACCAAAAACAACCATAGAAACTTGTGATTCAGCTTTTTTTTTTGCCTTTGTGACCCTGTTTCAAATGTTTTATTTTTCGCTGAGTCATGTTTGGAGTAACTGACCAATTTTCCAGTAATTTAATTATAATTTTAATAATATTTTCATTATATTAT
>QMIH01000759.1:134617-147560 GCA_003987875.1 Clarias batrachus
ATATATTAAAAAACAGCAAAACAAATAATGGATAAAATGATCTAAGCTTCAACTCACAGAAATACTCATACTCCAGAATGAAACATATTTTTTCTGCATATCTGTGTGACAGTTACTATTTTTAAAGTATTTTAAACACAATTGAAGTCGATGCGAATGTGCGCGGCTAGTAGAGATTGATAGTGACAAGATTTGGCATTAATTAAGTGAATGGCGAGCGTCACTGTTAGTTCCTTTAATTACTTCGGTAGTTAAATTAGCTAGTTGCTACTATTGCTACTCCGTATAATACAAGTGAATTCGTTTATGCAATTAAACATGGCCAGACAGCAGTATATATAATATAATAAGGTTAAAGCAAGCACCAAGACTTTCTAATTATAAGCTTTTTAAAGTTATTAAAACAACAACAACAACAAAGAAAACCCAGTGTTTTACAGTCCTGAGACTCAAACCAAGAGAGAAGGGTTCACCACGCTTTCAACTCTGTATGTTACAGAGTTGACGTCTAATCTTAGTTTAATCTTCAGTTTAAAACACTTGAAAAAGAAGCCAGAAGAATCTGAGGACATCTGTTGCACAGGTAACCGTCAATCACTCAGGTGCGCTAACCAGTCTGATTATTCCTAATCACCTGCCAAGCTTGGTAAAGAAGCCAGAGCAAGCATCGGTGGAAACGTTTAGGTCCTGTCCTCCCCATGTGGGATGGAGATTAGGTCATGGTGTGGTATGGTCAACACTTATGTTTAGATTAGAATATCAATGCAGTTTTGCGTGATCATCATTTGAAAAGGAACACGTCTCTATTTAAAATGTAGAAGTCTAAATGTAATGGAGTATTTGTACTTCATCATTTTTCACCTCCGGCCATAAACACCCTTATCTATGATAAAATCCTACATCCCAAATCCCTCAAGTGTTTGTTTTTGTTTTTTTTTACCCTAAAACATTCCTGGAATTCTATTAGTTACATATTTTGTAAAGATGCAAAAACCAATGAGCTTTAAGTGTCATGTTTGGAAAATGGATTGGAAGGTTTAATACCTGGAGATTGAGTCTACTTGGATATTAGATTATAAAACATCCTATATGTTCCAACTATTTGATTAGTTGTAGACTGGCCAGGTACAGCGCAGGAGATTTATATAACCACACCGGTCCAAGTGGCCTTTCAAGACTGTAAATGTCATCGTGTTTCACTGTCGACAACAAAAGCTCCCAAGGTAGTCATTTCCACCTTGAAGTGTATAAGTATAAACTACGAGCAAACAAGCTGTCATGCTGAAAATGATGCACTGAGCTGTAAGTCAAGGGAAAAGGCGCAGTTCTGTAACTATGGCTGAAGAAAATGATCGTCTTGGAGCTGTTGATGATTAAAAGCCACGTTCATGATGTCATTGCTCTTATTCTAGAAGTCATATCCTCCTTGTTGTGATTCCCTCCACTGGTTTATTATCCATTTCTAGAGAACATTCTAGAACCTTTCTAGAACTCATCATGGCATTGGAGTGTCATTTTATCATTTTGAATTGAAGTACATTTGGGAAATGATTCTACAAGAGGAATTAAATAGCTACACTAATGCACTTATCCCAGGGTTTGACTGGTGCTTGGACACCATCAAGATAGAAAGCTTTCTCAGTAGCTTTTCTCAGCTTCATGCCTGGAGCGCTGGCCTCCCAAGGAACTCCTTTGTGGAAATGGCTTGGAGTGAGGTCAGGACTGTAGTGTTAGTGTGGTGTAGGACGACCATCGGGCGTTCCGCTCCCTGAAAGTTTGCAGGAACAACTGCGATGGGCTCGGAAACACCTCAGCCTGGATCGTCATTCATTCACAAGCAGTTTAAACACAGGTCCCGGGTTGACTCGAACACCCCTCATTGAACTGAACTTGGTACATTCCACTTTTATGTGAAAACAATGACACGATGTCAAACACAGACACGTTTGTGACTTTATTGTTAGCACCGAGAAATCTGTCACGCCGCCTGAGAGGAAGTGAGAAACACAGGCTTTATGACGCATTGATTCATGACTATGTAAGCATTCTGATGATCGATGCTCGCGTCTTCATGGGGGACAGAGGGACGTTCAGGCGTCTGGTGAGAGATGCGACTGCAGCAGTTTCAAAGAGGAACATCATCAATTAGGCCCCTCTCGGCACCTCCGTCTCTCTTTCTCTCGGTGTGTGGCGCTCGCTGTGGCAGCAGGACACTGATCGATGATGTGACAGTATGAATTACAGGCCAGGAAACTGACAAAGCGAACCCGACCCTGTGCCGGAGCCAGGCTGTTGATGCGTCCGCACTGCGACATGCCAACATGCCTACATTCCCTCTGTAGGGTCAATGAAATCCTCCTATCCATCCATCCATCCATCCATCCATCCATCCATTTGCCTTCCTAATCTCTGAAACTAGCTACACACTAGCTGAATGCTAATAGCTGTAGATGTCACAATACAAACCACAAATGAGATCTGGCATGTGCCCCGAGCTGCACGAGGTTCTCATGGGAAGTTTAATCACGTGTGTTTCCTCTGAGCTTGCCAAGTTTAATTATTTTAAATATTGATAAGAGATACGACAGATCAATACCACACGCACGCACACACACACACACACACACACACACACACACACACACACACACACACACGTCATAAAAAATTATTCTCTTTCTTTCTTTCTTTCAGTCAGTAAATTGCTATATATTGTGATCTGAATTAAAAATTTTGAGTTGCGTTTAAAACACCATCTTTTAAATGGATTTCTGTCTAACGGAAGCAGACTGTTACGGAATAATGAAGGAATCGTTAGAAAATGGGAAATAATATTGAGCCTAAAGCAAAGCACAACATTTTCATCAATTAACTACTTATTTATTTATTTATTTATTTATTTACTTACTTACTTACTTTACTTGCGTCTCTCTCTCTCTCTCTCAGAATGGACCATGATAGAGGGATGAGGAACGGTCACACACACTATGATGAAGATGAAGGTGATACTTTTTTCTTTCTTTTTTTTAAAAAAAATTTTTTTTACACACATTCACAAATGATGACACTTTTGGGGACCGCAGTTAATCTTACCATTTTGTCTGTCCTGTGATGTCAACTCACTCTGAATGTATTGTTTTTTATTTTTCTATTTATTTTTACATTTGTTTGGTCTGAGCATCTTGACGTTTGTTTGTATATTTTTGTTATACCACAAATCAATGCGCCTCTTTCTGGGGATCGGAAACTCTAATTCTGGTAAACGTCTTCATCATTCACAGAATCTGAGACGTTTGATCAAAGCGCATTCTTACTGTATGATGATGTAAACGTCCTTTTTTTGTTAGATCTCGGTGCCTTTCCGGTGGTTGTGTTTATTAGAGCCAAGAGTCGTTTGTTTTTTGTCTGTTTGTTTGTCTTGTTGTTAGCTTATTTATGTTAATTGGATCTGGGTGTCTGTGTTTTGTTTGTTTGTATGTGTTTATTGGTATGTTTATCTTTTGTTTGTTTGTGTTTATTAGATTTTTCAGTTTTGTGCTGATTAGATCTGAATCTATTTTGTTTATTTGTGTTTTCTACCCCTTGGTGTAGCTAATCTTGGACCGCAGTTAATCTTACTATTCAGATTCGAATTCACACACACACATCCGCAAGCCTCACGTCGTCCCTGTAAATGTTGAGACACTGATAACACACACACACTCACATAATATCTGATTTGTCAAGCCGACTTGACTTGATAGTAAAACCGATGATGTTATTGTGTATACTCATGTGTATGATGGCGTTGTGGGGACCCTCTAGATTTCTCGGCATCATAATCAGCAATCATCCATTTTACCAAATGAAAACACTTCACCTCAGATTCGGTCTAGTCTGACCTATTTAAAACTTTAACAGCATTACTGTATGAAGCTATGTTTGTTATAGAACTGAATTTCATAATATATAAATAAGAATTGAGCTGTTGGCCGGTTTCGGATTGAGCCACGCTTAGTTGCGCATTATGTGCTATTGCACCGGTATGAGAGTGTGTTTTGTTTAGCACTCATCGACTATACCTCTTTATCCTGTATACAGGGTTGCGAGGGGCATGAGGTGGACCAGGGGTACTCTGGACGGGGTGCCACTCCATCACAGGGCACACCCACATACTGTACACACACTTGCATGCTCATTTAAACACTGTGGGCAATTTAGCAACGACAATTACTGTAGCATAATCTGCGGGAGAACATGCACCCTCCATGCACACAGACTAGGGATGGGAATCGAACCCAGACCCTGCAGGTGCAAACCGACGGTGCCTGCTACAAAATCAATCGAGAGGATTTACATGGGAGGATAAAAACGATTCAAATCGAATAAGAGCATAAACACTGTTTACTGCATAGGCTTAGTTTCGAGTTTTACCGATGTATGTTAAAATTATATTACACACACTAAGCTCAGCGATCAATATCCACTTTCTCAAAGGCTAATTATTTGATTGTGTTGTGATCATTAAAAATCCACTCAAGAGCGGAATCATGATTCTTTCACAGCCGAGAGGACGCGTTAACCTTCGTGCTGATCTGTTTATTCATCTGAGCGATACCTGCCGCATGCACACAGTTTAATGAGATGGGTTTTGCTCGAGGCAGTCCCGTACAGCTGTCCCCTGGATCTGATAGCAGGTCTCTCGCTCACGCAGTGCGTCGTGTTCCAGGCACAAGTTTGATGAGAGTTAATTAGTCAGTGAGAAGCTGTCTTCATGGAGAAGAGAGAGACCACACTGGTTTCGTGAAGAGCTTCTTATCAAAAGAGAATTCCTTCATCTGGTCATGACGTGAAATGATGAAAAAAAACATGACTGTATGAGCTGGAGCATGAAATTACCAGTCACGGCCGATGTCTGGGCGCTAATCACTGGCGACAGTTACGCTGCCAGAGACCCTTATGAAATATTGACAAATACCTTGTGCTGTGGATTATCAGGCACGTTCCAGAGCCATTATGTTTGTTTTTTTGTTTGTCTTTTATCTGGTGTTTGTTCACACTGTCTTTCCTGTGATGTTTATTTGTCAACTCTGAGTGTATTGTTTTTTATTTATTTATTTATTTTCACATTTGTTTGGTCTGAGCATCTTGACGTTTTTTTTTTTTTGTATATTTTTGTTATACCACAAATCAATGCGCCTCTTTCTGGGGATCAGAAACTCTAATTCTGGTATTTGATTCACAGAATCTGAGACGTTTGATCAAAGTGCGTTCTTACTTACTGTATGATGATGTAAACGTCCTTTTTTTGTTAGATCTCAGTGCCTTTCCGGTGGTTGTGTTTATTAGAGCCAAGAGTCGTTAGTTTTTTTGTCTGTTTGTTTGTCTGTTTGTTAGCTTGTTGGTGTTAATTGGATCTGGATGTCTTTTGTTTGTTTGTATGTGTTTATTGGTATGTCTACCTTTTGTTTGTTTGTTTACGTTTTTTTATTTGTTTGTGTATATTAGGTCCGGGCATCTATTGTTTGTTTGTTTTGTGCTTATTAGATCTTAATGTATTATGTTTATTTGTGTTTTCTACACCTTGGTGTCTTTATTTGTGTTTATTATAGTATATCTGGGTGTCTTTAGATCTTGATATTATTTGTTTGTGTGTGTTTTAAAGATCTGTGTACCATTTGTTTGTTTGTTTGTTTGTTTGTTTGTTTGTTTGTTTGTGTTTATCAGCTCTAAGATTTTTTTTGTTTGTTTTTTGATGTCTTGTTGGATTTGAGAGTGCTTTGTTCACTTTTTATTGATGCTTCCTGTTGTTTGTATCTGTTGCGTCTGCATGGAATTTATTTATTTATTTTAATCCTAGTCTTTTGTTTGTTAACTGTCGTATTTCTGTGTCTTTTCTGTGTGTATTAATCTGGATGCCTTTTTAATCCAGGTCTATGTTTTATCCTATAAATTTCCATTCATTAAGCACATTCTGACGTTTTCGTCTTAAACCAGCACTTTAAATGTCTTTGTCCTTGATTATGGGCGTTCCTGTGTCCTATATCTGTTTTTGCTTGCTGTCCTGCTGGGTGTCCTTCGTCAGCTATTTGTTTGCGTTTAATTTGCTAGACGTGGGTGGTTTGTCCTCAACATCTCTCCTCCTTTTGTTTCTACTTAATCTCTACTGATTTCTATCCGCAGATCATCAGTCCATTTACATCGGCGTACCGGTGCCACGTGGCTACAGACGCAAACGTCGCCGGAGGCACTCGTCCATGTCCAGCCGTGACATCACGGACGTAGAGAGAGGCGTGCACCATGACCAGCAGCGTCACGAGCGCTATGAGTCAGAGGACACTGAGCGCTACGGTCCAGAACAAACAGAGCACAGCCTTCATCCACCTGACGTCAGCCGCACTAGTGAGTGGCCTTTTGGGGGAAAAAAAAAAAACACTCACACACTCACACTCAGATATGGCTATACAGTATGTACAAGGATGAGTCAAAAAATGATCTGCACTCCGACTGTAGAATTTATTCTTTTAGAAAAGTCAAAAGTCATTGTTCGGCATAATCTCCAATACACTTATTCCCTCATTTAAAAATGTTTTACGCTAAGCTGCGAGCCATGAATGCACCGCTGTCCGCGTTTCCTCATCAGAAGTGAATCTTCATCCTCGCAGGGCCGCTTTCTGGGGACCAAACAGGTGAAAGTCTAATGGAGTGAGATAAGAACTATAGAGAGCTCCGTAGTTCTTGAACCCCTTAAAAAAACTACGTTTTTTCGACAGTGTGGGCAGAAGTGTGCGGACGTGCATGATCACGACGTCCTCCGTGTTCAATCTGAGGGCTAGACTTCAGCTCTTCAATAAGCATCTCTCCGTAACGAGCACTGTTACTTGTTGAACCTTTTTCTCGGTCACGTTCCAATACTTCTGGCCCTTGAGAATCCCAGAAAACTGTACGAATTGACGACTTTTGCGCTTTCTCTCAGTCTTTCACATTCCTTAGCGTCTCGCTCTACAGTTTGTTTGCGAATTTTCAAACGCGCGCCATTTGTGCTCTTGCTTCAGCACCAGGTACACCCTCAGACCACAAAAAACAAACACACATCACTGCACACACACTCTTCTTTCATGCAAATCACAAGTGAGGCGTCACACCACAGTTATAAATGAACCGATGTAACACGTTCACACCTGCGCGGCAGAGACTGACGAGACGGGAGCCTTGAACGGAAAGCGCTGATAAGACAGTGCCGACAACCGGAGTTTAAATACAAGCAGATCATTTTATATACTTATATACGTCTATACTTTGACTTGGTATTGTCAGGGATAACCCCTAGAGGGTGCCAAAGCGCCCTGTGTTTTTGTTTGTAGTTCTTTTTTCCCGGTTTGCAACTCGGTCAGGTCACGTGGGCGCGCACCTGATCCGAGTTCATTATTAGTTTCATTATAAAAGGTGTGTTTGAGTTCTAGTTTTCGTCTTGCATTTGTTACAATAAGTTTAAGGTGTATGTCTCGTGTCTTTATTCGTGATTTGGTTTCGTTTTACGTATAAAATCTCTTTGTTTATTTAATTTCCCTGTTTTTGTGTTTGTGTATAATAATAAATCGTTTTCCTTCACCATCTGGAATCCCTGCATTTATGCCTCGCACAACCCAGAAGCGTGACAGGTATACATTCTAAGCGGACGTCATGTATGGTTGCTAAGTACTGAGCTGTGATGATTCATTACATGAACTCGGAGTGGACGGTGAATTAAAAATATAAGCAGTAATTACCAAGGTGTATTTTGTGCGCAGCGGATATTGATGACATTTCCGTGGCGCTGTACAGCCTCATAAAACAAAACTGTTACCTACTGTGAGCCTCAATAGGGTCTGGCTGCGGCCATTATCTCTAATCAATTCGACTAATAAGCATCTATTTAGAAACAAACTAATAATTATATTTTTCTCATTCTGTCCCACAGGAACGCTTTTTAAAAATTGAATGGTTTGTTCTCGTTTTATTACTGCGTGTCACGTAGGCCCACTGATACGGTATTGAAATTACTAACCATGTCTCACTTCTTAGCGATATAAATCATATTCATGTAGACACAGGCTAACCCAAAGAAAAACAATCCATTCTAGAAGACTATGTTTAGCCACGCTGGGAGGAAAAGTAGCGTTTATTGTCAAATCCAACACGTCACACTTTGTAATGTTTAGAACTCAATTTAATATTGTGGGAAATCGGTGAGATGAATTTGGTCATGTTCTTTCTTTGGTATAGCAGCTGTAGACCCGCACTCGCTCCCTCACCAGGCTCGCTGATGCTTTTTCTTTCTTTTCTTTTTTTTTTTTTTTTGAAGTTGAAAAAGCAGAAACGCACAGCTTGTCACTCCACTAATCTGAAAACTTTCCCCAACTTTTTAAACTTACCGACTGGAGACTCATTCCAATTCTTATAGTGACAGATTAACATCACTGCATTAATTTTGTGTGTGTGTGTGTGTGTGTTAATGTTAATCCTAATCCTTGGAGCTGCAAAGTTGATCTGGAAAGTTTATCATTACCTCCTGACCAATCAAAAACCAGAATTTAACAACAATTTTATGACATGGGAATATTGTTGTTATTGTCATCCATGATTACATTATACAGTTTTATTGTGTGGCGGCACGGTGGTGTAGTGGTTAGCACTGTCGCCTCGCACCGCCAGGGTCCGAGTTCGATTCCCGTCTCTGTGTGCATGGAGTTTGCATGTTCTCCCCGTGCTTGGTGGGTTTCCTCCAGGTTCTCCGGTTTCCTCCCACAGTCCGAAGACATGCAGATTAGACTAATTGGCATCCCAAATTGGGAGTGTGTGTGCCCTGTGATGGATTGGCACCCTGTCCAGGGTGTACCCTGCCTTGTGCTCTAAGTCTCCTGGGATAGGCTCCAGACCCCCCGTGACCCTGAACACAGGATAAAGCGGTATAGATGATGAGTGAGTGAGTGAGATTAATAATAGTTTTTCCAAAATAATTCCAAAAGTGTAAGACGTTCACTCTTTAAGTCTTAATACCAATATTGTGATAAGTATCTAACATAGTGTACTGTTATACACATTTGTACAATAGAGCCGGTCAAACACAAATGGAAGACAAAGTGACAAGTGTAAGACAAATATAACTTTAATATTCTTTAATGCCATCGTATGTGTTCCTGCTTTGGGCTTTGGCTGATTTTTCCCCCGCTGCTGTTGCATGCTGTACGCTCTACACGTAGCTGGAGTTAAACCTCCCACCTGATCTAAGCAGATTAATGGCGTTCATGCACAGGTCGCACTCATAACGTCTGGTTTCTCAGGGTTATAACGCCGACGCTCCATTCCTCATGTGCGGGAAATCTCTTTAACAGCATGGACAATGGAAAACAGAACAATCGCAGATATGAATCACGAATGCGAAACAAATCCGGATAAAGAGCCTGAATCAGACGGCAGGGCATGGACGAGGGAAAGGTTTCTTTAGGAGATCCATCAATATACACGAGCATTTAGTCAGCTTCTGGGGTTGAGAAGATATGATTGTTTTTTTTTGTGCAACCCCTGATTAATTAAAATGTTGTAGCGCTAATGTGTATTAAAGTATCAAATATTTACCGTACAATTAGTTTCAAGCCGATCCTGTTGTGAGCGCCAGAAGCTGTGATGTTATGACTGGAGGTTTTCTACCTGCCTTGCCGTGACCTAATCGCTGAACGTTTTGAGAAAACGGCCAAATTGTTTTCTTAAACACAGTCATGCTGGTAATCAACGGCATGATGACGAACGTCACGCGTTCATGCGATACGTACGTACAGATTTACAGGAAATAATGATGTGGTTATGTAGCTGAAGAACACAGACTTGCTCCTTTATCTTTTAGCAAATTAGCACTTATTCCTTTGGTAACAGGAAACAAAGACAGTAATGGATTGGTGTTTTTTTTTTTTTTTTCATTTAGGTTCTCATCAATGCAGCACTCGATGCCATCGATCCCCCCAGGCGTGCTCTTACAACAGCACAAACATAATTAGAGTTCACTTTGGATTGGAATCAGTACATTATGACCTAAATAGAACAAAACCCCCAAACAAGCAGGTTATTAACATTCGAGATTGAAGAATGAAACAGATTTACGTTTAAGTAGACAATCTGTTTAGTCTAACTGAACCAGACGTTTACATTTTTTTGTTTTGGTGTTTGTGTTTGTATAGTTGAATGTGAATTAATTATTATGTCTATTTGATTTTAGCTTTTGATGTCTTCTGCTCTGATTAACCTATATATAAAAGTAAATACATAAATAAATAAATAAAAGTGTTATTTGATGGTTTTGAAATCCCCATTATGGTTGTAGAATGTAGACAATAAATTCAAACCGTCTGATCATCCTGGACAAGAACGTTCAGCTCGCTGTCAGACGTCCCCATAGTGACCCTCAGGTTTCTCTAAAAGTCTCCCTGGCGCCCTGTTTGCTCTTTGCTCAGCAGAGCTCTCTGTATAAATTTCCAGTCGTCACCCCTTCCAAACGGTTTGCTTGGCCCAGATCTGGCTTTTGGGGTACATGAGGTTCATCTCTGGCTGCATATGAATCCAAGCAGAACTGTTGACTAGAGAGAGTTAGCTCGAGGTGTGCGCTTTGCCATGTTAATAATCTGGCATGAAATAAGCGTTTGCCAATGATATCTTTGTGCAAAATATCTCTCACTACAATTTAACTACAGTGGAACCTCGGATTGCGAGCAACTCGGTTTACGAGTATTCCGCAAGACGAGCAAAGATTTTTAATAAATTTTGACTTGAAAAACGAGCATGTCTTGGTTTACAAGTGCCGAGTTTTTTGACACCGACACACAGACACACACACACCAACACACACACACACACGCTCTCTCGCCTTTACACCCCCTCTCCCCGGCTTCACACAGACACACACACTCTGCTCTACACAGAAACTCTGCGATTTTTTTCAAAAGTAAGGTGCTGGTTCATTTGTTTTGTTTTTACTTTACAGCAGTGATTCCGTTAGTCTGCGCCCACGTGAGTGTCATTAGAGAGATTTCTTTTTTTCCCGTTAAAACAGTGTTTCCGTTGTGTGTGTGTGTTTCTTGTGAAACTTAAAAAGCGAGGTGGGGGGAGGGAGGAGGAGTTTTACTGTGTAAGACGAGGTGAGGGAAGGGGCTAATTCCACACACACACACACACACACACACACACACACAAATACACAGTGCCTGCACGCACAAACGGAAACACTTATCTGCTGGGATTTATTTTAAATTTTTTTTAAGGGTAAAGTGCAGATTAATTTGTTTTATTTTTACTTTATATATTGTATTAATTATTTTTCTGTATTTATTGTTTTGGGCTGTGGAATGAATTGTTTGAGTTTTCATTATTTCTTATGGGAAGATTTGATTTGGTTTACAAGTGTTTTGGAATACGAGCCCGTTTCCAGAACAAATTATGCTCATAATTCAAGGTTCCACTGTATATTAACATAAAGCGGGCAGGGTTTCTGGATTATCAGACCCGTGTGTGAGCGGGTCAGCTTGCAAAATGATTGACAGCGGCAGTTCTCTGCTCAACCTTCTACTGCAAAAAGAAACGAGGGTAGGATTGACAAAGCGTCCTTCCAAAGTGCATTTTATTGATAGACTGATTTTTTTACACACAACTCATAAATTATTATTAGGGGATATATTTCTAGCATGCCTCAGGTCTCTGTATGCATGGAGTTTGCATGTTCTCCCCGTGCTTGGTGGGTTTCCTCCGCATACTCCGGTTTCCTCCTACAGGCTAAAGACATGCAGATTAGACTTCCCAAATTTGCCGTAATGTGTGTGCGTGCCATGTGATTGATTGGAACCCTGTCCAGGGTGCACCCCATCTTGTACCCCAGGATAAACTCCAGGCTTTGCATGACCCTGTACAGGATAAATGGATGAATATTTTTAGCATGTCTTACCAAAGCTATTTCCCTTTCCAGACAACACTGGTGTGGATGCAGTGCTCATATCAACAAAGTGAAGAAAAAAAAACAACTTAAGTTAATTAAAAAGTTCGTCTTGATAGTTTACTTGACAGCATAGAGTTGTATCAAAGTACAGGTGTCCTAAATTAGTACTCTAGCACAATGTTTCCCAATCGTGCATGTCTCAGCCCACTCTCTAAGCATTTCTAAAGAAAGCACAGAGACATTTGGAACCAGACGTGAAAAACCTGGCAGCAAAAGCGAATGTGTAATTGTTCAACAAGCCAAAGTTTCACTACAAATCACAGGGTGCATCAGGCAAATAAGCCATGCAGCTGAGGGAATGAAAAAACTTTCTCTCTGCCTCGTTATACTATAAATAGAGGAACAGAAAAAGAAATGCCGAGTAAAAAGATGTGAACCGTATTTGAAACCACTCGTTTTCCTGTCACGCTGAGTGTCGCGAAAAAATCTGATGATGTGAAGTGGCTTTGTTCTAAAAATAAAATCAAATAAAAGGAGAACTTTGCACAGAACCCGCTTGTTTTCTGCCTCACGCGCGGTAACGAGTAAGAACCAAAGTTAGGCTTTAGGGTTCGGCTGTCATGACGTCATTCGGTGACATTCATGATGTTTGATGCTACATGTTATTTATCTTCCATTGTTGGCAGTCAGGTGCACGTAGCCGATTTGCTCTGCCTTCTATTATTTCTATTTGGATTTTATTTTGTTTGTATATACAGTACAAAATTATAATAAGTGGTATGGTAGTGGTATGGTTTTAAAAAAATAAAACCCACAATGTGCACTTTTCACCACTTTCCACTTTCACACACTACTAGCAATTTGGGAACACCAATTAACCTAATCTGCAGGTTTTTGGACTGTGGGAGGAAACTGGAGCACCCAGATGAAACCCACCAATGGGGGAGGGAAATTATTCAGTTACATGCTGTGATTCTTTAGTGTGGCAACTGATGTATCACCTTG
>QMIH01000759.1:147668-181804 GCA_003987875.1 Clarias batrachus
TATATATATATAATTTTTCTTTTTTTAACTATTAAATTTGAATGAAATAACATGTTTTAATATCGATGCTGTATGATATATTAAATCATGATACTAAAAGAATCGTAATGAAAATCGAATCAGCAGCTCAGTATCGTGATAACATGGTATCGAATGATCCCTGGTGATTCCCGTCCCACAAGCAAATTGAGACAGGTTTGTCTCCACATACCTTTGTTTAAATGACTGTCTTTGGTTTGAATAAGTCTATAATGCTCGGCTGATAAGAAAACACATCTGGCGTGTTTTGGCGGAGGTAACGTTAGCTGTTGAACGCTGTTGTATCAATGGATACACAGCAGCAGGAGCATTTTAAGTATTTCACTGACAAATTAAAAATAAAGGCAATTAACAAAGGTTGATTTATGTATTTAATCAGATTGTGCACCCTCAGTGTCCTCTCGTCTCTTTTTTAGGATGACAATGCACTCAGTCACACAGCAACATCTTACCGTAATTACAGATACGAATAAAACGAATGTAGCGCTGATAAAGTACAGCAAATTCACAGAATGCACCGCGGTGTGACGTCACAATCCCGATCACTACAGGCTGCTTTCACAGCACAGGCTTGACCATGAGCAGGACACCTAACACACTGGACACTGTGCTGACTCCTCCCACAAAATCATAAACAGATGAGATAAAATTTAAAAAAAATTCCTAACATCATGTGTTTTTCTGCTGTGCATTCATTATTCTCGGTGTGTGTTTGTCTCGTCTCTAAGTGTCCCCGGCTGCAGAGCGCCTGAGGTACATTTTAGGAGACGATGAAGACACCATGCCAACGCCCACCCTCTTCACCGAGATGGACACTCTCCAACACGAGGGAGACGAGCTCGAGTGGAGGGAATCAGCCAGGTTGCAACACCAACACACCCACAGACACACACACACACACACACACATCGAATACAAAGACAGTGCCAGGAATACTCCACTCCACAAACACCAGGATCCCGCTGATAATAAATATAGATGAAGTGCAGCATGCTGCCCCTTTTCTCCTCATCAAGCTGTGTGTGTGTGTGTGTGTGTGTGTGTGTGTGTGTGTGTGTGTGTGTGTGTGTGTGTGTTCTCAGGTGGGTAAAATTCGAGGAGAAGGTTGAGGAGGGCGGCGAGCGCTGGAGCAAACCGCACGTCTCCACGTTGTCTCTACACAGCCTGTTCGAGCTGCGCACGTGTCTGCAAACCGGCGTGGTGCTGCTGGACCTGGACGGATACTCGCTGCCGCAGATCGTCGGTGAGGACGGCAGTGTCAGGGAGCGCTTATGAGAAAAGGAATCACCAATAATGTAGACTAGTAGATACTGTGCCTTGCATAAATATTCATCCCCCTCTTGAAGGCTCGTGCATTTTGTATTGAACAAAAAAGGGATTTAACTGAGATTACGTGTCCTGAATCTACACACAGGAATAGTATTGATTGAAAAAGTATTTACACCCCCACCACGACACCACCAGGAGAGTCCAGGAAGAGCAAAACCGACTGGGCTGTCTAGGTGGGAGGGGCATACTTGTCAATCACAGTGATACTAGCCAGTTACTGGTGACGGTGAACACTTTTTGCCATAAGTATTCGCTCTCCTGCCTTCACATGCAATGAATATATTGTAAGTAACATCCAATTCCTAATCCATAGGGCTTAATATGAGGCAGTCCAGGCAAATTCGTCCACCACAAACTCGCTCGACTTTGTCTTTATGAACCTTGCTTTGTGCACTGGTGCGCAGTCGTCTCTAAACTGTTCCCACAAAGAGTTGAGCATGAAATTGTGAAAAATGTCTTGGTATGCTGAAGCATAAAGAGTTTCTTTCACTTTAACTAAGGCGCCGAGCCCAACTCCTGATAAACAACCCCACATCTTAATCGTCCTCAAGTACCGTTAAGTACTTAATCAGACAAGTACCGTTCTCCCGACAACCGCCAAACCCAGACTCGTCCGTCGGATTGCCGTCAGTGATTCGTCACTCCAGTGAACACGTGTCCAGCGGCACCGTGCTTTACTCCACCGCATCCAATGCTTTGTGTTGTAAGGCTATGTTTTCATCAGCTGGTAATATCTGTTTCTCCTTCTTTATTTTCGACCTCTATTTTTTACCTTCCACCGTTAGACGACATCATCGAGCGGCACATCGAGGAGGGCGTGGTCAGTCCCGACCTGAGGGACAAGATCAGCTTTGTGCTGTTGAGAAAGCATAGACACCAGACCAAGAAACCCATCCACCGCTCGCTGGCTGACATCGGCAAGGGCAGCTCCGCCCCCGGTGAGTCGTCTCCACCTCCTTTTGATCACCTTCTGCCCATCAGACAGCCAAAAACGCCTTTTAGTAACATAAAACATTCTTACATCTGTAAGTGTATGAGAATTGTGCAGTATGGGTAACTAGACAGTAAAAGGGTTCTCAAGAGTGTATTTGAAATTCTCTCCAGCACCGTATTAGATAATCAGATTGCATATTAGATTAAACCTAGAACACTTTCATAAAGGATGTATGTCTGTGTGTGTGTGTGTGTGTATCAGGTCGTAGTCCAGCTCGGAGTCCAGCAGCCGGTGCCAGCTTCAATCGCTCCATAGAGGATCTGCACAGCAAACATGGAGGCAGCTACGGACGCCTGGGTACGTCTACGTTTATTCATCAAGACCAGTTAAAAAGGGGGAAAAAAACGTGACCCGGTCAAGCCCTTATAGGTTAGAAATCGATTTTAAGCTTCGGGTAGCGACTGATGAGTCTAGCTTGTGTTGTCCATGAAATTTTAATTAAGCATACGTTCAAGCAAATGAAATCATGAGTGTAATTCCTTGCAAATTAGATCATGCATGCATGCTTGGGTTTGAGATCAGAGATTCTATTCTGTTTCTTTAATTCTGCATCAGTATTACAGACCATACTGTAGGAATATTAATAACTGCGATATTGGTTACTTTCTGTATATTGCTATGTAAATTTAAATTATGTTAGCGCAGAAGCGTTCTGTGTGTCGCAGGTCACGCCCAGAGCAGAAGTATGAACGACATCGCGGACACGCCAAGCACCGACCAGGTACACAGCGTCTCGTTCATCAGCGGTGTGTGTGCTGGATTGGTAGTGTCTCACACTCTGACATTTACACACACACACACACACACACACACACACACACACACACTGTTTGAACAGGGACCCAGGAGTTACTGCATGATTGCCATGGCAACTGGACTATTTCCTTTTTTATTTCACTTTTCACTAGCAAAAGGTTGTAAAAATTATTTATATACAGTATAAACATACATAAATAAACATTTGGTATTTTTTCCCCTCACTCTATTCATTTTCATTTGACGTTATAGCTTTAGTTGCTATTGTGTCCAAAGGCAGAGGCGCCTTTCAGACTTTCGGTGCTAAATTGATTTCCGGAGGAGCGTTAAGCTTTTGATTGAATAAAACCTTGCAGCTGCAATATACACACACAGACAGGTGGCAAATTAAAGGGAAAGGCTTATTTGCGTTACGAGCCAGCAGGATAGCTTTGATACTGCTTGGTATTGAAAGCACCGTTAGTCCATATTTTGATGATGCTTGTAAAGAGAGGTGTAAGGGCCGCGGTGTACGAGTAGCGTCATTTTCAACCTCATCAAACTAGTCAGTGTGCCATCACGCCATGTGGATGGGGTGGGCGGAGTCACCCTGGAAGAGGCCAAATATAGTAAATATTGATATATCATAACTCAGGATAGACTGAAACAGTCAAATTCAGTTCTCGTGAAATTGGTGTAACACTTTTCACCCACAGTTCAAAGACATGCAAATTATGCAATAATTATGAATTTTTGAATGAATGAGTGTGTGGTTGCGTGTGTGCCCTGCGATTGATTGGCACCTCATCCAGAATGTATCCTGCCTCATGCCCCGAGTCCTGTGGGACAGACTCCAGGCTCCCCGCGGCCCTGAACAGGATAAGCGCTCGACAAAACGAGCAAGCGAATGGCTTTTCACACTGATAGACAAATCACTTTCCTGAATAAATTAAATAACAATCACCTTCTTTTAGAAGCTGATAAAGCCCAGGAGAAAGCATTAGACAAACCTGGAGTACATTTGTCAACCTTTTTCTGGAGTGCGGTCAAGCAGTTATAATTAGATTCTGTGTAATTAAAATTATAATAGAAGCGATTATAGGGGGAAAAGTGGTCTGTGAGCAAGATCTCCGTTTTCATTTCTGGCATTAACAAAAGAACCAATAAGCACTTCTGTGGAATTGAATTTATACCAAAGACCAGTAATTAATGCAAATAAAAAGTCAGCTGTAGTCTGTCCCATGTGAAAAAAAGAAATATGATATACCTGATAAAAAAACAAGGACAAGATGCATGAGTCATTAATCCTGACATTACTATCTGACATTATATTTGATTAATTGTGACTGCAGCTAAAGAACAAGTTCATGAAGAAGATCCCCAGAGATGCAGAGGCTTCCAATGTTCTTGTTGGTGAGGTGGAGTTCCTCGACAAACCCTTCGTGGCCTTTGTGCGACTCGCACAAGCCACAACACTAGGAGGCCTGACTGAGGTTCCAGTGCCCACCAGGTACAAATATTGACAATCCTTATCAAGATTGCACTTCCTACCAAGATCTCAAATACCTTCAAGCACCACGTTCTGTATGGTCCCAGTGCCAACTGAGTACCAATTATTCCATATTTGCCACTGCATAAAGTACAGGGTTAGGGTTAGGGTTAGGGTTACCCTGTGTGATGTGATATTTGGTGGCCAAAAAGGTTTCAGAACTGGCCAAGTTCTACATTCACTGTTCTAAAT
Organism: Clarias batrachus; assembly: GCA_003987875.1. NCBI lineage: Eukaryota > Metazoa > Chordata > Actinopteri > Siluriformes > Clariidae > Clarias > Clarias batrachus. Next base: position 152,507 of record QMIH01000759.1, read on the forward strand.
CAAGGTCTCGGTTTCCACCATGCACCACATGTACCACTTTTTGTCAAGTCCCATTCTCCACCAAGCACTGCAATTACCATTCCAGAGCAAGGTCCTCTAAGGTCCGACATTTTCAAGGTCCAAATATCTGCCAATATACCACATTTACTCTGTAGACCAAGGACCAGGTACACACAAATTATTAAGGGCATTTTCACATTAGAGACCCTTGATTGTTTCTCAGTGCACTTAACCCCAAAATCTGGTTCAAGGGAAACTTCAACAGTACAGTACTATGCTGCCCAACATTTAATACCATTAGAATTCCTTAAGATTATTCATTCTTTTCTACCGGGTCCCATCATGAATATTCTATGGCTTTTCTGTTCAGAGGATTTTCGGAACATTTGGCAACAGGAAAATAAAGACCTTCAGATATTGAATTATGTATAATGCAAGTTTGTTTTTTAAATCAGCTTTCCTCCTACAGGTTTTTGTTTGTGCTTCTGGGTCCTCCTGGCAAAGCCAAGTCCTACAACGAAATTGGCCGCGCTATCGCTACACTAATGGTCGACGATGTGAGCATGAATATAATCTTCTTTTTCATAAATTTAGAGCAACTCTAACACAAACCCAGGGGCACTACAGAATCCAGTGCTGTGTGTGTAACTCTCTCTAATCTCCAGCTCTTTAGTGATGTGGCATATAAGGCCCGGGACCGAGAGGACCTGATTGCTGGAATCGATGAGTTCCTGGATGAGGTGACTGTCCTTCCACCTGGCGAGTGGGACCCCAAAATTCGCATTGAGCCACCCAAAAAAGTGCCATCTGCGGACAAGAGGTGAAGCCAGAATACTCAGGAAAATGGCTAGTTACAGGATGTGGGCTTTTAAAAATAACTGTAGTTTGATAGAAATAAAGAGTTAGCTTTCTAACCATGTAGACAATCTGTCATCCAGCTTCATCCCCATGCACAACATGATTTACTTTTGTTGTGCTTTCGTGTTGTTTAAGAATAAACCCTCACAGCTTTTAATTTGATATTATACAGTACACTCTACAGTATGTAGTATTCAGAAGCAAAAAAAGCAAAAACAAAGCCACCTCATGCTCGTTCCTGCGTAGTCTAGTGCATACATTAAACTTTTCATGGTAATGACTTACTAATTGCCACTGGCATGCTTGAGCAACAAATGAGAAAGCTTGCAGTTAATGATTATCCATTTGCTGCACCATTTATCCTTCAGCTACGTCAAGTCCTTACTCCTCTGATTTTCCCTGATTCAGGAAGTCAGTGTTCTCTCTGAACGAGCTGAGCCAGATGAACGGCGCCGCAGGATCCGGGGGCGGTGCTGCTGAGGACGGGGAGATGCCCGTGCCGCATGAGCTCGGTGAAGAGCTGGCATACACCGGCAGGCGAGTTCCAATTATCACTCAGGAGTGTCATGGCAGTTAGCGGGCTTATGATGGACTGGAGGGTGCTTCAGTCTCCTTGAAACACTCAAAGATTTTGCTTGCCGATGGCAAGGCTAGTCTGGAGAGGGCAGATAATTGGAGATGGCTCCAAATGCCCAGAGAGGACAGTTGTAGGCTGATGAATATGGCCATAAAAATCGAGTGAAAGCAGAATTAGAGCAAACATAAGGCCAACATACTGTCCTGTCCTTAACTACTACTTCTGCTATGATTTCATGTCTGTCTTTCTTTTTCCCTTCCTCTCTTCCTTCCCTTTGTGTGACAGATTTTGCGGAGGTCTGTTCCTGGACATCAAGAGGAAGCTTCCCTGGTATCCCAGCGACTTTTATGAGGGTTTTCACATCCAGTCAGTCTCAGCCGTGCTCTTTATATACTTGGGCTGCATCACCAACGCAATTACGTTTGGTGGCCTGCTGGGAGACGCAACAGACAATTACCAGGTACACTTCCTAGAGCGTAGTAAAGCCACACTTTTTTGCTTTCCTGTTCCTTTTTATTGAGAGTCTAGAAGTTCGTTCTAGAAGATCTCTTTCACTCGGTCTTTATTTCTGTCCCTCAGGGAGTAATGGAGAGTTTCCTGGGAACAGCCTTGGCAGGCACAGTCTTCTGCCTTTTTGCCGGTCAGCCCCTTATTATCCTCAGCTCCACCGGACCCATCCTCATCTTCGAGAAACTGCTCTACGATTTCAGCAAGTAAGCGACTCCTGAACCTCCAGCGCCTGGGTTCGATTCCCGTCTCTGTGTGCATGGAGTTTGCATGTTCTCCCTGTGCTTGGTGCGTTTCCTCCGGGTACTCCGGTTTCCTCCCACAGTCCAAAGTCATGTAGGTTAGGATAATTGGCATTCCCAAATTGGCTGTACTGTATGAATGAGTGTGTGTGTATGTGTGTGCGCCATGTGAGGGATTGGCACCCTGTCCAGGGTGTTCCCTGCCTTGTGCTCTAAGTCTCCTGGGACAGGCTCCAGGCCCCCGTGACCCTGAATACAGGATGAAGTGGTATAAACGATGAGTGAGTGGGTGAGTGAGCGACTCCTGAATGACTCCTGTTTCCTTTCACTTGTTCTCTAGGTTCATTGTCTAACTTGTGTCTGGCTCTCACTCATGCCCGCTATTATGAGGCTCAAATGGACAAAATATTAACTTATTAATTTATATATTCATGCACAACTTCCCATGACATTCTCTAATAACGCAATAACGCAGCTCAGCCACTGCAGCGTCAACTACCAAAACCCCACGCTAACGCCACCTATTTAAAATGCTGCTGTTACTTTCAATGTCATAGCCTTCCCACACATATAACCACCATCAGTTACATATCATAAAGACTTAAACGCCAGAAAGAAAAACCTAAACCTGATATACTCTATACACACTTTGACCCCTGCGAAATAGATTATTCTTAGACGTCTTTGTTTTGTCTAAGAATGAGCGTATATCTGTCAGACCAGCAGGCATTCATCATTCGTTTGTCATTGGCACAGTGTGTGATGCCAGCAGCGTTCGTTCAGCCATGACTGATTCGCGTCCTGATTCAAAGCATTTGTTACCTGTGTGAATAACAGCCGTTCATCAGGCAATCCACGATCCGAAGCCACGCTTGACCCGCTGAGGCGCTTTTGCTTCAAGATTCATAAATTTCACTTTGAAATGGGTTCCCTGTGGTTGTGCCACAGTATTGTTTTCACATTCGGTATAATTAATGATAAATGAGATAAATGAGCAAACTGTGAAACTATTAATATTCATTTAATGAGCTGAGACTGCCACTCAAAAGTTTGTTAATCTCTACGATATTAGTAGTTTTTTAAATGGAAGAAAAGTTTATTTTAGTCTTCAGCTTATTGGTCCTGGTGTATGAGTGAAACCTATGGGTTTTGACAGCTTTATCCAGAAGTGAGTCAGACATCTATTAAAGTCTGAAACGTCGGACATTAACGAAAAAGCTTTTTATTGTCAGGAGTGCAGTTATTTAATGCTATTACATATTTAATTGTCTTTCTGTTTATTTCATTTACTCAGTTGACAATAATTAAACCTTTAGGGTTGGTACTTGTTGCTTGGTAACTGTTGCGGCTTACATGGACTATGACCTTTTTTTATTATTATTATTATTTTTCGACAAGCATTAATTTATCTCCTGAACTGTCCTTGAGCATGTCCCTACTCTCCCGTGTCCCTTGCCAGGAGCAGCAGTATAGACTACATGGAGCTGAGGCTGTGGATCGGCCTGCACTCGTGTATCCAGTGCTTCATCCTGGTCGCCACTGACGCCAGCTACATCATCCAATACATGACGCGCTTCACCGAGGAGGGCTTCTCCAGCCTCATCTCCTTCATCTTCATCTCAGACGCCCTCAAGAAGATGGCCGGGTCCTTCAGTTACTACCCCATCAACACCGACTTCCAGCCCGACTTCATCACTTCGTACAAGTGCGAATGTTTTGCGCCGGACACGAGTGAGTCCATTCTTGGCGCAGGGTTACAAGCGTGGTACAAGTTAATCTTGAAGCTTTGGCTCACAATATTTGGCTTGGAATTCCAATTCATTAATTCAATTTTATTTTATTTAAATAGCGCTTTTAACAATAGTCATGGACACCAAGGGTGTCTGTAGTAGGATGGAGAGTTATATGAGGTCTACTGTGTATACACTATATGGACAAAAGTACAGTATTTGGTAATGGCATTGTATTTACATACACACTTCAGTACGGGGTTGGTCTCCCTTTTGCAGATATAGCAGGTTCAGCTCTTCTGGGAATGCTTTCCACAAAGTTTAGGAGTGTGTTTATAGGACTTTTTGACCATTCTTTCAGAAATGCATTCATGAGCTCAGATGTTGGATGAGAAGGCCTGGATCTCAACCTCCGATCCAGTGCATCCCAAAGACTTGATGGTGTTGAGGTCAGGGCAGTCAAGTTCTTGACATGTCTTTCTTTATAGACCTCGATTTGTGGGACACTGGGGCTCAGTCATGCTGGAATAGAAAAGGGTCTTACCCAAACTGTTACCACAAAGTTGGAAGCATAGCATTGTCCAAGATGTCCTGGTATACTGAAGTTGGGGATAAGGGGCCTGATTAAAACCCCTGAATTGGATAATTAATCATTAATTAGGTCTGGCCAAATCATTTTGTCCTTATAGTGCATTTTAAGTCATTGAGGAAGGGGGTAGAAAGATGGATTTCCAAAGGTACCAAAGGTACCCAATATATTTAAAACTATAAGAATGTGAGGTTTATTGTTGTCATTTATTTCTATGTTAAATATAATAAAAAATATTCTTTGAATAAACTTTGAGAAGCCAAAAATCAAATCTAACATATTCACAAGATTTCACTGTGAAGTGTGATATCAGAATTACCAATAAGAAGAAATACTGATAAATAATGCATTAGAAGTACCCATGTGTTTATAACCACTGTAACTGATTTGCATTGTCCATTGTTTTTTGCTGCAAACATGGCCGCCGTTCTTGCATGTGTGAGTATCCACGTTGATGTCGCTGCTCAGATAATGTGCATGTCAAACCTTTCCCAGAATCCTCAGCTAAAATACCAACTACTGTACAAACCCTCATTCTAGTCCTTTAGATTTGTAACCACAACCACTGGATCCTGATCAGCACTGGTCACCCTGTCTGCTTGTTTACTGGGTTCCGTCTATAGTGGGGAATAAAAAACTCAGTGTCATGCTGTTTGGGGGAAATAATCAATGCAATGGAGGTAGTGTTAAAACCAAAGTTTTATATTAACCAAAGGTGTTGCAATCAGTTTGTACAGTACAGTATACTGTAGATATTCGTGCACTAATTGATGACACTTTTACCTTTTTACGGTTACGTTTAATATTTATCACTCTGGATGGTTAAACATCACTTTACCTTTACCCACTGTATAGACAGTTTAATCTTTGATGATTTGGTTACCCTGTTGGATTTGTCCAAAAAACTCTGCCTTCTGCTGACAAAAATGAAATTCCAAGGTTTGTTCTTTCTTTCTTTCTTTCTTTCTTTCTTTCCTTCTTTCTCTCTCTCTCTCTCTCACTCGCTTGGGCTTTTTACAGCGTACAATTAAAATTCCCTGATTGTAATTTCTATTCCAAGCCCATCTGTTGGCTTTTGTAGTGCACAGATGTGATGCTTTTAAACAACGCAAACGCAATTCCCATCTCAAATTTGTTTCTTCCCTCCATTCTGCTAATTCTCATCATTTTCTCTCTCTCTCTCTCTCTCTCTTGTTTCTTTAGTGGCTCCAATGCTCTTCGGTGTTGTAGTTCCTGTGCTTGATAACACGTCTGCTCTCTTTGGTGTAAGTGCTTCTCTGTGTGTTTAAAAAAAGCTCAAGACTTTTGATGCACGAAGGAATCGAGCCTCGCAAACTTTCAATTCATGTCTTTAAAGGACTCTCATTTATATTCAAATGTGGCGACTCTCAGGCGGTCCTGAAAGGTGACGTGATGAAAGTACATCGAACCGTCCTTGTGTTTTTTTTTCGGGTTTAATCTACTTTTTATTAATGGACCTCACGCTCACCCCTCTCTCACTTTCCTGTCTCATTGTCTCTCTCTCTCTCTCTCTCTCTCTCTTCTTCCAGATGAATATAACAGCTCTTGACTGGAGTCAGCTCAGCAAGAAGGAGTGTCTGAAATACGGCGGCCAGCTGGTGGGAAGCTCCTGCAAGTTCGTCCCAGATTTAGCGCTCATGTCTTTCATCTTGTTCTTCGGCACCTACTCCATGACCGTCTCGCTGAAGAAGTTCAAATTTAGTCGCTACTTTCCTACAAAGGTACTGGGCGAGCAGGAATGAAGAAAAAAAAAACAGAACGTGCATTAAATATGATAATAAACAATATGACCAGAAATGCAATCAGCTGACATAAGCTTGACCCAGGACTAGTCCCGCCCACTTTTATTACCAATTCAGTCCATGTATATGGAGACACTGGAAACCTGCCAGTCGTTCATACCATGTAGATGAACATGATGGGCCAGAAGAGCAACATTAACCTGATTAGGAGCCAATTACGGCTTTGCGTTCTCTAGGGGTTTCACTCTGGTACATGGCTCAGAGTTGTCGTTTGAGCAACAAGATGCAATTCTGAATTCAGAGGGTAAATGTGCACCAACATACTGAAAGTTCAGTCAGCTACCAAATAGGACGGTAGCTTCAAACGAGTCCAAAATTTTAAAAATACAATATAAAATATGGTGCCATTACTTTGTGTCAGTTCAACAAAAGAGGAAAAGACCTTCAGAGACCCTCCTTTTGCCTGTTTTTTTAGTTTTGCCAGTTTTTGATGGACAGTAATTGTATATACTGTATGATTGGTCAGAAGGTCTTGCTTAAAAAGTTATATCTTGCAGCTTTTTAGAAAAGGTGATAACCACCTTGAAAATACCAATATGATCGTGTCCCAGTATGTGGATGCACTTTGTCTCTGGCAAAAATTGACCTCCAGCCCAAATAATTCCTGAATTCGTAAGCAGTATGTAAGAAATGATCTTTCCTTTCAGACTTAAGGCCTACAGCAGAATATCGGTTTATTTATCCAGGAGCATGTTGGTTGCTATGGTAACAGGGATGGATAAAGTCAGATATTTTGTTCGCTGAGCAGCAGGAAACACAAACAATATGATAAAGAATATTTGGACAAATGCATCTACAAGGAAACAGATTATTACTGAAGTGTCCTTCCATGTCTCTCTCTCGCTCTCATTTTTTATCATTCTTTTTTCTTTTTTTTTTAGTTAAGGAAGCTCATCAGCGACTTCTCCATCTTCATGTCCATCATGACGTTTGTGGGTTTGGACATGCTCATGGGGCTGAAGACTCCTAAATTGATCGTGCCCACTGAATTCAAGGTGAAAGCGAACACACACACACACTATATCTTACACTCTTAGAGACTGCAAGAAAAGCTGATTACATTAAATAAAAAAAAATTATACAATTTTAATGCCATTCCATTGAGGCTATTCCTTAATGAATCTAAAAATCCAATTGCTGTAAAATAAAACCTTTAATATAGTTTAAACCAAACACTGACCTCTTTTTCTTTTGATTTCTTGTACATTGTCTGTTGACATTTTCTCCGCGAATAAAGGAATTCTCTGACCGTGGTTTGTTTCCCGTCACGTAGCCCACACGCCCGGACCGTGGCTGGATCGTCATGCCCTTCGGGAAGAACCCATGGTGGGTTTATCTGGCTAGCTTCATCCCCGCTCTCCTCGTCACCATCCTTATTTTCATGGACCAACAGATCAGCGCCGTCATCGTCAACAGGAAAGAGAACAAACTGAAGGTAAATGATTAGGTTTTCCCCAAACCGCACTGAAGTAAATGTAAAAGCTTTTTGGAGCTTAAATATGAGGTGAAAATAATGGATGTGAGAGTAATTGTGTAATGCAAATGAAAGAATTTTGCCTTGAATGGGAGACCATTATACTGTACATGCATGCGAGAGTGTATTATATGTGAAAACTTTTTGTGAATGTGAGAGTGGACTATATGATCAAGACAACCTTTTTATTATTATGTGATTGCGAGAGTATATTATGGATGTAAGAGCATTTTAGATGACTTTGCGAGTGTACTGGCGGCACCGTGGCTCAGTGGTTAGCACTGTAGCCTTGCAACTGCAGGTCCTGTGTTCGGTTCCGGCGTCAGGTCTGTTTGCATGTTCTCCACGTGCTTGTTTCAAAGACATGCAGATTCGGTTTATTGTCATTCCCAAAATTGCCTATAGTGTGTGAATGTTTACCGGAGGTCCTAACATGGTCGTTCAAAAGTACAAAGGAATAAATAGAGGTAGTCCCCGACTTACAAACCAGTTCTGTTCCAGGGGCATGTTTGTAAGTCCGATTTGTTCTTAAGTCTGACAGAGTGAGTCTTACGCCTTTAACTTGAATATACAATGTAAAGCCAACCAATTGTACAAATCTGTCCCCTGTCACAAATGTACTAGTGATGTCTCTGCACCTTTAAATCAAGATCAAAATCCCAGATGCCATTTTGCCTCAAAGCTGTTTTGGACTGTGGTCTTTTGTTGAGGATTTTCCAAAATTAGATGGATGGAGATGAGAGTGTATTATTTGAATGTGAGAGCTAGTTATGTGATTGTACGTTTATTACATAAAAATGAGAAAATGTAAATGATGTTGTCAGGGATAACCCCTAGAGGGCGCCAAAGCGCCCTGTGATTTTGGTTGTAGTTCCTTTTGTTTTCACTTCATTTCCCATCATGCACCTCGGTCAGGTGACGTGGGGCGCGCACCTGAACCGAGTTGCTCATTAGTTTTATTATAAATGGTTTGTTTTAGTTCAGTTTAGCGTCTTGCATCTGTTGATTTATCGTGGTTAATGTCTGTGAGTTTAGTTCGTGTCTACCGTTGTCTTTATTCGTGTTTTGGTTTCGTTTTACTTATAAAGTATATTTGTTCTGTTTAATTTCCCTGTTTTTGTGTTTATAATAAATACATCATTTCCTTTACCACATGGATTCTCTGCGTTTATGCCTCGCACCAAGATTCATGACAGAATGCTCTCACATTCTGAAAATGTAAAATGCTCTTGTACACATCTATGTGAATACAAGAGCAGATTTATAAATATTAAAACTTTTTAGTAGATGGGAATATTACATGGTTGTTGAATATTATTACCCATAATGCAGTGTCTTATCATCTTTTCTGTTCTCCTCTTGGACAGAAAGGGTGCGGGTACCATTTGGACCTGTTCTGGGTGGGTGTCCTGATGGCCGCCTGCTCGTTTATAGGCTTGCCGTGGTATGTGGCGGCTACAGTCATCTCTATCGCTCACATCGACTCCCTTAAAATGGAGAGCGAGTCCAACGCCCCAGGGGAACAGCCGCAGTTTCTGGGTGTAAGGTACACGCAGTCGTAATGCTTTTCTTTCAAAGTGTGTGCACAGGGTTAGGTAGGGAACACTATAAAATAATGGATGTTGTTATTCAGCGTCAGTGGTTTTTAGAAAGTATTTACTTATTTAAAAACCGAAACATCTTTTTGGAGATTTTAATGAAATTTGAATCATAGAGCTGCTTTATTTTCTGACAGCAGTTGCGACACCAAATATTCCATTCCATCTGCTTCCAGGGAATAACAACAGATCTGAGAAAAAGTGAACATCAGAAAATGAACAAAAAAAGTGGAGTAGTTTTTGAAGGACTGAAATAACACGGCTTGGTAGTGGACATCAAACAGGCAGAAAATAAAGACGTTTCTTTACTGGGTTTTTGGTTCTTTTTTTTAAATTTATTTATTTTTTGAAGGTTTCTATCTAGTCCTTTTTAAGGACGTTTTTATGCACTCAATAGAAAAGGTTAACTCTGGTCCCCTAAAGAGAGCTTCCATTTATCTCTCTGTAGGAATAACCAAAGAACAATTCAAGTCCTGTTTTTTAAAATAAGATTTTCTGATGCAAGCTGTTATTGTAAGATGTTCAGAATTATTGTTAACACTCCGTCCCAGTGCACATTCACCAGGGATCTCCATTTTTACTTAAAGATCATTTATACGTGTTTATGGGTAACAAGTGCATTAATGTAACCCTGTGACTCTCAGGGTTTTCTATATAGAAAATTAAGCTATAATCAGCCACGGTCGGTCTAACGTCAGACGAAACAGTCACCTGCGGCTCGAGTTTCTTTTTGACTTCTTCTACGTTCTGTATCTCTGCTCTAAAGGGAACAGAGGCTGACGGGAATCCTGGTTTTCGTCCTAACCGGAGTCTCCATCTTCCTCGCCCCGATTCTGCAGGTTAGCTCATGTTATGTGGAGATCAGGCTTTCTAAGCTCGTATAATGTGTGAACCCAAAAGCAACTTTATATTAGTTCTTGACTTTCAAATTATTACTTTTTACATGATTTAAAAAAAAAACAAAAAAACGTTCGATTAATTTTCACGCGATGCTTTTGAAATGGTTTATATCTATTTATATGTGGTTTTCAATTGATATTGGATATTTCAAATGCTGCAGTTATTTTCATGTTACTTTTTAATTATTAAAGAATTTTTTTTATTTACTTAATTAACAGTTTTCACCAAGATTCATATTTTGTTCGCGTCTGACTTTCAAATTATTTCCTCTGACATGTAAATTTTCAAATGATTCATTACTTTTCACATGTGATTTTTTTTTTATGTGTGACTTCTTCAAGTAATTCATTTAATATTAACTTTACTGTTTTGAATAATTCATTTTTTCAGATGTGAATTCTTCAAATAATGATGATTCTTTTAAATGATTTCCTTTCATTTTTTGTTTTTTAAATGATTCCTTCATTTTTAAACAAGAGAGCTTAACAGTCTGACTCCAGGAATAACTCAAACACTGGTGGGTTTCCTTTTTCATAACCTCAAATCAAATAAAGCAGTAAATCCAGCTGGCACAACTGGGAATAAAGTGTCTCTAATCACTTTAAACTGGAAAGGTCAGCCTGCGTTTACCTGTCCAGTATGGCACGGGAGTGGATTTGGCGATGGTGACTGACGCCGGTCGATGTAGCCTGCGTTCCATTCAAGTGCAAATGTGCCATTTTATAAAACAGACCTTGTTTTGGTCTCAGCTTTATTGATGCGCCGTATTTAGTGCGGTGGTTTTCTGTCCTCAGTTCATCCCGATGCCCGTGCTCTACGGTGTGTTTCTCTACATGGGCGTCGCTTCTCTTGGGGGCATCCAGGTGAGCAAGACGCTTTCTTTCACCGCCATTTAAGTTGCAACTTGTTACAAAACAAGAACCGAACAGAACACAATCTGTGAACATACACACACTTAGCTACAGTTAGTGGCTAATTCAATTTCAAATGATCAGCTAATGTAAATGATTTATTAAACGATTCATTCATTTTCAAAAATGACTTTTGCAAATGATTCACTTCTACATGTGACTTTTTTAAATGATTCAGAAAGAATTTTTCCAACTATTTTTTTTTCAATTATTCATTTCCTGTTGCATCTGTCTCTTAAATTCTTCCTTTCTGAACGTCTTTTTTAAATGATTCATTCAAGCACAAGCACATTTTTCAATCGATTCTTTTCCATGTGTTACTTTTTCAAATGATTCATTATCCAGCTAGATACTGTAAGTCCAAGATAAACGGAATCTTTGTCTCGATATGCCTTATAACCCCAGGAAAGACGTAAAAATGCCATATTTATTAGTAGCATTAGTTGAAATTGTTCACTAGCTTAGCTTGCAGGTTTTATCTCCATACAAAGTAGTGAAATGTAGCAGAAGTTGAGTCGGACCCTGTTACTCTAAGATACCCACGTCCATAAGCTAAACAGTGAAGTTTTTTTTTATTTGGCTAACGTACATTAGCATCATTAATGTACATTATAATTATGTTAGCAATGAAATGACTTAGCTGCTATCACGACCCTAATGCTAGCAATGGACACGTAAATGTCTGTCCCATTATCAGCTTTTTTTTTTTTCATCTTTTGGGTGAATATTTGACGCATGTTTGCTTTATGCCACAGTTCTGGGACAGGATCAAGCTGTTCCTGATGCCAGCGAAGCACCAGCCAGACTACAGCTACCTGCGGCACGTCCCGCTCAGGAGAGTCCACCTCTTCACGCTGCTGCAGGTCGTCTGTCTCGCCGTCCTCTGGATCCTCAAATCCACCTTCCTCGCCATCATCTTCCCCGTCATGGTCCGGGTTCACTCATTTCCTCTTCCTGTTATTTTAATACGTGCAGCTCTGTGTCAAAGTCACTGCACTAATGATTAATGAGTCAGAAGAAGAAAGATCCAAAATACTGTAATGTACAGTGTAGGTCTATTTTCAGCAAATACTGAATCTTTTTTTTTTCTTTTTTATCAATTGAAAATAAATGAATCATGTTGACAGGTTAATCGTTCACATTCAGCACAAAGGTTTTTATGATTTTCTATTATCGATATTATTCACTGATTTTCAGTTCATTTTAATACATTTTCTTTGATCACAGGTGACATTTTCAAGTCATTTATTTCTTTTTCATGGATATATACAGTATGTGGATTTTTCAAAAGAATCTCTTCCATGTGTGACATTCTCATAAGAACCCCTCTGAAATCCTGCATACATGAGAAGCATTATAGATGATGAGTGAGAGATTTATTCATATTCACATGTGACTTTTTCAAGAGATTAATTTCGGCAAATTTGCCGTGGACATAGTGGTAGGTCAGTGGTAGGGTTCTGAGTCAACGCCCAAATCTCAGCCACTAGACGGGTCTCAAAGGATAAAATGGGAGTGTAGTGAAAGGAAGAGCATCTGGCATAAGGCCTGAGCCAAGTTGCTGTGTGGATGAGGTGGTGTGCTGTAGTGACCCCACGACCGGAGCAGCTAAAAGAACAACAATTTTGGAAAATTTTCAATCATGGAAATGATTTCATTATTTTTTGTATCTGACTTTCAAATGAGTCATTTTTACATGGGATTTTTTTCACATAATGCATAAAATTTCACATGCCAGCTTTTCAAATGATTCGTTTCCACATGTTGTTTTTTCAAAGGATTCGACTAATGTTAACGTGACTTTTTGTGATCAAATGATTCAGGTAACGTAAATGTGACTTTTTCAACAATTTATTTTCAAAGTTGACATTTTTTAAAGGATTCTTTTTCATACATTTTCTCCTCAAATGATTCATTAATTTTTTCATTAATTTTTAAACATGACTTTTGCAAATGATTCACATCTTCATGACATCTTTAAAACAATTATTCATTCATTTTTGCAACAAAGTTTTTCCAGTGATTCATTTTCTTTCTCATCTGTCTCCTAAATGATTCCTTTTTACGATTCTTTTTTAAATGATTCATTCATTTTTTTACAAGCACATTTTTCAAGTGATTCTTTTCCACGTGTTACTTTTTCAAATGATTCATTAAGGTTTTTCCAACCAGTCGTTCATTTGCGCATGTGAATTTGACACAGAACTCAGGTTTCACGGGTGATTTTCACTCACTGTCTCTTTATTTGAACATATTGATCACGTGTAGTTCACGTGATGTTGCACGTGCGATTAAATGTTGTGATGTGAAGTGCATCGTCACATGTTATCCCGTAATCACATGTGGCTCGTTGGTGACTCTGTTGAGTGAGAGCTGACACGCATGGTACTGTATGTGATGTGAATTCACGGTGACGTGTTGGACCTGGCCGCGTGTCCGTTGATCCAGCGTGTGTTCGTGTCTCAGATCCTGGGCCTGATGCTGGTGCGCAAGATGCTCGACGTGATGTTCTCTCAGCACGACCTAGCCTGGGTCGACGATCTGCTGCCCGGGAAGGAGGAGAAGAAGAAGAATGATGGAGAGAAGAAGGAAAGGAAGAAGGTCAGGGGAGGAGAGGAGAGTGAGGATGAGGTATTTGCCTTAAAGTGTGTGTGTGTGTGTGTGTGTGTGTGTGTGTCACATCATTCTGTTCCATCACAGCTCATGGTGCGCTCAACAGTAATAGTCCTTCAGTATACATTATGTACCGCTGCTGTCCCCTACTGGCCTGAAACACTCGTAACATACACCGAACTGTGGACCTGCCACTTTATTAGGTACACCTCATCATCAGAGGCAGTGCTTCCCGACAGTTATTGGTTTTTTGTCTCATCCTGCAGGAGAAGTTCCACCCGTACTCCAACTGCGCTCCGGCTGATGTGGACGTGGACCGCAGGTACTGTGTCCTCAAACTGCACGTCCCATACCGAGACCTCTTAGATCCCCCCGACTCGAGCTCCGAGTGGGCCGCGCGCTGTCAGCCGGGCACCTTTTACCACTGATGTGCACACACACACACACACACTTTCTGAATTATCCACATACACAGTATACACTCTAAATATGCTTTCATGCATGAGCACCTTTCCTTCTGTTGATTTACAGTATGCGTTTGTATAGATTCTATATAGATTATTCTATAATGAGGTGAAGTGAAATACCTTCATTTTGAATATATTTATCCCAGACGATGATTAAACATTAGAAGTCTTTTCCATGCGCTAGTGAGCAATGCAGATAGATTCATCCAGTAAAGTATTTCATATGAATGTAACGTCGCGGCATTGTGTTGATTTTTAATAAAGACATGACACCCTTGCAACAAGGTCCGTTTAGACAAACGTATCAAATTCATCTCATCAGTAATGAGACGATGAAGCCGATTTAAGACCCATTTGCCCAGTGCACAGGTTTTCCCAGCAGGTTTTGGCTGTTTCTTTCTCCTCCGTCTGCCGTGTTCACTTTAATGTCCGCTGTGTGCTTTCAGCCCGAGTCCTACTGTGCAGGGTATTTTTTTAAAGGCCGACTTTCCTGGCGGAGATGAATAAAAATCCCCAGCGAGAGCGACAGGGATTCTCCATTTAGACCAAGATCAAGAGGAACTTCCCATTTGCTTTAGTTAGTCTTCCTTTAAAGTGTGCTTTTGTAATGGAAATGAAGTGGGGCTAAACAGTCCGAGTTCGCCACTGGAAACCGCTCATCAACCAGAAACGCCAGGCACGGTGCAGTGGTTTATAATAGTAATCTGTGAAGGCTGGTGAAATATATGTCCTGATTTTGGGGCTGTTATTCTGTGGCATGGGGCATGTTTAAAAAACATCCAATCTTATCACACGTCTACGTTTCCCCGATTTTCTCCCTAATTTAGTCGTGTCCAATTCCTCCCCGTCACTAGGGGGCTCCCACATTAAGGCTACTACTACCACTCAGCCGGGAGGGCCGAAGACTATCACGTGTTCCCTCTGAACCACGTGACGCCAGCCGACCGCATCTTTTCGAACTGCTCGCTCGCGCACCGTTGGGGGCGGCGTAACACACTAGGAGGACAGCACTATCCGCTCCTTCTGTTGCGCGAGCACACAGACGCCCCTGATTGGCTGTAGAGTCGTGATTAACGTGGGAGCACTATGTACCTCTCATCCCTCCCCTCTGAGAGAGCTCGGCCAATCAGCTCTCTCTAGACCTCCGGCTGCGAGAGGTTACAGCACCACCCGGGATTCGAACTGGCGATCTCCGGATGACAGGGCGAGCGCTTTACCACTGTGGTCCACAGGGTGCCAATACTGTACATTGCAGGGCACACACACACATACACACACTCACATGCTCATGCATGTCTTTGTACTGTGGGAGGAAACCGGAGTCCCCGGAGGAAACCCACCAAGCACGGGGAGAACATGCAAACTCCTTCCACTCAGACCCAAGGCAGGAATTGAACCCAGGCCCTGGAGGTGCAAAGCAAAATTGCAAACCACTACGCGATTGTTCCACCTGTGTGGCCCAAACGTAAGATATTTATTCAGCTCATGTAGATTCAGGGAGCGCTTTATTTCAGTGAGTGCTACCTGATATAACTAGGTCTCACTCTCTTTCTCTCTCTCACACACACAACTTGCCGCCCAGACAGCAAATGTATAACGGTCCGTCTGAATCTATTTATCTCGCCCCAATCTATCACCATTTAAAAACCAAATAGATGAACTTTTCCAAAGTTGGCTTCCAACTCAACTCTGATGAGATCATGTCTCAAAACTGGGACACTTTTGGCCAGATATTTAAACACCACTCAATTAATTGGGCCTCTTTTGGCACACAGTGCCCTTCCCATCGCCATGACCGGCTCCCCTTGTGAGCTTCAACTCAAGCACATTTGGCTCTCCTCGTTCCGGGTCGTGAATTCAGACTTTAGCCCCACAAATCCGTTCCCAGCGCCTCGCTGGTGTGAAGTGGACAGAGCGCTCATCGTATCTGCATTGCTGATAAACGTGCATGGTGTGGATGATGATAAGGTTTTTCAAGCAATACTACTGTATAATTACTGCTAGAAAGCAAAGAAGAGATGAGCCGATTTGGCCCACGCTTAGGACTTCCATCTGCTGATGACCTCATCACAATCTGGATTCCTCGTTAAGCCTAATCAAAGCAAATTTCAGGCAGGTTATGAACCAGAACTTTGAGGTCAGTTGAGTGTGGGACATTTTCAGCGTCTCTGCTAAACGGCTCCTGACATATTTTTCTCCTGGAGGATTTAGATTGGGAGGGATTTCATTCATTACGGCTTCCAAAGCAACAACTGCTTTCTTTAGCCTTCTTGATTATCCTTAAAACAGAAACTGCTTTTTGTTCAGCTTCCTTCACCTCTTGCCCATTTTATTGACACTGATTTGGTGTAGCAGTCGTTTGTTGCTATGGTGACCCTTGCTGGGACAGTAAAGCTCTATTTACAGTCTCTCACAAAAGTAAGTACACCCCTCACATTTCAGCAACCACTTTATTATATGTTCTCAAGGTACAATACTATAGAAATGAAAATTGGATCTACTGTGCAGCTTGTATAGCAGTACAGATTTACTCTTCAGTGGAACCTTGGATTACGAGCATAATTTGTTCCGGAAGTGGGCTCGTATTCCAAAACACTCGTAAACCAAATCATCATTTCCCATAAGAAATAATGAAAACTCAACTTATTCGTTCCACAGCCCCCAAAAAATAAATACATAAAAATAATTAATACAATCTATAAAATGAAAATAAAAAAATTTATCTGCACTTTTATCTTTTAAAAAAAGTACAAATAAATCCTGACAGATAAGTGTTTCCGTTGGTGCACGCAGTGTGCGTGTGTGTGTGTGTGGAATTAGCTCCTTCCCTCACCTCGTTTTACACAGTAACACTCCTCCTCCCTCTCCCCACCTCGCTTTTTAAGATTCACAACAAACACACAATGGAAACACTGTTTTAACTGAAAAAAAGCGAGACTGGCACGAGCGCATAACGCTCGAGAGAGAAACGCTCGATGTCAAAATAAGAGTCGAATGTGCGATACATGATACTCGGCGCTCGTAAACTAATACTTGCTCGGTTTCCGAATAAAAATGTATTAAAAATCTTTGCTCGGTTTGCAGAACACTCGTAAACTATGTTACTTGCAATCCGAGGTTCCACTGTAACTTAACATGCAGACTTTATTGTCTAAATAACTGGCGACAAAAATGAGAACATCCCAAGTGAACTTGTCAAAACTGTGTCCAAAGGGTCAATATTTGCACATGTTGTTGCTGGGATCCTCTTCCACTCCTCTATAATGATATCCTGGAGCTGCATGGCGCTCCGCCACCTTCCCCTTGAGGACGCCACACATGTGCTCAATAGCGTCTGGAGACGTTCTCGGCCGCTGACAAACACATGGTCATGATGAATAGGTCATGTGACTTTCCATGCTTAAAGCTGTACAGCTGTTATCACGTTTGTCGCCAGCTGTATGTTGATTTCTTTCCAGAGGACAGTAAATCTAAACTGTTATACAAGCTGCACATTGATGAATCTAAAATATATCCAAGTTTCATTACTATACTATTGTCTTTTGAGAAGATGTACTGAAATGTTTGCTGAAATTAGAGGGGTGTACTTACTTTTGTGACCGGCTGTATACTATTTCAGATGCAAAACAAGCTGAGAAGGAAAGGATCATTGGTGTGACAGCTGATTTATTATTATTTTTTATTTCTTTTAGATAATTGTGAGTAATCAGGACAAAATGTACCAACATTAAACATTCTTGATTCAAGAATTTGTCTCATTCTGCTGTCAGTCATCGTACAATATGACAATTCTAAAATAAGTCTAATCTTTTCATCCTTTCATGAATTTTTTTATCTACTGTTATTACATGCTTATTTAATGACTACGAAGCTCCAACAGCTCCAGTTCAGGTTTTCTGATGACCTCATGGAGCCCTAGAACAAACACATGACCTTTGAAGTGATGACGGGAAATCATATATAAATTAAACTCTTCCTTAAACACTAAACATCCCACAAGTGTCCAAACCCGTATCAGGACGCAGGGCTATTCTTCGCCTGCAGAGTTGCCGCCACACCGCTGACCCTTGACCTTTTGCCATCACCTCATCCTTCCTCTCGTAACGGGGCCTCGCCGCTGCGCAGCATCACCCTGCATTTGAAGATCTCATGCCCGGCGAAGCCCATCGACCGAGGCGTCTCGTGTCCGGTGCCGCGAGTCGAGATCGAGGTGGAGTCCGAGTACGACGACACGGACACAGAGCTCAGGCACAGGAGCCGCGACATGAGCGGCGAAACCACACTGTGAGTTCGGGCGGGTTTTGGACAACTCCTGTAGTTTTTTTTTTTTTTTACGGTAGAATCACGAGCAAGAACTATTCATCGACTGGTGCAATATTTATGGAACCTGAAACTGCGTAAATCGAATGTGTTCGTGTTTCAAATCAGAGTAATATCCGAGATTAATATGCTTACAATGCTATACATTCGACATCGCGATGATGTTTGTGTTATGGATAAATCTGTTCCGCCTCAAATTCTTGTGACATGACTTCTGTTTTCTTGTTTTCTTTTCCTTCCTCAAATGGAAACGAGCAGAGAAACAATCAGATTTCACTTTAAGACTCAATTCTGACATGACATGTACTCGTGTATATTTTCTATACATTGCCTTTGTACATAAACCCTAAATAGGTCTGTGTTTTTAGCAGTAATGGACGTGTACATGTATAGACTTTGTGTTTAAATGTATCTGACTTAACTGATTTTAATAATTCCCATCAGATGGCAATAATGACATGTACGGTTTAAAGAACAAAAGGAACATCTGTTGTTGTTGTTTTTCCCCAAAACCATATGTAATGTGACAACAACTGTGGTTAAAAAATATATATAATAAAAAGAGAAAAGCTGTTCTGATTTGGAGAACATCTAAGACCCAGATGAATATGGAGCAAAACCGAGCGACTTGGTTTTTTTTTTTTTTTTTTTTTTTTATGTCACACTGCCATGCTGTATTAATACTATTATTTCTTTAATGATTTAGTTCAATTCAGTTTTATTCATAAAGCACATTAAACAACAGTCATTGACGTGAAGCAGCTTCACAGAATGTAGTGAGGAAATGATACGGTATGATGATGATGATGATGATGATGAGATCGTCCCTGAGGGCGACGGTGGCAACGGAAAAACATCCTGAAATGTCATGTTCTAATAAAACCTTGGATGAAAACAAGATTCAGAAGATTAAACCTTCAAGCTGTAGGAACGCGATTGTTAACTTGTTTAACAGACAAATTAAAGGAAGTTACCAGATCCACCTTGCCCAAAAATACCACGAGATCCGAGGCCTTTTGTGTTTCATTTGTTTTAGTTCATGACCCTGAAATGACCCTTTGCTCAACTCCTTAAATCCCGGGGTCAGGGTTTTCATTAACACATACAGTGGAACCTCGGTTCGCGAGTAACTTGGTTTACGAGTGTTCCACAAGACAAGCAAAGATTTTTAATAAATTTTGACTTGAAAAACGAGCATGTCTTGGTTTACGAGTGCCATGTTTTTTGACACCTACACACACACACTCTCGCCTTTACACCCCCCCTCCCCGGCTTCACACAGACACACACACTTTGCTCTACACAGAAACTCTGCTCTGTCGCGATTATTTTCAAAGGTGCTGGTTCATTTATCTGTTGGGATTTTTTTTTTACTTTTTTAAAAGGTAAAGTGCAGGTTAATTTGTTTTATTTTTACTTTATATATTGTCTTAATTATTTTTCTGTATTTATTTTTTTGGGCTGTGGAACGAATTATTTGAGTTTTCATTATTTCTTATGGGAAGGTTTGATTTGGTTTACGAGTGTTTTGGAACACAAGCTTGCTTCCGGAACGAATTATGCTCGTAATCCAAGGTTCCACTGTATGTATCTATTTTCAGCAGAGCTACTGATGTGACACTGTGCTTTTATTTATCGCAACTCCCAGTTAAAAAAGCCGAACCATTCCAAGCATTCAAGTTAAAGCGCACAGCCCGGCGTCCTCCTCAGTGAACCCGTCTCCGTAGCCGTCGCTAGGCTGTGGGCGTGGCGTTCGGTTGCACATGGGGCAGAGGCGGTTCCTCTGACGCGACGCTCGCATCCAGATCACCAGATTCCAGCGGCACCCGGACGTGATGGGCAGGGCGCCGTGCATCTGCTGGCCGCGGTGGAGCAAGGCCTCCGTCACGCGGTGCTCCACTTCCACACACTCCGTCTCGCTCAGGGGCACCTGCATCATCAGACACACATTTATACACATCAAAATATGTGTCAACTCTTTATCCTCTATCTGTCTTTGTAAAGTGTGTCACTCTAAAATAAACCTACAGATCAACCTTGTGCTTTCTTGCATTTCTTTTTTTTTTTTTTTTACCTGTCTCATGTCCCCAAAGTACAGGTTGCCTTCAGTGAAGGTTTTCCCGAGCGAGAGGTTCAGCGTGACCTCGGCGTTATCGTAGTGGTAGCTGAGGTCGAGGTCTTCTCCCAGCGCGTATTTCACAACGAAGGCCTTGTGGCTGTCCAGCCATTTCCCTCCGCAGTCCGGGTACAGCAGCGCGCACAGGGGCTTCAGGTACAGCTCTCTCAGCGGTGTAATCAAACCCTCGTCGAACCCGAGCTCGTTCAGGAGGATCTGTGAGGGACGGAGAGTAAAGCTCCTGCTTTTTTTCTATACAGTGAATTGCTGGTCTACTAAGTACAAGAAGATTCTACACTATACAGAGCAACACACAGAAAGTGTTTTTTTTTTTACTTCATATTTTGTATTAATTATTTTTATATGAATATTTTCGGGTTGTGGGACGAATCATCTGAGTTTCCATTATTT
This sequence comes from Clarias batrachus, assembly GCA_003987875.1. Lineage (NCBI taxonomy): Eukaryota > Metazoa > Chordata > Actinopteri > Siluriformes > Clariidae > Clarias > Clarias batrachus. The sequence goes on from QMIH01000759.1 coordinate 173,643, forward strand.
CTTAAGTGAGAAATTCGCCTTGATATATGAATGCTTTGGATTACAAGCACAATTCTGGAATTAATTATGCTCGCAATCTAAGATTTAACGGTGTATGCTTCGAACATCAAACTGGATCGGGGCAGATCTACGGTAGGTTGTGGAGGAAATACCCCGTAGTTGTTCATGGTGTTCGGTCGACCCTTTGGAGCCTCGGAGCGCTCGAAATGCTCCAGCTCTTCTAATAGATCCTTGCAGAACTCCTGTGTGAACACCGGGAAACGATACACCCTAGGTGCTGCAAACAACACACACAAACACACCTTCGTAGAATATTGGTGTTGTATATGTTGAATGTACAGTATACACACACCAACAAATCAGTGTGCACACATTCAGAGTGAACTGTATTCAAAGATTTGAATATTTTGCACATCCTTTAGGCAAAATGTAGTTTTTCATATTTCACAGATGTTCCTTCATGACGTACAGTAACAGTAAACAATGCAAATAATCTAGCTTTTTTGGTGAGTTTATGGGGGATGCAAACTTTTGCACTCGACTCTCTACCCCATGCTGGGTTACACCCGAAGACCTAAAGACATACCAGCCTCTGTAGTGATGAGCTCCAGCACTCCGTCTTTGCTAGCGCCGTCTCCGCGACTGTACTTGACTATTTCTACAAACTCAGGAGCCAGGTAGGATTCCTGCGCGGGAGAACGAAACGTAGAGTCACATGACCGCGGCCAACGCTGAATACTTCCATACTGGAGAGCTCACAGTTTTACATTTTTTTTCATCTCTACCTGTAAGCTGTATACGTGCTGATGGAGGGGTTTGTACGTCTCCGTGATGATCGATTTCCTCTTTGCTGATTGTGCGGAGAGATCGCGGCGCCTCTCGACTTCAGCGTGGATCTGTGAGGTGATGCGACAATGTTAAGAGCGATTTAATTCACAGCGATGTGTGCTGTCAATTCTCAAATCCGATTGCCGTTGATTCATTTTTAATAAAAAACAAAATACAGCTTTCACAGCCAGTAAAAAATAAGAAACTTGTGTTTTTCTGTATAAATGAATAAACAAATACAATGTGCATTTTTGTCATTAATAAAAATGATTAACTCACTTTCTCGAGAACAGCATTGTACTGGGCGTCAGTGGCACAACCCAGCGACCGGAGGATCTAGAATGGGATTAAAACCAGACACAGCAAGTATCGAAAGTGTTTCCTGTTAGAAGCTTGTACAGACTGTAGTTAGTTAATTTAAAAACGCATTAGATCTATATCATAAATTATTAACACACACATCTCAAATATCAAATCTAGATTGTGAATGATGAAGAAGACTCAGCTTCCAAAATGTGAATTATCATAAACCTCAGGATCCAACAAGTGAACTATCAAATGACTCCAGATGAATCCAGATGTGAGCTTTGGAAGATTTAGGATCCAGAATGTGAACTATTATAGATGTGATGTATTAGAAATATTATATAAACCGCAGGATCCTTAATGTAAACTATTGTAAGACTACAGGATCGACCATGTGAATTAACATATCCCTGCAGATGGATCCAGATGTGAGCTTTGGAAGATTTATGATCCAGAATGTGAATTATTATAAAATTCTGGATCCAGAATGTAAACTATTGTAAGAGTCTAGTTGCATAATTTTATTTGTTACAGATGTATTAGAAGACTCAGAAACAAGAACAAGTCTCAGAACAAGATATCCAGTGTACTGTGTATATGAGCAAGTACATGAATAGTAATATGAGAATCAGAAATATTTATAACCCGGTGATCTAGAATGGGGATGAAACCAAAAACCTAGCGATGCAAATAATTAGAACGAAAGTTATTACAAACACAGAAAAAGCAAAAATAAAACAATAGAGGAAAGTGATGAAACTGAAATCATCGGAATGTGAATTAGCAGTGACAGAAGTATGTAAAATAAGAAAAGAAAAAGCTAAATAAATCCAAGGATTTAAGGATCTAGAATACGAATTGTAAGTGCCAATAGTCAGGGACGTATTTCAAGTGGAACAGAAGATGCACACAAATAACATTAAATGCAAATTAATATACATTATTGTAAGATTTATGGATTATTATAAGACTCATCATTTAGAATGTGAATTATTGTAAGACTCGGAATCCACAATGTGAATTATGATAAACCTCAGTATCCAAAATCTGACCGATCATATGACTCCAGATGGATCCAGAGGTGAGTTTTGGAAGATTCAGCAACCAGAATGTCAATTATTATGGATGTAAATTATTGGAAGACAGTATTGGAAGGATGCAGTGTGTCAGTTTTATGACTTAGGACCCATATATATATATATATATATATATATATTTAAGATTCAGGATCCAGAAGGTAAATTAATATAAAACTCAGGATCCAGAATGCGAATTATTATAAGATTATATAATCTAGAAAATACATTTAAAAATAAATCCAGAATTATGACCAAACAGAGAACCTAACAGATGACTGGGGGATCTAGAATCATATCCAGAGGTCTGTCCTGCTCTCACTCACGTGCTGATACTCCGTGTTAAACTGCTCCTCTGATGTGAACCGCACGTGCAGCTTGTACCGCTCTAGAAAAATGTTATCAGTGTAATAACAGCTGCACGTGCAGAATCTCTTCATTGTCGCAGCAGCGATGAACCCGCGCGCGTGAAACTAACGAACTCTATTTATCTCTTACATCATTATAATTATTACACCTTTCGGCGCATTTTATACGCGATAACCTAACTGTAATCATAGAATAGTAAACGTGTTTGTTTAAACAATAATAATAATAACTTCCGGATTTAAAAACAACTGTAAGAAAATTCACATGAAGTTGATTTGTTTTGATCCGACAGTTTAATATGTTCGGGCGGAAACATGATCACAAAAAATATTATTGTCTTTCTATTCTTATAAGTTATTATTTATTAGTATAAACGTTACTAAAATAATATAAAATTCTAAAAGCATTTTTGTAGAATGTGTCTATCGAATATCATCTAATTTATTTAAATTACAAGCGCGTTTTCTGTAACGGTTTATTTTTTTTGGCAGAATCCCAAATAAGTTCTTATTAAGTGCACTAGTTAGTGTGCTAGGTAACAGCTTTCACACGCCACATAGTGCACTCCTATAACCGTAACGCGGAGATTAGGGATCGGACCGCTGCACTTCCTGGTCCGTCCGTCTATCTGGTCCGGGTGGAACGGTTCTGTCGGGGCGGAATGTAGCGGATGGTGTCCGGTACCGAGTGTTTGTGTGTGTCGTGTGTATGTGTGATGCGGAGGCGCGATGCTGAGTGTGGAGTCGCTGCAGGTGGCGGAGGAGGAGGTGGTGGAGTCGAGCTCCAACCGTCTGGGTGATATCTACACGCTCGTGGCTGACGGCTGCTACCCGCGCGCCATGAACCCCGTGCGCAAGAAGAACCTCAAGCGGTACGCGCGCAAATTCACCGTGGACGGTGAGCGCGCGCGCCACTCACTCACTCACTCAATCACTTATAGACCTACAGTATATCTATATATAGAGAGTGTGTGTCTCCCCATCTGTCTCAATCTTTACCTGTGTATCTATCTTATCTACACACACCTAAAGGATTATTAGGAACACCAGACAGTGTTTGACCCCCTTTCGCCTTCAGAACTGCCTTCATTCTACATAGTGTTGATTCAACAAGGTGCTGAAAGCATTCTTTAGAAACGTTGGCCCATATTGATAGGAGAGCATCTTGCAGTTGATGGAGATTTGTGGGATGCACATCCAGGGCACGAAGCTCCCGTTCCACCACATCCCAAAGATGCTCTATTGGGTTGAGATCTGGTGACTGTGTTGGCCATTTTAGTACAGTGAACTCATTGCCATGTTCAAGAAACCAATTTGAAATGATTCGAGCTTTGTGACATGGTGCATTATCCTGCTGGAAGTAGCCATCAGAGGATGGGGACATGGTGGTCATAATGGGATGGACATGGTCAGAAACAATGCTCAGGTAGGCCGTGGCATTTAAACGATGCCCGATTGGCACTAAGGGGCCTAAAGTGTGCCAAGAAAAGATCCCCCACACAGTGGTAACAAGGCATGATGGATCCATGTTCTCATTCTGTTTACGCCAGATTCTGACTCTACCATTTGAATGTCTCAACAGAAATCCAGACTCATCAGACCAGGCAACATTTTTCCAGTCTTCAACTGTCCAATTTTGGTGAGCTCGTGCAAATTGTAGCCTCTTTTTCCTGTTTGTAGTGGAGATGAGTGGTACCCGGTGGGGTCTTCTGCTGTTGTAGCCCATCCGCCTCAAGGTTGTGCGTGTTGTGGCTTCACAAATGCTTTGCTGCAGACCTCGGTTGTAACGAGTGGTTATTTCAGTCAAAGTTTCTCTTCTATCAGCTTGAATCAGTCGGCCCATTCTCCTCTGACCTCCAGCATCAACAAGGCATTTTCACCCACACAGGACTGCAGCATACTGAATGTTCTTTGTAAACCCTAGAAATGGTTGTGTGTGAAAATCCCAGTAACTGAGCAGATTGTGAAATACTCAGACCGGCCCGTCTGGCACCAACAACCATGCCACGCTCAAAATTGCTTAAATCACCTTTCTTTCCCATTCTGACATTCAGTTTGGAGTTCAGGAGATTGTCTTGACCAGGACCACACCCCTAAATRCATTGRAGCAACTGTCATGTGATTGGTTGATTAGATAATTGCATTAATGAGAAATTGAACAGGTATTCCTAATAATCCTTTAGGTGAGTGTATGACTCACTATCTGCCTGTCTGTCTCTCCGTGTCCCCTCGTCTGTCTGTCTATCTGTATGTCTCCATATCTAATTGTCTGTCTATCTGTATGTGCCCCTGTCTATCTGTCTGTCTTTGTATCTATGTGTCCCCTATATACCTGTCTGCCTGTGTGTGTCTATCTGTGTGTCCCTCTATCTACCTGTCTGTCTGTCTTGTCTGCTTACCCACATGTCTCTGATTATGATCCTCCTTGGCTGATTCTGTTTAACTCTGTCTTTGTCTCTCTCCCTCTCCCTCCCTGCAGACGGGCGTCTGTACTATGTGGGGATGAAGAAGGAGGAGAAGCGCGAGGTGGTGATTGACGCCGACCGGAAGCGCCAGATCTTCCTCGAGTGTCACTTCAACGAGCTCGGCCATCACCTGGGACAGAAGAAGACGGTGCACCGCATCCAGAGCAAGTACTACTGGCTGGGCATCGTCAAGGACGTAGTGGACTGGGTGAGCGTGCGTGCTTTCATGTGTTTGTGTGCCCGTGTGTGTGTGTGTGTCCCTGCCTGTAGTAACCGATGTCTTCTTTTAGATCAAGGTGTGCGAGACGTGTCAGCACACGGAGAGGAACAAAACCATGGCGCGGATGCCGAGACCACTGAAGGTCGACGGTCCCTGGGACATCGTTACCCTGGAAATAATGGGTACGAGGCGAGTCAAGGATGAGAAGACACTTCCTGCGTCACACACAAGTGTGCACTTTGTGACCGTGTGTGTTTGTGTGTGTTTGAACACAGGCCCGTTCCCTTGCACTACACATGGAGGAAACACACACCTGGTCATCGTTACAGATTACTACAGTAAGTGGCTGGAGGCGTTTCCTGTCCAGAAGAGAGACTTCCTGTGTGTGGCCAGATGCATTTCGTCAACTGTTTATCGGTAAACGATCCAGATGTGATTAGTTGGTGTAATAGTTCTCATGATGAAATGCTCCTGTGTCATCATCAGTGTGTGTGTTTTGCAGGTACGGTTCAGTAAAAACCATTCTCTGCGCTCTGAATGCTGATTTCTGCGAACAGGTTTGTCTTCTTTTTTTTTTTTCTGCGTGAGTAGCACTTATCAGCTCTCAGCATCTAGAGTTCCTCCCTTTAACCATCCAGATGTGTCGTGTCGTGTCGTAGGTGAGCAGGCAGCTGAGCGAGCGCTGGGGTTTGCAGCTGAAGCTCCAGCACAGCGCCCTCCTGGAGCGCTCCAACCCTCTGCTGAAGGACACCGTCAAGCAGGTGGTGGCGGAGAAGCAGGCCGAGTGGGACGATTTCATCGATCCCGTTTTGGCGCTGTTCAGGACGTCGGTGAGCCCCGAGACCCGGTTCACTCCCTACTGCCTGATGTTCAACCGCAAAGCCAGCGCACCCGGTCAGGTAGGAGCATGAGATCTGAGCTCTGGATACAACGTTTCCGGATCTAAACCGATATAACGTCGATAACGCTGATCCTGCCGTGTCGCTCTGTCCGCCAGATGAAGCTGGATGTACCGAGTTACGAGCGCGATGCGGGAAACGATTCGCTGAGCGAGGAGCCGGATAACAGCTTCGTCTCGTCCATCAAGGAGCAGCAAAATCAACTCCAGCAGATGGTACGTACTAAGATAATAAGGTGTTTTTCATTGTCTTTACAGGATCTCGAATGACATACTGTATATGTGGTGATGAGGTTTATAGGAGTAACATGTTGTAATGGACATGAACTCGAATTCGCCACTTTCAGGTCTTTTCCAATATGAACGCCGCGTACAAGCAGGAGAAGAAAAGTGGCAAACGGCGAGGCAGGAACGTCTCCTCCATCACCCTGACCGTCACCGAGCCCTTGTGCCCCGCCGACGACTCGCCCTCACCCAAAAGACTGAAAGACGAACTGTTCCTGACGTTCCCTGTCGAGACGGTGATCAGCGCTGTTCAGGTGGTCACGGAGGAGGGAAAGGACGCTCTGGAGTACGTGCTGCCGGGCCCTGATGTCCACTGACGGCAGCAATTAATAACTCATCAGGTCGAAGGATACAAGTGGCAGCATATGAGGGACTGATTGTAACAGACCGTCTCATAAGGTTCAGCTGTTCACGGGTTTGTGACGGCATCGGCGCTATAAAACAGCACAGAATGTTATTGTTACAGTCTTTTTGTATATAATGCATTGCGTCAGTAACAGCTGAAGGATTTTTTTTTTTGGTGGCTGAATTTTTTTCCCAGAATCTTTTTTTTTTTTTTATCATGTCAGCTTATAGGATAATAAACACTAATGTATCAGCACTGTTTCCGTTTGCATCTTCTTTATCTCTTTAATTAAATGGGAATTAGTAAAAATTATTTGTCTAACGCTCCTGTTTAATATATATATACATGTAGATGTATATATGCCCTACGATATTTATACTCACTGTCCACTTTATTAGGAATGATCTACACATCTGGGCCCGCATTAGAATTCTCTATCCTAGTCGAAAAAGTCCTAGACTAAAAGTGATTTGGAACACTTCTTAGAGCAATAACCTCTGACCTCTGTAAAGGTCTTGAAATGCCCTCTTTGTGCAAATAGAATGTATGATAATAGAACAGACAGTGAAATCATAATGTTTGTATATGAAGAAATTGTATAATCATGACTACAGGCTACTTCATGCAAAGTTTCCGTTATAGACTAAATATCTTAAAGTTCATTAAAACAGCCCAATGTTGAAAATGTGTCTACTTTTGAAGCAACCAATTTCCACACAGTAGTGACTACAGTATATTTAAGTTTTTACATTTATTTATAATACTGATTTTTATGAGTTTTTACATGATTGCAGGACGGTCTATTTGAGTTGCACTTTTGGGTGGTACAGTATGTAGCCAACAATCCACGAGAGATGGAAGGAAGTGAAACAAGAAAACCAAGCTGGACAGAAGAGCAGTGTTTACTTTTAGCTTTACGTTCAGTGTTTGGAGAATATTTCTTAAAACTAGAAACTCTTAAAAGTCCTCTTCTCTACTCTTAATAATTTTACCTTAGGAGCTGCTTTTAGGGCTAAGATGTTTTGTGAATAACATCTTTACTAAGATTTAGTCCTAAATTTAAGGGGAAATTCTAAGAAAATGTCACAATTCTAAGAAATTTCTTGGTCACAATTATCAACTATTAGGCTTAAGTAGCTTCATGAATACCAGCCCAGGTCAATTCAATTCAATTTTATTTGTATAGCGCTTGTAACAATTGTCATTGTCACAAAGCAGCTTCACACAATCAAAAGACTTATTTAAGATTGTATGGAAAGGTCATCCATACAATTATGCAATTAACCAATTATGTGACAGAAGTGCAATGCCTAATTTAATAAATAATTAATAAATAACATTTATCGCTACATGTTTGTGTATATATATAT
>QMIH01000759.1:181865-200054 GCA_003987875.1 Clarias batrachus
TATATATTTATATATCATATAGTACATAAATATGTGTTCTTAGGCTGCTAATAAAGTTATTTTTATATTTTTAGAGCTTTTTGGAAACCAACATTGTCTTTCAGCAGGATAATGACCCAAAACGTGTGGCAAAATCTACACAAAAATGGTTCAGCAGACACAAAATCAAGCTCATGGTCATCTCAGTCCCCAGACCTCAACCCAACTGAAAACCTGAGGGGTGAGCTGAAGAAGAGAGTGTATAAGGGAAGACCCAGGACTCTGGATGATTTAGAAAGATTGCAAAAAGGAACAGTCAAAGATCTCTCTATCTGTATTCTACAATTTTGTGAAATGTTATAGGAGGAGATTAAGTGCTCTCTTGGGGTCGTACGAAGTCTTAATATCAGGGGTGCCAATAATTGTGGTTCACATGATTTCATGTAAAAAAAAAATCTTAATTGTACTTCAATTAAAGGATGAATTTTTGTCGAAATATATATATATAAAAAAAGTATGAGCATCACACGCACACACACACTCACACACACATTATATATATATTCTTTAGTTAGATAAGAACAGTATGGAGGTCCTGCAACTCAAATTACATTGTAATAACATACTATTACGAATATATTACAAATATAATAATAACAACAATAACAATAATTTCGCTATATTGTTTGTTTCATGTAACCTAACTTTCATTCCTACTTGTAATGAGTTTTGTCCTGAAACAGCTCCTCGTGGGCGCGTGGGCGTGTCCGTTACACGCGGAAAACGTTCCTATTGGTCCGGCTGAGCGCCGTGGGCGGAGCCTGATCGCCACATTCATTTTCACTTCCGCATTATCAAACTGCAGCCCGGACCACAGAGAAGCGGCGGAGTGTAAACGCAGACAGAGAGGCGCTTCTGTAAAACACCTTCATCATCATCATCATCATTATATTATTATTATTATTATTATTATTATTATTATTATTATTAGTGAAAGTGTGTGTGCGGATTAAAGGGAAGTTTGAGGACTGCGGCTTGTTTCCTTGCCGTGTCTTGTCTCCAGGGAATGATCTCGCGCTCTAAGATGAGCTCGTGCGTTCTTTATTACCTTTCTGATCGCTTTGGTCTCAGCACGGGCTGATCCGATCACTTTGACTTCCTGTCACGTGTCTCCACTCTCACATCACACTACATCATGAAGCTGGCTGTGCTTGTCGGCTGCATCTTTACCTTTGTCCTGGTGGACATCGTGGTCTCCACCGTCCTCTACGTCCAGTTCTCTGGTCCAGGCATGTTCTCGGATGACGTCCTAGACTTCGACGTCCGTCGCTCGGTGCTGGATCTCTGGGTGGTGACCCTGGGCCGTTCCTGTCTCCTTGTGGGCGGCTCTCTGGGCGTTCTGATGAACCATGGAGATGGCCCGAGACGTGTCGCGTTCCTGGACACGCCGGTGGTGCTCCTCAGTCTCACCATGCTCTCGTATGCCCTCGCCAAGCTCCTGGTATTCTCCGAGATGGAGGCTTTGATGCACGATCCTTGGTTCCTCAGCTTGTTCTCGTGGACTTGCATCTCCGCCATAGCGTCTGTGTTCTTCTGGAGGCTACTGAGCAGTGCAAACGTCCCCGGCTCTGATGTCGGTGAAGAGAGGGAGAGGCTGGTGGATGGAGGAGAAGACGAAGAGGAACACGAAGAATCGGGCGAGTCGAGAGGGGACGGGGTGAAGCAGAAGACAAACTCCGGGGCCACGCTGGGACGTCTGCTGTCATACTGTAAGGAGGACACGGGGCTTCTGTCCCTTGCCTTCTTCTTCCTCATCCTCTCAGCTGTGTGTGAGTTTATACACCATGTTCTGACTCCACTGAAAGTCCCTGACAGTCATATATGCACTATTACATAAGCTACAATGCACACTAATACCATTATAGAGACTACACTGGACATTTCCAGCTCCGATTAAACATATACTGATATTACTGCAGTATTATGTTCGCTCCCCACCATGCATATTATACTTAATTACAGTATATATAAACTGACCGAACGATGGAATGGTGCCTAATTTACTGTAAGACCTGCTGTTATAAAAAATGAATACCTTCTAAACAATAGATGTTTAGGGAATCCACCTGATGTGAATATCAGTTATATAAATATTTTTGCTTACATGTTTCTCTCTCTCGCTAGGCGAGGCCTTTATCCCGTATTACACTGGGAAAGCCATCGATGGTCTAGTGATCAACAAGAGTATGGAATATTTCATCAAACCAATGACTATTCTCACTGTATTGGCTTTCGTCAGGTGAGTGGGTGTTATTAGGTATACACTTATACGGGTGCGTACAGTATATACAGTAATTACTAATATCTTACTAATCTGAAAAATAACTAATATAAGCCTGGCTCAACCTTTCATAAGTGCATGCCCAAATACCTACTCTAAAAAATCGAATAATTTACAAATTTCACATTATTGCAATATTCCAAACTTTAGTAAATTGTATTTACATTTTTTAATTCCTAGTTGAGACCTAGGTGACTCAGTCTTTTTTAGAACCATACAGCTATTGTGTGACACCATGCATGATATTTAGAGTAATGTATTCTTGGATGAGTTGTATTTTCAGGTGCGCCAGGCATGCGACTGTAATTATAACACCAAGTCTCTAATTCTAGTTCCGTGGCTGTTGGCTTTCGTGGTGGTGTGTTCTCCTTGACATTCGCCAGGCTTAACATTCGGCTGCGGAACCTCCTTTTCCGCTCGTTGATGCATCAGGAGATCAGCTTCTTCGATGCTAATCATACAGGTTGAGTTCTGTCTTACGGGATAAAAGCTAAGATCATGTGCTATCGTATACCGTATGCTCAGTAATCGTACCAGTCAGTAGCCATATGATTCAGTAGCCATATGATTCAGTAGCCATATGATTCAGTAGTCATCACAGCCACTAACAATAAGAGTAAGTAATGATAAAGGTCACTAATCATAACAGTCAGTAAACACCAGTAATCATAATAGTCAATTGTCATTAGTAGTAACAGTTAGCCCTTTAAACAGTCAGTATTCACAACAGTCAATAGTCAAAAAATGAAATAGTCATCACAGTCAGTAGTAGCTTAACAGTCAGTAACTATGACAATCAGTAAGCATAAACACCGGTGATTATAACAGTTAATTGACAAAAGACTCAGTAGTCATGACTGTCTGTAGCAGTGTAAGCACCAGTAATCATAGTAGTCAATCAGCATCAGGAGTCATAACAGTCAGTACTCGTTAATGTCAGTGGCAGCATAATAACCAGTAATCAAATGTCAGTATTCATAACAGTCAGTACTTATAACAGGATTCATAACAACCAGTAATCAAAGCAGTCAGTAATCAAAAGTCAGTAGTCATAACATTCAGTATTCATAACAGTCAGTCATAACCATCAGTAGTTATAACAATCAATAATCATTGTCAGTAGCAGCATAACAGTCAGTAATCAAACATCAGTAGTCATAACATTTAGTATTCGTAACAGGCATTAGTCATAACAGTCAGTAATCAAAAGTTAGTAGTCGTAACATTCAGTATTCATAAAAGTCAGTAATGACCATCAGTAGTCATAACAATCAATAATCATCATGGTCAGTAGCAGCATAACAGTCAGTACTCATAACATTTACCATTCATAACAGGCATTAGTCATAACAGTCAGTAGTCGATAGTGTCAGTGGGAGTATAACAGTCATTAAACAAAAGTCATTATTCATAGTCACTAGTCATAATTGTCAGTAGCTGAATAAGCACTAGTAATCACAACAGCCCGTAGTCATTAACGTTACATGCAGCATAATAGTCAGTAATTAAGTCAGTAGTCATAACATTTACTGTAGTAATCAATTTCAGTAATAGCCATCAGTAGTCAAAACAATCAGTAATCATTATTGTCAGTAGCAGCGTAAGAGTCAGTAATGATAACAGGATTCTGGGATTGTTCTAACAGGCGACATAACAGGAACATTTTTAAGGACAACCAAACTGAAATTGTTCTCAGACACAGATGTGTAATCGATACAGGTACCATCACGTCACGGCTGACCTCAGACACCACGCAGGTGAGTGACCTCATCTCGCAGAATGTCAACCTGTTCCTGCGCAGCTTTGTCAAGGCTGTCGGATTCTTCATCTTCATGTTCGGCATGTCCTGGAAGCTGTCGCTCGTCACCGTCATGGGCTTCCCGTACCTCGCCGTGCTCTCCAAGCTTTACGGCGAGTATTACAAGGCAAGTGAACTAACCTTTAACACCTTAAAAATCAATGAAAAAATCACAGAGCTTAAAACCCTGTGGAATCAAGGTCATATTGATCGTCCCTCTACATCTGATTATTAAATGCTTACACGAATGTTTTCCTGCAGAAACTTACCAAGGAGGTGCAGACGTCGCTGGCTCAGGCCAACAAAGTGGCCGAGGAGACGATCTCGGCCATGCGGACGGTGCGCAGCTTCGCCGGAGAGGATCACGAGGCCGAGTCTTATTACGCCAAACTACTGGAGGTGTTCGCACTGAACAAGAAACAAGCCGTAGCCTACGCCTGCTTTATGTGGTCCAGCTGTGTGAGTATCGAATACCAAGAAGTTGGATTTGTCAAACAACCTGGCAGAACGTACGGGTGACGTGAAACATATTGGTGCTGTTTTAGATCTCGGAGCTGGCGTTGCAGGTGGCCATCCTGTTTTATGGAGGACACATGGTGGTGACAGACCAGATAAGCGGGGGAACTCTTGTTGCTTTCATCCTCTATGAGCTTGAACTTGGGGAATGTCTGGATGTGAGGCACTTCACGGTGACATCGGTACATTTTTATACTGGATTCTGTGTCTGTTTTTGTCTCAAACTTGCTCTGCCCCACAGAACATCGCGTCAGTCTACACAGGTCTGATGCAGGGTGTGGGAGCCGCGGAAAAGGTCTTCGAGTACATTGACAGGAAGCCCAAACACACTCTCGATGGCCAGGTAGCTCCAGATGTGCTGCAAGGCCTGGTTGAGTTCAAAAACGTGACGTTTGCGTATCCTACACGACCAGAGACCAGTGTTCTCAAGGTATCACATCATCTTCTACGTAGCTAAGTTCTGTTCATTGACCCAGTCCAATACAGCTAAACATGTACTTTACATCACAATCTTCAGTCTATGTAACATTTCATTTCCAGAACGTGTCCTTCAGTATCCAGCCACGGGCAGTGACGGCTCTGGTGGGTCCCTCAGGCAGCGGTAAAAGCTCCTGCGTTTCTCTGCTCAAGAACTTTTACATACCTCAGGAGGGCCAAGTGTTACTGGACGGATGTCCGATTGAGACGTACCAGCATAGCTACCTCCACTCCAAGGTGAGCTCCTGTCAGAGGGGAAAAACCTGAAATGCGCACACCGTTTTGAAACAATATGTGGCACAAAGCCTTCCTGAATCACCCAACACAAATCTACAGTATGTTGAGAATAAATTCAGTAATTCACTTCTTCACTCAGGTCGCGCTGGTTGGACAAGAGCCGGTCCTTTTCGCTCGCTCTGTACAGAAGAACATCGCCTATAGCCTTCCAAGCACTCCTGTAGAGGATGTAGTCACGGCCGCCAAAAAGGCCAACGCTCATGACTTCGTCTCCAGCCTCCCCAAAGGCTACGACACGGGTGAGATCGGGGTTGTAAAACGCCATTCAGGACCTCATTTATCTAAAGCAAAGTTTACATTTAGGAAGTACTGTTAATAGCTGAGAGATGGCACTGTGGTGTCGTGGTTAGCACTGTCGGGGTTCGATTCCCAGCCAGGCTCGATCCTGTGGAATCCATTCCCGTCTCTGTGTGCATGGAGTTTGCATTGTCTCCCTGTGCTTGGTGGGTTTCATCCGGGTAATCCGGTTTCCTCCCACAGTCCAAAGACATGCAGGTTGGGCTAATTGGTGTTCCCAAATTGCCTGTGGTATGTGAATGAGTGTATGTGTGTGTCCCCTGATGGATTGGCACCCTGTCCAGTGTGTACCTATGCCCTAAGTCTCCTGGGATAGTCCCCAGACCCCACAACCCTGAATGCAGGATAAAGCGGTATAGACGATGAGTGAGTGACTGAGTGTAAATAGCTGCAATAAGATAAGCATTAACACTTTATGGTATGTTTTAATTAAAAATAAACATGCTACAGTAAAACTAACTGTTTTAATAATAATATTAATAATAATAATAACAATAATAATAATAATAATAATATGCTCTCAGCATGGGTTCTAGCTTTCAAAATAGCTTCTGCTTGGACCTTTTTTCTCTTGTCTCAGATGGACCACTAGATCCATGTGAGACAGCTCCTAGACCCCTAGAGGTGCTAGAGTTATGCTTTTTCCAAGTGTGAGGTTTAATTAATTGTGGTCACTGATTCAATCCCAGGTGATGAATCAGCATTTTGGGTTTTTTCTTTTTTTTTGTAAATCTTTTGGTCTTTACCAAATATCCAACGGTGTATCCAACTCCCGATTTAACGCAGTGTTAAGTCAGATGTGTGCTACGTTGCAGGTGTTGGGGAAAAGGGGACCCAGCTCTCAGGAGGGCAGAAGCAGAGAGTGGCCATCGCTCGCGCCCTAATCCGGAACCCAAGCGTGCTCATTCTGGACGAGGCCACCAGCGCGCTGGATGCTGAGAGCGAGCACATGGTATGGATTAAGACTTTAATCCTTGTCTTTGATGTAGACGTCCTGTTTGTAACAGCATTATTCAGATTTTGGGCCATTATTTTATGAGTACTAGTGTTAAAATACTGTATAATTTGCAATCAAGTCTTCAGTCTACGTTTGTTTCTTTGTTTGGAGATGAAACGGAATTCCACAAGTTGTAAATTGTTGAATTATTGAATCGTTTTTTTCTCTTGACAAAGACTTTATGGCCTTTGAAGACAGAAGGTGGTGGTGATGGCCACTCTTGAATAAGATTCATATGATGAATTCAGAAAGTATACACACCCACTTGCCTTTTTTCTGTTTCAGTTTTATGTTGCAACCTGATACTACAGTTGTTCAAATAGTTTTTTTTTCTTATTAACCCACACTCAGTACTCCATAATGACAGAGTGAAAACATAATTATAGTAATACATCTGTAGGTTTATTTAAGAAAAATCGAAAGTATCACATGTATATGTCCCATTCCTATGTTGTCTTGGATAAGTACTTCGTCTTGGAATTACTTTCTTTGTCTTATATCGCTGTCATGTTGGAAGGTGAACCTTTGCCCCATTCCTGAGTGCTGTGGAAGAAGGTTTCAGGGACAATATCTCTGTACTTTGCCCTCAAACCAGTCTCCGACTCCCTGCTGCTGAAAACCACTCCCAGAGCACAATGCTGCCACCACCATGTTTCAGATACAAACTGAAGGATCTTTCATGTGTATTAAACTGAGGAGAGGCTTCCGTCTATCCACTCTGCCCTAAAGCCCAGATTGTTGGAGTGCATCAGGGATGGTTGGGCTTCTGGAATCAGTCAAAGTCATCATTAGGTTTTTGGTCACATCTCTTACTGAGGCCCGTTTTCTTTTCTGATTCTTCAGTCGGAAGACTGGCGGGGCGACCAGCTCTTGGAAGAGTCCTGATTATGCCAAAATTTTTCCATTTGAGAATTTTGGAGGCCACTGTGCTCATCCTAACCTTCAGTGCAGCAGATTTTTTTGTAGCCTTGCCCAGATCTGTGTCTTGGAACAATCCTGTCTCTGATCTCCGCAGGCGGCTCCTTTGACCTCATGGACTTTGCTCTGATACATGATGCATTATCAGCTATGACGCCGTTTATAGAGAGGTGTGTGTGCTTCTCCAAATCTTGTCGACAGGTGGACTCTAATCAAGAGCAACTCAGGGTCTGAATGCTTAAAAACGTGATATTTCTGTATTTTTTAATAAATTTACAGACATTTCTAAAATTTTGTTTTTACTTTGTCATTATGTGGTACTGAGTGTAGATTAAGGAGAAAAAATAAATGTAAACAACTGTAATATCAAGCAGCATTATATATAAAAAAATAGAATGAAGTGGAGGGAGAATACTTACTGAATGCAGTATGTATATATATATATATATATATACACAGTGGCTCAGAGGGCTAAGGCACTGAGTTACTGATCGGAAGATTGGCGGTTCGATTCCCAGCTCAGCCAGGTTGTCATTGTTGGGCCCTTGAGCAAGGCCCTTAATCCTAACTGTTCCAGGGGCGCTGTACCATGGCTGACCCTGCACTCTGACCCCAGTTACGCTGGGATATGCGAAGAAGGAATTTCACTGTGCTGTAATGTATATGTGACAAAATAAAGGCTTTACTATATATATACAGTGGAACCTCGGATTGCGAGTAATAAGGTTTACGAGTGTTCTGTAAGACGAGCAAAGCTTTTTAATAAATTTAGACTTGGAAAAAGAGCAAGTCTTGGTTTACGAATGCCGAGGATCATGTATCATGCATGTGCTCTTGTTTTGACACCGAGTGTCACGTGATCACACCTGAACCAATGATTTTTCTCTCTCTTGCGCTGCGGAATTGTGGGTAATCATCTCCCCTGCTGGGTCTTAGTGCTCATCTCTTACTGGTATAATCAACATCTTCTTCTCTGTTTCAGCGTGTCTCCTATGTGCGTGAGCGCGCGTAATTTGACACCGACACACACACACACACACACACACACACACACACACACACACTCTCGCCTTTACACGTCGCTCCCCGGCTTCACACACACTCTCTACTTTACACAGAAGACTCTGCTCTGTCGCGATTTTTTTCAAAGGTAAACTGCTGGTTCATTTTTTTTTACTTTACAGCAGTGATTCCGATAGTATGCGCTCACACGAGTGCCATTAGAGAGATTTCTTTTTTTTCCCGTTAAAACAGTGTTTCCGTTGTGTGTGTGTTTGTTGTGAAACTTAAAAAGCAAGGTGGGGGGGAGGGAGTTTTACTGTGTAAAACGAGGCGAGGGAAGGGGCTAATTTCACACACACACTAATACACAGCGTCTGCGCGCACAAATGGAAGCACTTATCTGTCGGGATTTATTTGTACTTTTTTTAAAGGTAAACTGCAGTTTAATTTGTTTTATTTTTACTTTATATATTGTATTCATTATTTTTATGTATTTATTTTTTGGGCTGTGGAACAAATAATTTGAGTTTTTATTATTTCTTATGGGAAAATTCGATTTTGGTTTACGAGTGTTTTGGAATACGAGCCCACTTCTGGAACGAATTATACTCGCAATCCAAGGTTCCACTGTACATATATATAAAATATCAACTTGTGTCCAGACTTTTGACTGGTACTGTCTACATGCATTCTGTCAGGTTCAGCAGGCTCTGAATGCCGTGATGGAGAACTACACAGTCCTGGTTATCGCTCATCGCTTGAGCACGGTGCAGCGCGCCGACACAATCGTGGTACTGGACAACGGCGCTGTGGCGGAACAGGGGAGCCACGATGAGCTAATGGACCTCCGTGGCCTCTACTACAGACTGATCCAGAGGCAGATGCTGGGGACTGATATCACAGACGAGCCTTCGCGTCCATTTTTAGAGTCGCCCCAGCCCCAGGAAAAGAAAGAGGAAGAAAACGAGAGCAGCGGAGATGAAAATGTCCCAAGATACTGATCTATTTATTCTGATTCAGCACTGAATTTGATACATGCTAACATGAAACCTACCTCAATTCTGTAAAACACTATTAGTTTGCTGCAGTTAGAAAGTAGCGCAGGTAGGCAGATTTTGCAGTCAGTATCGGTTTCAAATAAAGAACAAGCACCAGGTCATATCTGCTCCAAGATCCACGCTGCTATGAAGTAAAAGCTGTCTGTATGCACAATTACGTTACCATATTGGACAAGGTATAATTAGGTATAATCTGTCTCAACATCTCAACAATAAACCTTGTTGATGTGCTCCTTGAATATTTGATTGTGAAGACATCAGTTCCTTCCTCATAAGGTTAAAGATGAATAAATTACCACTTCATGACATCCCATGTTTGGAAGATGCTTCACTTTTTACTATTATTAGCAATTAATATTGCTATTTTATCGGCTGACCACAATTTGATCACATGACTTAACCGTAGTAGTGCTATCTATCCCTTGCCTAGATTGTGAGTAAACTTAACAATCAGTTTGAGCTACGGATTGAATTGTTTTGCCTCATGTTAGATGGCTAGCCAAAGTGGAGTCCAACAGGTAGTAAGGAGGTGCAGGAGGGTGTTGTTCCAGTTCATCTTAAAGGTGTTTCGATCAGGGCTCTGCACGGGTATGTTCTTCCTCTCCAGCATTCACATGCCATGTGTTTATGGAGCTCTGGAACTTTCTGCATTGTCATGCTGGAACAGGTTTGGGCCTTGTAGTTCAAGTGAAGGGGAGCTGTAATTATAAAGCACTCAAAGACAATTCTTTGCTCCAAACTCATTATAAAACCACATAAGGGTGTAATGGCCAGGGGTGAACATACGTTTGTTAACAAAAAATAACTCAGCTTAAAAAAAAATAAAAAAAAGATTGTGATCATGAAATAGATAAAAACACTAGAAAACGTTAAAATGTTGAGGATCAGCTTTAATGTAATCATTATTTCATAATTATCATAATATCATAATTATATTATTTCAGGTTGAAGTCGTTCTGTTTCAGTTGATATCTGTCTGTAACAAAGATGAACCCCTTAATTTATTTATTTTTTTTGAATTTTACAATTTTTACTTGATTGGTGGCTAAAGATTAGGGAGTTGAACAAAACTTTCCCACTTCACAGCAAGAGTTTGAATCCACAGTCATTTCATCTTTTTACAATAAATGAGAAAGAAATCAAAAAGAAGATTAGATTAATGTGTTTTTTATAAAGAAAACTTCTTCAGCGTGTTAAAATTCACTTATACCACTTCAGCTCTGTTATTTCACCGATGAAAATATGAACTAATCCCAATAAAAATATCCAGTTTAGATTTTCTAATGAACTCAGCAATAATTGAGCAAGTAGGGTATTCGTAACTTATTTTAAAGTAGATGATTAAATTCGGCATATAACTGTTCATGACATCACTTTCACTCAACAAACTTTTTGTTTCATTTATGTCACAGGTAACACTTCAGGCACATATCTAAGTACTTGCAATTTTTTATTAAATTCTGTTTAGCCAGTTTTGCGCCTGTGACAAACTCTGTCTGGACAGACATACATAAAGACATAGAGATAGACATAGAGGCAGACATACATACAGACATAAAGACATAGAGACAGACATGCTGACATAAAGGCATAAAGACATAGAGACAAACATGCATACAGACAAAGTCATAGAGACAGACATACATAAAGAAAGACAGACATGCATACATACAGACAAAAGTACATAGAGGCAGACATAAAGACATAGAGATAGATATACATACTGTTACAGACATGCATACGGACAGACATAAAGACAGAGACAGAAATAAAGACATACAGGCATGAAGACATAAACATGCATGCAGACATAAAGACATGGAGACAGACATAAAGACGGAGACAGACATGCATACATACAGACATAAGGACATAGAGACAGACATACAGATATAAAGACATACATACTGAGACAGACATGCATACAAAGAGACATAAAGACATAAGAGACATGCACACAGACAGACATAAAGACTGAGAAAGACAAATATATAAAGACAGACATGCATACATACAGACATAAGGACATAGAGACATACATAAAGACATAGCAACAGACATACAGACTGAGACAGACGTGCATACAGACAGACATACATGCAGACAAAGACAGAGAAACAGACTGACAGTCAGACATGCATACAGACATACATAAAGACAGAGACATACAAATAGACAGAAATAAAGACATACCGACATGAAGACATATTAACATGCATACAGACAGACATACATGCAGACAGAAACGGACTTACAGAGACATAAAGACAGAGACAGACCTGCATACATATAAACATTTTGAAAGACAGACATAAATACAGAAAGACATAAAAACATAGAGACAGACATACAGACTGAGACAGACATGCATGCATACAGACATCAAGACTGACAAAGACATAAAGACAGTCATGCATACATACAGACCTAAGGACATAGAGACATACATACAGACAGAGACAAAGACATACAGACTGAGACAGACATGCATACAGACAGAAATACAGACATGCATGCATACAGACATAAAGACAGAGACAGCTATGCATACATACAGACATAAGGACATACATACAGACAGAGACAAAGACATAGACAAAGACATACAGACTGAGACAGACATATAAACATACCTACAGATAGACAAAGGCATGGAGACATACATACATACTGTACATGCAGACAGAGATGGACAGTCAGACATAAAGACAAATAAATACCTGTATAGATACAGACATACCGAAAGACAGACATAAACACAGACATAAAGGCAAACAGTATAAACATGCATACAGACAGACATACGCTAGAGACAGACTAGAGAGACTGGTTTCGGGTCCTCCAATGTATGAGCGATAAACAGATATGATTGAAAGAGCGACTTCTGATTGCTGTACAGGCGAGACGTTTTGCTTTACTGTGTCTAGATGAGAAGAAAAGCCGCAGAGTTGGAGTGAGAGCCAGAGTGTGAAACTGTTACGCACAAGTTTTGGCACGCTGTTGACATCCGGGCATTTCCTCGTGTTTTTCAGGCTGAGCTCGCGGGTGTGTGCAATTTCTTTTACTGACACACACACACACTGACACAACCACACGCTCTGTAGTGCGGAAGCACGCGGTTTGGGACGCAGCCCGAAACCAGGACCCTGCTCTTCCGGTTGGAGAAACGCAGGCGTGTGCTCGTGTGTGTGCGTGCGCGCGCGCGTGCGTATGTGAAGTTCTGAAGGCTAAGAGGAGGGTGGACGAAGACACCCGGCCGCGCCAGAAATGGCTCGCTTCGGTAACAAGCTGAGCTCGTACTCCCTCATTGAGCTGTCCGAACTGCTCGAGGACGACGAGAAGCTCAGCAGTATCGTGCTGGATCTGGACGAGGTGAGAGTTTGTGGCTTTTGTTTCTCCGCGTCGCTTTGGAAGCTGCGAAAAACAAAGCGGCAGATGAAAGACTTTCATGGTTACGTTGGAGTTCCGAAGCTGCGAGTTGTTACATACTGTAAACTCAGAACGCTGCACGCGCGTCAGCCGTTTTTTTTGTTTTTTTTTTAAATCGTTTAATTCTTTCGTAACGCGCGCTGGTTGTCCCGGGACACGTCCTGTTTGTGTCCCTTTAATCAGCGGCTCACACAGGGCTCGCTCTTACCGAACCGGTCTGGACTGCGCTCGTGTTCATTTGTATTTTGTTCCTTTGGGAAAATGTGTCGAGCTCGCGGCGATATTGTGACGTCACGACACCCCTCCAACAGCACCGTGTTCAGAAGCGCAACTCCGATCCGACAAGCCCAAGCTGATGGAAAACACTTTTAATCGGCGGATGGTTGAGTGAAAAGGTTTTGAACTTACAGGGCAAAGATATTTGCGAGAAACATCGCCCACATTTTTTTAATAAAAGTTTCAGGTTTCGAGTCGGTTAATGTTACTTCCTTAAAACCTGCACAAGTGGTAATGTTTCAGGAAAGGAATCATAATAATAATAATAATAATAATAAAAGAATTTGCTTCTTTCAAAAAAAAAATTATAAGTAGTGATCTTATCTTTAGAAAATATTATTACTAGGGATGGCAATCACCAGGGAGCACACGATACGATACCGTCACGATACCTGGAGGCATCACGGCTCATGGGAAGAGTGTGTCAGGGAGGACATCCGGCGAGAAACCTGTACCAAGTTGTGGGTGCGGATGGGACGGGATGGGACACGACGGGATGGTCCGCTATGGCGGCGCCTTGCTAGACGGGAGCAACATCCTGTGTGTCAGGTTTTGCATTGCCATTCTGTTAGTATTGGGATTTTGTAAACAACCCGATTCTATATATATATATATATATATTTTATAATATTATTTTTAGATTTTGTTACGATTCTTAATCTAAGCAAAGAATTCGCTTCTCCCGCTGTCCTGCCTGCCATGTGTGAACTGTTAAAAGTGTAGTTTAGATCACACAGGAACTGCAACATTTTAATTGCAAACATATATAAAGGGAAAAATTAAAAAAAAGTTTTTACGATACATAAATTTACTAAAATATGTTGAAACGTACCTTTATCAACTGTTACCTCATCTCGAATTATTGCTGCAAAGCATGCCTCCTGGAACTATTTCCCCAGACATGCAATAATGCAGATAAAAATAATAATATAATATTTCCTGCTGTACATTAATTCATGTGAACGTCATTCCCATAACTTTTCCTTTTGTACATACAGCTACAGTAGATGTGGCTCTGGTACTTTTACTTCAGTATGTAGTATTTTCTTTATTATAACTCATATTCATGATTATTACTTCAGTAACTATTATACATATTAGGAATATTAGCACTTTTATAATCCTCAATTTAGGATTGATAACTGTCTAGAATTTCTTTCTGGCCATATCGCAGCGTCATCCTGGTGAGGTGTTTAGTTTCCTTCGGCTGCATTGCATTTGCTTACCAAATTTATGACCCGGTCAAACCGAGCGCTCGTACGGCTTATCAAGACTGAAGACCCATGATTGTCCACCTGAACCTAGTTATAAGTAAGAATTTCTGAGCCACGCTTGTTATTAAGGTGTTTGATTTCTGCTAGTTTACGAGGGGAAGCTGTGTGCCATGATGTGTTTGATAAGTGCTGTGGTTTTGCTTTCAGTTCTCAGGAAACATGCATGTGACACGGCCTCACACCGGGATGAGTCAGTAGGTTGCTAGGTTCCGCTCGCTCCTCGACAGATGCAGACGCGGAGTCCTGTTGCTCAGTGCGGCTATCGCAGGGCAGAGCTCAGGAGGCGTTCAGGATCCCATAATTCACATTCCTGTTTTGATGTAATGTTTAACCTCTGAGTTCTTGACTTGTTACGAGCTTATAACCACAGAACCCCTGAATACATTTACTCAACTTCCAGCCTGCAGTTTCTCAAGACGGCGTGTAAACCGTGCAGCCTGACAGTCGTGCTTTGCACACCGATGCCCGGGTTTACACTTGATTCTCGTCCAAACGGGTTCCAGCTGCTCTCCAACAAACTCAGCTGTGTGTGTTTTAGGAGGGGCTTGCCTTTTTAAATAGATGTCGCACTGCAGGCAGGAGTCAGGAGGCTTGAGCAAGCCTACTACGTATGTCCAGTACAGCTTCCCTCACTAAATATAGCAAAGGCTGAGATTTGCAGAATCATAGTACATGTTACAGCCTGAACAGATGCTGAATCTTTTGACCCTGAGAAGGGTGTACCTTGCACGGGATGGCGTTATCAAAGCAGAGCAAATGAAAACGAATGTGACTGATCCCAGCATCCGGGAAGGAATTTCTGGTTTCACTGCGAGTCAGCGACAAGGTGCCTTTATTAACATTTGCTCTGTTCGCCTCAAGGGCCCTAATGTAAATAGAACCAACAGAAGACTAAACAAAAGCTGTACGTATATAGATGATAATGTCATTATGTCACCAGTCTAGCCCTTGTGTTAGAGGTTAACACCTTAGCCAATCATGTGAACCCAAAAAAAAAAAAAATCATTGTGTTGTATTGCGTAAACGAGTCAGTTTAAAATGCGGCACTGACTTTGCTACTTTTGGTTTGGAGGCCCGTCATACTTTAATCTGTCCCTGCTGGAACCCTTAAGTGACCAGTTGTGTCTTTCAGCAGCTGACACACTTGAGACATGAGGCGTAAAAGCACAGGGAAGGGAGCCAACTACAACGGCTCTTGCATAATAACCACGGCAGAAGAGCAGAAGCCTTAGAAAACAGAATTGTTTGCTTACGGGAAGCAGAGCCCAATGTGAAGGAAGTGTGTGTGTGTGTGGCTCTTTACTTGTCTAACATTCCCGTTTTGTCAAGACGTGTTCATACTGTAGTGCACTTGTTCAATAGAACTTGTCTCTAGATTGCTTAATGCTGTATTAAAGCACTTCTTTTGAGCATGATGGTTATTTCCGTGTTACATTTGTGAATAGCTCGTAAGTAGCACAGAAATAGCGCTTGCCTTCCATGAGACCTTGTGTCTGCTCCCTGGCTTTGATTCTAGCACCTGTTTCTGAGTGGCATGTGCCGTTAGTGTGGGTGGCCCAGGATATTGTTACTGTGAAAAGTGTCAATACAGCACCCCCTGCATTATGTTAAGCTGTCTCATTGTGAAGAATCCTGTAAATGCAGCTCCCAAGTTCACAGATAATATAAATGTACAGTGGAACCTCGGATTGCGAGTAACGTGGTTTACGAGTGTTCCGCAAACCGATTTTAATTACATTTTTAATCTGTAAAGTGCAGATTAATTTGTTTTGTTTTTTTCATTTTATACATTGTATTAATTATTTTTATGTATTTATTTTTTGGGGGCTGTGGAACGAATAATTTGAGTTTTCATTATTTCTTATGGGAAATGATGATTTGGTTTACGAGTGTTTTGGAACACGAGCCCACTTCCGAAACGAATTATGCTCGTAATCCAAGGTTCCACTGTATCTGGTTGATGGTTCCGAGTCAGCTTGAGAGTCTCTCAGCGACGGCTCCGAGGCAGTTGCTGGGTTACGGGTCTGAGCCAAGTGGAGGCTACGGGTCTGAGTCAGGCTGCGGAGTCTCTCAGCTACGGGTATGGGTCAGGTCACATGTAGTTATCAGGCAATAAATATGCTGTAAATATTGTGTCCTGTAAATAACATGTCTGTATATTTTATCTCCCTAATAGATTACGGATAACACAAGTTACCTTTGTTAGGCGTACAGTAACTGTACATACACTGTTAGCTTATACACTGTGACTCCTTTGTCTATATTTCAAGGAAAATCTCAAATAAATGAAATCCTATTTTTCTTTAACCCCTAACTCTCCTCGAGTTTGTGCTTGGATTGTGTCCTGCTTCACTTGTACTGTTGCTTCAGAAGCGTTTTTTTTTCCAGTGAATAAATGTAATCCTTTTCTTGCAAGTCATCCAGAAACTTTCAGACCCAGAAGCGTTTGTCTCTAAATCCCTAGACCTAAATATACAACAAGCATTTTTGTTTCCTTTTTCTACCACACCTGACCCGGCCTATTACTCATCAGGGCACAGATGAGCTGTCTCAGGTGTGTTAGCACAGAACAAACAATGACGTAGCTGTTTTTGCTCAGGGCCGTCTAAATCGAGGCTGTCCGTCCTCATTCCTGGAAATCTGCCATCACGAGGAGTTTAGTTTCAGCCTAGCTGAGTCTACAGGATGTTGTAACTCTGCTACGGAAGGTCTTGATTAGCCGGATCAAGTGTGACTCGGGTATGACTTTTACCCAAAGTAAGTTATAAATGTGACATGATCCGAAGGTTAGGGGTCTTCCTCAAAGGCTGGGATTTGAACTCCTAACCCCTATTATGAACCCTGTCTATGATAAGCCCCTCCCCCACCCACCCACCATTAATTCCCCAGTGTAACCCCCAGATCCATCAGCTGTCCAATATGACATGCATATCACAGAAATAACATAAAAAAGAAACTCCATTAATACATCCTGATATGTGTGTAGATTTCAGAATGTGTCCACAAACATGAAGATCTATGGATTTTTGTCACATGTGATGTTTGTAATATACGCGCTGGTTCCTGTCCTGAGGTTTGAGTGGGTGGAGATTTGTGGGAAGCTTAATGCACTTATCAGAAGTACAGTGAGGTCTCGGTTCCTCTTTCTGCTCCCCACACATGCATGACATACCTGATATTTCACTATTATGTGCTTGACTTTTTGGTGACTTTGGTTTCATGCACCAATTCGTATCGAATGCAAAGAGCCTCCGAAACTCTGCATATGTTTATGAATGTACAATTTGTGTTTCTCTGATCCGCAAATTGTGTATGTGTGTGTGTGTGTGTATGTGTGTATGTATGTGTGTGTGTGTGTGTGTGTGTGTATGTGTGTGTATGTGTGTGTATGTGTGTGTATGTGTGTGTATGTGTGTGTATGTGTGTGTATGTGTGTGTATGTGTGTGTATGTGTGTGTATGTGTGTGTATGTGTGTGTATGTGTGTGTATGTGTGTGTATGTGTGTGTATGTGTGTGTATGTGTGTGTAT
>QMIH01000759.1:206668-220349 GCA_003987875.1 Clarias batrachus
TATATATGTGTGTGTGTGCGTGTATATATGTGTGTGTGTGCGTGTATATATGTGTGTGTGTGCGTGTATATATGTGTGTGTGTGCGTGTATATATGTGTGTGTGTGCGTGTATATATGTGTGTGTGTGCGTGTATATATGTGTGTGTGTGCGTGTATATATGTGTGTGTGTGCGTGTATATATGTGTGTGTGTGCGTGTATATATGTGTGTGTGTGCGTGTATATATGTGTGTGTGTGCGTGTATATATGTGTGTGTGTGCGTGTATATATGTGTGTGTGTGCGTGTATATATGTGTATGTGTGTGTGTGTGTGTGTGTGTGTGTGTATGGGGGGTGAGCGGGGGGCTGTGGGTGGTCTGTGATAGATTGACACCAGGGTGTACCCCGCCTTGTGCCCGAAGTCTCCTGGAATAGGCTCCAGGCCCCCGTGACCCTGGATACAGGATAAAGATGATGAGAGAGTGTGAATGTGTGTGTGAGTGTTGATCAGAGGTCCCCCTACGGTCCTACAAAAGAGGAAAAAATACAATGCTTACCACTGGCCTCCAGCATCCGTAGTTGGACTACAGAGGTTCCTACATGGATAGATGGATGGAAAACAGTATATACTCAGCTAGATTATCAGATTGTTATTTATATAATGCTGACTTGACCATGATGACAAATAAATAAAACAAAACTAACTAGTGACGTACTGACATTTACCCGATCCCCTTCCTCTTCAAACAGAACATGGCCGACTCCTTCCTTGATGGCGCTGTAACCCTGGATGGCTTCATCGACGAGTACCAGAGCAAACGCAAACTGGCTCACCTGCGGAGGGTGAAGATCGAGAAGCTCCAGGAGCTGGTGCTGAAATCGCCGGCAGTTGTCCAGATTCCTCGTCACGCTGAACCACCTGCTCCACTCCAGAGAGAGTCCGACGCCCCACTCCCACAGCCCAGACGCGCCCCTCCGCTTCCCCCCATCACAAATGCTCAGCCTCTCCCTCAACCAGTTCCAGTGCTGGGCAACCCCGCTGCCCCATACCCACCAATCCCACCCCGAGTGAGTCAACCCCAGCCCGGGTATCCTTCCCTCTGCATGCCGGAGTACGCCCCGCCAGTGCCACAGAGAGCTGCCGCTCGCCTGGCTCCTCAACCAGGCTTCATCCTGCAGTGATCCCTCGTCCACTCGAAAAAAGGAACAATCTATGCACCGGATGTCCGGCTGTGCCTTTCTGGAGGTCCTCCTGCCTGGGAATATCACGAGCAGACATGCTGGATCTGTTTAACTGGGGCTCGTCTAGACATTTCTACAGTTTAAAAAAAATAAATAAAAAATAGCGTCAGCAATGGTACCTTTGTTTTAAGTCGCACTTTAGACCTTTGGTTCTTCTGGCATTGGGATCTAATACAAGATGTCTGTCTCCTCTCCCCTGCGTGACAGTGTGCTTCCCTTGGGTGTAAATTCGTCTCCTGTTATTGTCGTCGCCGTCGTCAACTCCAGCGTGATAAGAGCTCGCTGGAATTCAGACGGTCGAAGCAGAAAGCTGATTCGTGTATCCTGGCAATTTTTATGTGACCGCTCACCTTTTTGTACCTTTAAACATTTCAAATCTGAAAAAAAAAACTGATTTATCACTGGTAATAGTGATGATGTTCATGTTTAATCTTTTTAAAAATGGAAAAAAAATAACTTCATGCTTCTAATTAACCAGCTTCTTTACAACTCAAGAGGATTTAGAAAAATCCCATCTGCTCCTTAGGTTTTTTTTATTTTTTATTTTTAACTTGCCTGAACTTCAGTTCCAGTCAGAGGGAAATTAGTAATGTAACAACAGTTAACCTGGACTGAAGATCGTACTCCACTCCAAACTAGGAACTGCCTGCTCTTATGTCAATGAACATGGCGTCTCCTTTTCCTGTGACCTCAATATCTTACCAGTAGGTGGAGCTGGACCTCACTGTGGTCTTTACAACCTTTACTCCATAACTCAAGATAACTCAAGATAACTAAATGAATCGCCTCTGAATGCAACCTGTACGATTAGAAGTGTCCTTATATATATATATATCTATCTCCACTCAGTGCTGGTTTTGGTCATGTCTACATTCACATGACAGATTTTCAAATTTCAGTGTTTTCCCCTCCTCTTAACACGCTCGCTTTAACACAGAAGGTGCTGTTAATTAGCTTATGAGCTGAATCAGGTTTAGCCGGAGCGGGAAAACACTAAAACGTGCCCAGGGTCGGGGACCTGTGCTATATGCAATACAGCGCTGAAGCAACTTAATGTGAATCATAGGAACCTGCACCCAGTGAAGTGCTGGATTTAAAGTGCCTAGCGGTCTTAAATGTTTAAGATGTTGAACAGCACAATGTTTCATACCTACGTCGAGAGAAAGAGAGAGCAGCTCTGCGTTCATTTCTGATCATTCAGTTCCTCCAGAGCAACCTGGCTCAAGGTTTTTACGTATCAGAACTTTACGGGAATGTTGTTTAAGGTTGTTCGTTCCACTTCATGCTTGCTTGGGAAGGATCGTTCAGTGGTGTCGAGTGCCGACAGAGCCACCTCACCAGCAGCCAGCATTTCCCCAGCATGTGTATTTTTTGTACATGATTAATGTCTCCGTGTAGAACTAACATGGCTGTTAGACCGCAGTACACTCCTAATGTAAAGTATACTGATCATTTTATTGTATTAGAATGTTATTGTATCGATCGTTTGGTCAAAGATCCTGGACCGAGCCATGTCTGTTTAAAGGATAATAAAGTATGTGGTTAAAAGAATTGGACGTGCCTCGAAAGTCCGAAGCATGATCATTCATACGTCACTTTTTATCACAGTCACTCAAAAACAATGTCCTGCTAAAAATATCCAGCTCGGGCCTGACCACCTGCCCAAACAGGCTGAGCTGGTCAAACTGGTAGACCATCTGGCCCAAAAAAAAAAAAAAGGTTTGTTTGTTTTTTAATCGACTAGCAAAAGCAATTAATCATTTCTTTCTTACTAGTTAACAGTTTCATTAGATCAGCCTGGCATGATCGGACTGAACCCAGGGGAGGGAATATGGCGCCCCCTTCTGGACAAAAATCTATCTATCTATCTATCTATCTATCTATCTATCTATCTATCTATCTATCTATCTATCTATCTATCTATCTATCTATACAAGTAGTTCTATATTAATGTTAAATTACACAGGGACTAGAACATGTCAGGTTACATGCATCACATTTCTAAAGGTTGCTATAAGGTAAACTATATGCTACTACACTGCTGCCTGATATACCCAAATAATCTATTCATTAAAAGGTAAATATGTTACACTTATTATATAAATTGTACTGTTTGTCTTACAAAAACTGAGAATAAGAGTTTACTGAACTATAGTAAGCACTGTCTGGGTGGATCCTAGGGACACTGGCATTACATTTCCCAGGTGCCTTTCTAAATAATCCATACATAAACGTCAATACGTAGAATTACTGCCTGAATGTGTAAGCATTATACGTTCCACGCTAGACGCAGGTTAAGTCCAAGCTTCTCGATTGGATAGACACTGGGATAGAACATCTCTGGTAATGTTTCAGCTTTTATTTAACCAACATCACACAAACGAGACAGCTGGTCTAGAGTCTAGAGCTGTGAATCGTAGGAAGGCTGTCGAGTTTCAGGGGATTGAACTGAGTTTTAGGCACAGAGATGTTCTATTCAAGTCAAATAGCACTACTGTCCAAGTTTACTGTCCAATTTGTCTCAAAGCATCTCAAAACAGATTTTGGAGTGTTACAATTTTTTTTTTTTTTGTAAAAAAAATATTTTTACTTAAAAAAAAAAAGTATCTTAGAAACCTTTAAATGCTGTGTAAAGTGTCTTTATCAAGTCACTTTATATGTCAAATCTTTTGTTGTTCCTGTCCATCTCCTGCTTTACACTCCAGTGCAGTAGGTGGCAGTATTGCAGCAACTGCGCATAAACTCGGAGGGAAGCAGCAGTTGTCTCACGAAAATTTGTATTTGCAAAAGATGGAAGGAGCTGTGGTATATTTGAAGGAATTTTAATGTGTAAATTTGTTTCCATTGAATTGGAAAAGCGTGTAGCCAATTAAATGAAATGGTATCACCCTGGTTGAATCAGTGGTGTGCACTTGGCAGTCAGCATAATCACAGCCGTGCGATGTTCAGTACAACAGCAATATTGAGTGCGATATTGGGAAAAAGAAAAAAAAAATTATAAAAACTGACATTTCATACAAAATTTTGGCAAATATTTTGTCCACTTTTGCTCCAATACTGAAAACCGTTCCCACCTGGAGACGATGTTGAATGTTTCCATGCAATGATGAGATTGATTGACCGCCCATAGTAACCCTTTCATTGTAATTTTATGTAACTTTATTGTATCTGTATGTAGCATATAAGTGATAAAACCTTTTTGTCCAATCATATTAGTAGACCAGAGCTATATAATGCGTTATACAGTCGTAATGGGAATCACCAGTCACCACCTAATACGATATCACGATACCTTTTTATAACTTTTATACGATTTTATAAATATCCAGATTTGATATTACAATTTGTTCCGATTTGTTACACTTTTAAGACCGTAAAGCTTTTTAAAATAAATTGACCCATAACTTGATAGATTTATACCTTAGCATTTTTCAGCAGCTTCACAATTGAACTGAACACGGGTCATTAAACATATTCCCTATAACATTAATTTACTCACTTAAAAACCAAACACAGCGTTTAAACACTACAGACTAACTTCAAATACAAACGTTTAACATTTAACTCACCACCTGTTTGGTTACGAAGAAACAATGTTTTATTGCCTCAAATGCCTCCATAGTCTTGAGTGTGTGTTGTGCAATTATGAGAGTGCAGCTTCTAATGCGAGCATGCGCGGCTTGGAACGCACGTGTTTTGAGACTAATTAGCACTTGTGGTGGTTCGAGACGGTTGTTGTAAGAGTGTGTAATGAGTGGGTTTGAGGCACACAGTTTGGTGAAAAACGCCGATTGGAGGCATTTTAACGAGTGCAACTTTTTGTAATGTAACACCTTGAAAACGCGTTTCTGTTGCGGCACTCAGAATCCTGTGCATTTGGCAAAATTATTGTTATGTCCAAGGCCAATTTTTCCCACATCTCTACTATACGCTGATAATCCCTATGGCCTAACTTTTGCCTCAAAACCGTTCTGTCCTTTCGAGGCCTGGACTCTACTAGACCTCTGAAGGTGTGTGTGGTATCTGGCACCAAGCCATCAGTAGCAGATCCTTGAAGTGCTTAAGTTGCAAAGTGGAGCCTCCATATATCTGACATGTGGTGTCAACACCTTGAACTCATTATTGTTGTGTTTCTCAAACGCACTGCAGAAAGGGGCCACTGTCAACAGATAATATCTTTTACCATGAAGGTTGTACAGCTACAATGTTTAGGTATGTGATACGTGTCAAAGTCCAGAGGATCACACTGTCCTCCACCGGCTCACCTTCTTCCCAAGGCATCCTGGTGCCATGTCTTCTCTGGGTAAGTGACACACACACCAGGCCACCCACATGATGTAAAAAAAAAAGGTGCTTCATCAGACCAGACCAGCTATAGTAGTTCTGCTATTGGCTTGGACTACATGGGCCAGCCTTTGGAGAGAGCCTTGGCTGCCCAAGACCCTATTGATGGTTCACTGGCTTTCCTGCCTTGGACCACTGTAGAGCCGTAGTTTTGGCACTGCTCCGATCCAGTTGTCAAGCCATCACAATTTGGCCCTTGTCAAAGGCGCTCAAAATCCTTATGCATTTCTGCTTCCAACACACCGACTTCAGAAAGAAAATGTTCACTTGACAGCCTAAGATATCCCACCCACAGCAAGGTGCCACTGTAACAATAACTTCATAGTGTTATTCACTACTCCTGTGCTTGGTCGTAATGTTAAGTCTGATCGGGTATCATTGGCATTTTGGAAGGTTTACTTTCAATGAACTCTCATTTCTAGGAAATATGGGATTGATTAACCAAACAAGTGAAGAAAAAGCAAGTTATTATGTGTGGTGCTTTGTCCTCATGTCAAAAATGAAACTGAATATTTCCCCTAAGGTGTGAACTGTTTCTATTTACCTCTATTTGGCTGATAATGTTATCCATCCTGACTAAAATTTGAGACAGAACAAACCTCACCGGTTAAGGGTTAAAATATTTTCTCAAGAGCCAAACAGATTTGAGCTCACAACCTTCTGGTCAGTAGCCAACATGGTCAACATGGTCTCTGTGCTGTTGTAAAACAAAAAAAACTGTTTCTCCCACAGTTAATTATTAATATATATATATATATTTTTGGGAGAAATGCTTTTTTTGGAGAACGCTTCTGCTTGTGACTTACCTCAACACCGCCTGTCTGTGGCTGAGGTTTAAAAAAAAAAAAGGAAATGAAAGAATAAAGCTTTCTCTTGAATTCAAAAAGATTAAATATGTAAAACAAAGAAATGTATGTGATTTAAATTTATGTAAATTGAATGCATTGAACTGGACTAATTTTATTAAATAATATTTATTATTACCAACATAATGTACGTCGATATATGTCACTTATGTAGAAATTATAAGCGCTAGCAAAAAAGCTAATTCCCACAAATACACTTGTATAAATACACAAGATTTTGTCTTTTTATTAATTTTTTTATTGAAGCACTTTTGTCAGAAATAAAGGATAGTCATTTTAATTTTTTTATGAGAGGAAAGACTTAACTCAAGACCTTTTGTCCGTGTGGCTGGGGTAAAGGTAAAAGAAAAAAGGTCTTACAGTTAAAACAATAAAATATGTAAAACAAATAAATGGACTATACTATTCAGGTTATTATTATCATGTTAATGTAGACATATATATGCCTCTTGGTACAAAGTAAAAATTCTAAGCACTAGCCTAAAAGCTAACACTGTAAAAATTTTAGGAAATACACTTATATACCCTATCATTACAAAGCGTTTTGGCCAAACCTGTCAATTATCGAATTCAGGTGTTTCAGCCAGGCCCCTTATCCCCAGTGAAGGGTAATCTTAATGTTACAGCATGTCAAGACATCATGGTTCAAGCGATGCTATGCTTTCAACTTTGTCGCAACAGTTTGGAGAAGGTTCCTTTCTATTATTCATGACTGTGCCCCAGTGCACAAAGCAAGGACTATAAAGTCAAGGTTTGATGAGTGTGGTGTGAAAGAACTTAACTGGTCCTAACACAGAGCCCTGGCCTCAAAAATGCTCTACAGAATGAATGGGCACAAATTCCCATAAAAATCTTGTGGACAGCCTTCCAAGAAGAGTGGAAGCTGTTTATAGCTCACTCCCCGTCCATAACGCTTTAACTTGTATACAGGGTGGCGGGGAGCCTAAAGCCTATCCCGGGAAACTTAGGGCACGAGGCAACGTCCACCCTGGAGTCGGGGTGGGGAATTAGGACTGTGGGAGGAAACCCACCAAACACGAGGAGAACATGCAAACACCTTGCACACAGACCCCGAGGCGGGAATCAAACCCAAACCATGGAGTTGCACAAAGGAACAGTGCTGCTAACCACCGAACAGCCTTCTGCAACTCCATACTGTAGTATATGTATTTGGATACAATCTCATTACAGTTTCTGACAAAACCTTTTTTTTAAATCCATATTGTGTATATATACAACGTTTTCCTGTTTTTTTTTTTCTTCAGAAATCAAAGATACTATTTATTTGTGTAAGGAGAATCCCTTCTGCTGCTCAGGATTTACCTCAGGATTGTCTGTGGTTGGAAACTACCAGAGTGTGTGTGTACGGAGTGCACGAGGCTGCGCGGTGTCCTGCTCTCGGTAGTGCGCATGTGTAGCCATAGAGACGCGCGAGAGAGCGAGGCGCGCGAAAGGGAAGGTTTGACGCGCGCGTCGCGGTGACGTCATGACGTCGGGAGCCCCGGCTCCGCCATGTTGAAGGAAATCTCAGAGATAAGCGGGGTTTTTTTTTTTTTTTCAGAGCTGGGAGGGACGAGCGAGCAGACGGGCGGACGGTCAGCGCAGAGCGAGTAGTGTGGGTGGGAGGGTAGACAGAGCTGGAACCGCTGTTTACTGACCCGCAGCGTGGACGAGTGTGACAAGCCGAGAGGAACGCGCGTGGAGTCGGAGCTTCTGGAAAAAAAAAGAAGAAGTGCGGAATCGGATTAATCGTCCAGAACCGCGAACCGAACCGAACCGAACCATTTCTGCTGGAGTTTAATACAGAACAACGCGGTCTCGTCCTGTCTCGTCTTGTCTTGTCTTTGCAGAGAACTGCACACGCATGACATCTTCGGACCACGGAGACCAGTTTTCCCGCGGGAACGCGACTCGTTACCATAGCAATAAGATCGCTAATTAATCTGTCTCCTAATTACAATGCTCCTGTCACTGGGGTTCTGGACTCGGTCGCTTTTCTGACTCGATAACCTTCCCCCCCCCTTTTTCTTTTCTACTGGGGGGACAATCAGAGCACATCTGGATACCTGAGCACTCCTCACATCGTGGGATAATTCATTTAATTAACAATTAATTCATTATCAAAATCTCTAAGGGGAAAAAAAATATATAAATACACATATCGATATATACAAGCGAAGATGTCGACCAAAGAAATGAAAGAAAAACAGTCGACCACTGAACGTATCGTTAAAAGTAAGTTTGTTTGCCTTAAGATCGAAATAATAATAATAATAATAATAATAATAATAATAAACAACATTTTTCTCAGTTTAACCTGTTGGATTGTCTGGCTCTATTAGAATCCTTCATATATAACTTGCTCTAAAATATCTATATGTATGTATTATATCTAACATCTCGTGATGCAGTAACACCCATCATCTTCACCTTGCATTACTTTTTTTCTTGATTTGTTATCTCGTTCTATGTTCATGCCGTAATGATACAGACTCGCCATGTGTCACGCTTTTAGACGCTCGGTGGACAGCTCCTTCAGACCTAACCTAGATTTGAGTTCGGTCGAGGACGCGTCTTCGGAGCAAATCCAGGGAACGAGACGATCCGTGCTTCCTCTCTCTCTCTCGCTCTCTCTCTGAGAAACCAAATTTAAAATCAAGCCGTCTGTCTGTCTTGTGTGGACCGAAACCATCGTGCCTCGACCAGTTTGCCCCAGATCAGATGAGATGCTGAATCGCCCCATAATATCCATTCCTGAAAAGGACGTAAAGGATCTACGACAGCCTTGATCAAGCTGATGAATTACCTAAATAGCATATATTCTCCAAACCAACGCCGCGTTCTCAATACGCAGCTCTTAACGCTATACGTGAAGCACTTGGCTTTGCAGTTTATGACATGCTATCCTTATATTAAGCAAAAAATCTGGAGAAGTAAAAACATTAAAAGGTCCTTTTTTAAAAAAAAAAAAAAATTGAAACACCTTATCCGACATCCTGAGTGAACGGTAAGTATTCCTGCCTGGTCCCGTGGGGCGGATGCCAGCTCTCACTCGGACCTCATTAAGTTCAGCTGGCTCCCAGGAGACCGAATCCCAGAGCTCTACTGGCTTCCTGGAAGATTTTCACCCTTTTGGTGCTTTGAAAAACCAGAGGGCTGAGTCTTTCAATTACCGATAAAAGTAGAGAGCGAGGTAAGAAAAGGTGAGCTGAGAGGAAAGTCAGCCAGAGGAGCCTGGCACGGTGGGTACTCGCAGGAAAGAAAGAAAGAAAGAAAGAAAGAAGAGTGGAATTTATTTATTACTGCTGTTTCACCAGCCAGATCAACACTCTCTCCAAATGTAGCATTCTTGGCTGAGGGTTATCAGATGCCTCTACAGGCGTAAGCTGCATGAATGTTAGATTAACGATGTGGATTTTTCTTTCTTTTTGTGGCTAAGCAGAAGCCGTGCGTTAAGTGAAATTAAGCACTTTGTATTCCACACACACCTGAGACGACCCCCCCCCACCCCCATTAAGCGTGCTACTGCTCTTGTTTTACCCTCCTAGGCTTTTACATTCACACCACTCTTGCGGCGACGGTGGGGTGGGATTTAACATCTCAACCGTTTATGGATCTGCCTTACCAGATTGGTTTGCAGTTTTGCTTATTTCATAAACAGTCAGTGTTGTGGTACGACGTGCCAGTGTTCAGTTTGCCCTTTGGGCTAAAGCTCGTCCGACAGCTGAAGTCGTTGCAGGACATCAGTTAAGAAGGACGGAGCGCCGCTGAAAGAGGCGCTGTCTCCCAACCCCGAGTGTTTGGACTACTAACAGTTTAACCACGGTTAAACCCAGGTGACTGTTTCCCTTTAAAATATCCAGAATTCAGGCTGGTTCTCCGAGCACATTGCCAGAAACTGGATCTGTGTAGTGTACATAAACGGTTATATGCTGGCAGGACAAAGCGTTCATGCAGAACCGTCCGCTTTAGATTTCTTCTAATGCATGCATATTCATGGCCGGACTTGTTCTTCCAGCCTTAGTGCATCTATTCTTGTGAACCTCAGCATGAGGATCCTGTTCACACACAATGCGAGCCCTTAAAATAAACACACTGTACCTGGAATCCCCAGCTAATAGAGGCTTTGCCTAATCCCTGCTTAAGAGTCCCTTTTTTTTCCCAGCTTGCTTTGAGGACCCAGGAGTGCTTAGTGTTTATTTTTTGCTCTCGTGCTCTCTGTGGAAGTTGAGGAGGTGGTATGTTGGGGCAACTCTTATTTAGGCCACTTCCTGTTTAGGATGCAGAGTGTGTGCGATAAATGGGATAAAGCTCCATACGCTGGCTCGAGCGGTCATCTCTGTGTCCGTGCCCTCAGAGGCGCACTCGGACGCCGTGTTAAGCTGTGGGTATTTATGGAGCTTGGGACTAGGCCAGTGGATACACTTCCTGTTTACAGATTTGTCCTGGTGTCAAAAACACGATTAAAAAGTTTTATAAAAGCTAACATTATGAAGTTTTTGTTGCTAATATGTTGACCCCAAGATTAGTGCTTTGTAACAGCTGGGATTTAGTTTTTAGTTTTGCAGTGGAGACACGCGCTATCTGATTTACGTCCCCCCAATATTTTCCTCCCTCCACTCTCTTTGGGTTTGATCTTTCCTCAAACATTCCCGGGTCAGATAACAAGGGTCCGCCGATGAACAGTTGTGAAACGTGCATTGTTTCCGTAGTTAGTCACTTCATAAAAACAGCTGTAGAGAGTTAAGAATTTGGGTCGAACCGGAGACCCGAATGTCACGAAACAGATGAATTGGCTGATAAGTGTGTATCGGTGAGCTGTGAGGCTTGAACATGGTTTTTGGGATGCGGTGGCGTTTAGCCTTGGGTTGTGACTCAGATTTCAGGTTTCAGATTCTGGCAACAAGTGTACACTTTGATCGGTTGCTGACTGTTTCGGAAAGATCTACAGTACATGCAAACACTTTGGCCTTCGCTCGTGCTTGAAATTATTATTATTATTATTATTATTGTTTTTTTTTAAGGTTCTTGGGAAGTTCCAGTTCTAGAGTCAACATTACATAAACACTTCCCTACCAAAAAAAAACAAAAAAATAATCTAGCATATCATATGAGAGTCTGACCTCATGTAGCAGACCAATCAGATGTGACCTGCTGTCGACTCTTGTTAGATTTCAAATTTAGCATTTTTTCAGATTTAACATGTCCTCTGATATTTTCTGGTATGGAAATCTCTGTTAAATCTCGAAACATAAACAGATATTAGAACGTCTGGGTTTGATTTGTTTAGTCTGGATCGGTTTGGAACACAAAGCCTGTTGTCGCTTCCACGCGGCTCGCTGATTGACTGGTTCACCAGATCGATCTCGCCTTGATGAAGACGGGAAGTACTGAGGAGTCTGACAGCGCTCGGGCGGCTTCTCGCTCGGCCACGACTTCCCCTGTAATTTCCATCACGCTAGTGGAGACTGCTGACGGATCGAGGGAGGAGCTGTCAAGCGCCGTCTCCCGCGCGACTCTGGGGCATCACGAAGCCTACGAGGACGCCCTACGAATGTCAGCTGCGTCTGAAAGTCATCGGAAGAAAGTCTGTACATCAAGCGATCAGGATGTGCAGCGCATCATTTACTTAAAAAACAAATGATTAAAGTGAGGTTTTGACTCAAGATTCTTTCGGAATAAAATTGGCTAGGAAGATGGGAATGTTTGCGCTGTTTATTTCCAAATCCAAATGAACCTTAAGGTTTGCCATGCATGTTGATTTTTGGGTATGGTGTCAGAAACCTCAGAGAGAGAGCGTAAGTGATAGCAATACAATTTAGAAGGTAGTAAAATATAGCATTATCAATTCTACAGCAGAATTCTATGCAGGAGCCTGTCTCGCTGATGCTGCAGATATTTTGCTTACAAAAGCCTGTGTACTTGTTGATTATGACCATTGTTTCCAGTTGTTGAGCCAAACCAATCCAGCCAGCAGTTCGTCCGGTGATCTGTCTGCGGGTTCACAATGGCAGACAGGTGTTGAGACAAAAAGAGGCTGGAACGCAGTTTTATCAGTTAAAAACGAGATTTGTTTTTTAGGCATTTTATCTCTGGATTAATTATTAAATTACTATTTAGTAAATTTACAAGATAATTATCTAATATCAATGAAGTATGTTTGCCAATTTAGAGTACTAATGCCCCAGGGCTGTCATGTTGTTAGTGTTTTGTTAACTTTTAACTTGTTATTTTGATTATCGACAGGGGGGAATCCATTCATTCTTTTGCTTGGCGATTCAGAATGATTTTTCAATAAAACTATTTTTAAATTTATATTTGTCTGCTTTTGATATTTCATATTTTAAAAAAAAACAAACTTTTTGTAAAGTATTGCAGTTTGTCAATAATCCTACAGGTGGCGCTCTAAACGATTCGCAGATCAGCGTCCTGTGTGGTAGGAGCGAATTATGCGCTAAGTTTGTTTTGAATTGTAAAAAAATCCAAATTAGTATTAAATTGGATGTTACTAGAATTGTGCTACCTATTGAATACACAATACAAATCACATGGGCACAAAGGTATCGTGATAACATTGTATCGGGCGGTCCGTGGTGAGTCCCATCCCTGATTCCT
This sequence comes from Clarias batrachus, assembly GCA_003987875.1. Taxonomy (NCBI): domain Eukaryota; kingdom Metazoa; phylum Chordata; class Actinopteri; order Siluriformes; family Clariidae; genus Clarias; species Clarias batrachus. The sequence continues at coordinate 219,716 of QMIH01000759.1, forward strand.
TAAAGCAGAAATTAAAATTAGGGGAAAATTAGTTTTTTTTTTCCTTTTCTTTTTTTGCATCGTACACACTAGCCAGCGGTGTGAGCGAGCACAAACACTTGTTACACAGCACGGGCAGCAGAGTGACAGGTGGACAGCAAGTAGAGAGAAAAAAATTTAGCTGAGGGTTTTATTTTTACCTATTTTTTTTCATGTACAAAGCAGCGTTTCTTCTCTGTTCCCGCCGCAGGCGTGCCCCTCCCACCTCACCAGCGGCTCACCATGAAGGAGCTGTTCGTGAACGGCAAGCCCAGCACCGAGCTGCTGAAGAGCCACCTGGTGAAAGAGGGCCGCGTGGAGGAAGAAGTCGCCCTGCGCATCATCAACGACGGCGCCAGCATCCTGCGGCAGGAGAAGTGCATGCTGGAGGTGGAGGCGCCCATCACCGGTGAGAAGCACGTCGACTTGTGGAAACCTCCAGTTCAGTTAGAAATAAAATGGGCGACAAAGTTCTGATCAGGTTCCTACAGACCTGTAAGGTGATTAAAAGATATCTCAGATGTACTTCGGCCATATAGGGGTGTTTTTTGTTTTTTGCCTACTAACCAATCAGATCACAATATGGAAGCAGAGGGAGAAAAATTTTATATATATA
>QMIH01000759.1:220478-263768 GCA_003987875.1 Clarias batrachus
CATTTCATATATAAGTGATGTGATGTCTCACATGTATGGTGCATCACATCCTATGGATTTTCAGATTTTTGCCTTCAGAGCCTCATAAAAAAATTGAAAAAATTAACTATGGATAATAAATCATATTTAGGTCTTCATGCTTTTTTTGTGGTTAAGGAGACACTCTGGCCAGTGCTTTTTCCTTGCAAAAAAAAAAGTGAAAAACAGCATTGTTCGTTCCTAGAAGTGAGCTGTGATCTGAGAAGTACCGCAATTTCATGTTACTATTATTATTGTGAAGGATTGAGGTTACTTGGCAACTAGGATCAGTGTTTTAAATTGACATCAGTTATGAGTCCCCTGTCGGGTGTGCCTGTGCGCTCCCTTGCGTGCATGACTGTCATTTATTTATTTATTTATTATTATTTATCTTTATTTTTGTGAACTGGATGAAGTTAAAAGCAATCTAGGATGTTCACATGCACGGACGGCGCGCCGCAGTTCAATGCACGCTGCACAGAAACGCGATGACACGGCATGTCACAGAGAAGCAGACAGCTCTGGGTCTCGGAAACATAACGGAGCTGTGGATATTTATAACGCCTAGCAGGTTCCTTACAATCCCGTTATGTGTGTTCGTTCCCCCCCCCCCTATACGATGTGCTGAGATTTCTCACTGACGTGCCACACGCTGGAATGTGAGACGCTTCAGATGTGATGCGCGTTCGCCCCCGGTACCTTTTGTTGCTAAGTGACGGCAGCCTCGTCAGTCTAGCCCTGATGTAAGAAGGTGTGCGGAGGTGTGAGTCTTCACCGATTCTTTTCGGCGAGCGCTTCAGTTTTTAATGTGCGCCTCAATTGACCTGTCTCTGTGATTTTTATTATGTCCCCCCCCCACACACTGATCGGTGCAGATCTGCCCCGATTCCTGGGGGTTTTGCTGCAACAAAAGTGCTATTATGTACCATTGTTAAAAAATAAACAGCCTGATTGAAGCGTGTGTGTGTGTGGTTTATGAGTGTATATATTTAGACCACAATATGATCTGTATATTCAGTTTTGTTTTTAGTTTCATCATATTACGTTTGGTTTTCAGTATGCGGTGATGTCCACGGCCAGTTCTTTGACCTCATGAAGCTTTTCGAGGTGGGAGGGTCACCAGACAACACGCGCTACCTCTTCCTCGGCGACTACGTCGACCGAGGCTACTTCAGCATCGAGGTGAGCGCGAGACGCTATTGTGATTTCATCGCATTATTATTTGCATCGTTATTTGTTCACCTGAATGAAACTACACGATCATTTATCGAGATCACTAACGAGATCGCTAACGAGAGAGAGTGCTGCTGTGATGGTTATCGGTTGTAGGCACGAGGGCACGGCCAGAATACTGAAGATGTCACAGCCGTGCTGATACCCAGCACAACAGCACGACCTTGAGTCGTTCCACAAGCGCTGTTTAGTATCCACAGTTTACGATTTGTTAGTTTATTTAACCAGTTCTTTTGCCCCGTGAACACGCATCCTTCCGCGACTCATGGAAATAACTAACCTAGCAGAACTGATGACTGACGTGAAAGGAGTTTAAAATTGTTATCTGTAAATACTACTACTACTACTAAACATAATCTATACATACAGTATAATAAAACTGTACAGTTGTCTGTATATTGAAGATATTTGCTAAAAAAAAATTTTGTAAGACGTAAGATGAGTAGCAGAACACATCAAGATGAATTTTGGAATTTTTGTCTGTCTGTTCATCTGTTTGTTTGTGCACACATCACATAGAACCTACTGAACGAATTTCAATGGGGTTTTCACAGGTTTATTTAGCCGAGCTTGAGGTAACTTATAGGCTTTGTTTCATCGCAATCGGCCTACGGGAAGAGAAGATATGCTAGCTTGAAATTTAAATGGAAAACGCCCTTATATCATAAAAAAAAAATCATTAGTTCATCTAAAAATTCAACAGATGGCGCTGTACATTTCTAAATATGCGTTAATGAGTGCGCGATTGAAATCGACTTAATAAACACGATCTCACACCTTCATTCCAAATAAAACTCATTACTTCATTACAAAACTCTATAGATGGCGCTGTACATTTAAAAAAAAAAAAAAAAAACTTATGAGTGCATGTGAACGAAGCACATCTGGTTGTAATAATAATGGAAACACTTTTAACCATAACGAGGTTTCCTTACCAGGTCTAGTTCCAGTTCCTAACCCTAGTCTCAGCTAATTACATATCTCTCAAGATGATCGGAAATGCTGACTCGTGAAACCTTCGCTGTAACTTGATGGTTTGCAGATGAAGGCAAATGTTTCTCCATGAGACAGTTGCTGGAAATTAATGTTTGTGCCAAAAAAACAAAAAAAAAGATGATGGTGTCCTTTGATGTACAGCATACGTATTTTGGGCAAATTGTCTTTTCGACCATATACTAAAGAGCAATCATTAAAGACCAGCTTGGCTAGGTGTGTATAATAATCAGTCAGACGATGAACGATCTTCTTCGTTCTTCTTCGATCTTCTTCCAATCCTGACCAATAAACTCAGTGAGAACATACACATTCAACTCTCCGCAACCTGATGATGAAGGATAATGTTCTCTGTCAAAAAAGGATCTTCATGCATAGTAACGTAAGAATCTAACCAATCATAGATGAGACTGAATTCTTTTAACCAATCATAAACCAGAAACTGAGGTTTATTTAATTTCAATTCAGCTAAGTTTTATTAGCATAGCGCTTTACAGAATCAAAAGAAAATTACGCAAATGTAGGAAAATGTGCACAGTATAAATCAAAATGATCAGATCGTCCCTGATGATCGAGCCGAGGGCGACGGTGCTCAGGGAAAAACTCCCTGGAAGAAACCTTGAGAGGAACCAGACTCAACAGGGAACCCATCCTCATGTGCGTGATATCAGACAGCAGGGATTGATCTGCAGACAAACATGCTGTCTAAATGTCATACTGTCTGTTAGGAGGCCAGAAGTTCAATATAACAGTTGATGTCTTTAAGTTAATATGGAGTCCGGTTGGCTATTGGAGGTTCAGGAACAAATCTGTAGGACACTCCAGTCCTGACTATTGAGCGATGGCAGTCACGAGTCCTGAGAGAGCAGCTGTCTGCATCAGTCGTGTCCAGGACCGTCTTCATGGTAAAGTGGAACCGTCCCCAGGAACTGCACCACACGCATCCCAGACAGTCCACACGGGCCATCCATGTAAAAAGACAGGAAGCCTCACCTCAAAGATTGGACAAAAAAAAATCTCCTTGTTCACATTTTTTGAGTTACGACTCAATGCTTTCAATCTGATTGAAGGAATGTTGTCCAACAGTTTGGAATCATGAAGAGCTCAGCTACCAAATCCTGTATGAAACGTTCTTGCTGTCCGTGTTGCCAATAAAGCTAAATAAATGTCAATCAAAATGAGGGATGGGGAAGAAATCAATTCTTCAAATCAGTGTTTTTCATTTATTTATAATTAATACTAATAATTGTTAGGAATATGAATGTTTTTGAAATCGTGATACTAAGCGAATCGCAATACAAATCATATCAGCACCTAGGTATCGTGATGGTATCGTATCAGGTGGTTCCTGGTGATTCACGTTCCTGTTAAACAGCCAAACAGAAAGGTTGCAAATTAAAGTCAACCTCTTGTCAGATGTTGACTGATGACCTGTGAACTGTGAAGGTTTTGGTTTTTATGATTTCTTCCTTTGTTTATTGACTTGCATACGTAAGGGCGATAATGGTTTATTTGGAAACCACTGTTGTGACAATCAGTTTCCCGCTTAGTTGGGTTTAAAAATCCGACGTATAACGTATATTGAATAGCAAAAGGCTTCCAATGGCTGTTGTTGGAGAAAACCAAATTCAAAAGATATTGACTCATAGGAAAGTTAATTTAGCTAACCTGTTTTGCCCCCTTTTTTTTTGATAGTTAAATGATAGTTTTAATGATGTTTCCAAAAGAGTTCTACTTCACAGAGTTCACACAACCATATCAGTATATTGGTAACTTGTAAGGACCATAATATCACATCTCAAGTGTATTCCTGGCAACGTCCTGAAGAGATCGCGCAGCAATCAGACGACTAAGTGAACCTCCGCCTTCAAACCGCTTCATCAACCCCAAGCGGTCGGAAATACCGCATGGACGAAACGGCTGCAGATCACAATTACGGGCGAAAAATCGTCCTGAAACTGGACTGGAAGATGGAATGTAATTTATAAAACGGATTTGTCAGGGACAGTGCGCGGGTGGGATGGTGGGTGTTCGTTGTGATTTTGGAACGGGTTCGGGTGTGAAGAAGAGGACCGGCGCGTACACCTGCACAAGTCTAATCCTGTACAACGGCAGCCGCACTCGGGCCTCGTTATCACAGCTATTTATGATTCGTTTAGTGGCGTTGTGTAAGTTTGGAGAAGCGTTCGTGTCCTACTCCATGCAGTGTAAACCTATGCACGGATAAGGAGGAGCAACTGATCGGCTTTAATCGTGTAACGACATTCGTTCTTGATGTTCAGGAACACTGGAGAAAACCTGCATTTCTGAAACGTTCAGATAGTTAGAAAAACCAGTACTGAGATTTTAGCTTGAAGTCTGGGAATTCTTCGGAATACCTCTTCAGACACACACACTTGGCGTTCCTGCTTGTCCTTCGTTTCCCCCTCCTGTGCTCCTCCTCACACCGGGGGTCACACCTACACACTCGTACCGAGCTTCCAGTTCCAGGAGTTCTGCTTCTCCCTCGACTGACGCATTGGGGTTTCGCTCTTCCTCCTACACTTGAGGACGATGCATAGATGTACCGACGGAGAGACAGATGTTAAAATCTCCTTCTCTTTCTCTCGCTTGGCTTTTTCGCTACCTTGCCGCCATTCAGATGAGATGAGGGGACGGGTTACGGCCGATGTTACCTGCAATTTTCCGCTCATTCTTCTTCATGCGTAGGCTTGCCAACCAGACCTAGTATATACACACACACACATGCACACACTCACTCTCCCTTTCTGTCTCTTTCTCTTTCTCTCTCAGTAGCCTTGTCGTCTATTATTTCAGATGGCATTTGAGTCTGCACCTGCCGTCCTTGGTTACCTCGGCAGCGCGACCTCACCGCTTTAAGTGCAGCGCAGGAAGCTGCATGTTAATAGAATGACGAGAGGATGCTAAACAGGAGTCTAATGAGACACCCAGAGTGTGTGTGTGTGTGTGTGTGTGTATATACATATATGTGCGCGTGTCCCTGCCGTCCTGGAGAAAAGCGTCCCTCTGTCCCTCTTCTTCTCGACGACCATTTGCATTGCCAGTTATTTTGTCAGCAATCTGTGAAGCTTAGATGTGTAAATTAAGCAAAGTGCTCTCTTGGGATTGGATTGTCATGTGGGTATTTTATTATTATTGTGATTTTTTTTTTTTTTTCCTTTCTCACACACAATGACCATCTGGGCTATTTTAATGAAAAGAATGAGAAGATAATAGCCAAAGGAACAGAATAGTTGGACAGCAAACGTGTAACGATGGTAAATGTTCCCGAAGCAGAATAATAAAAAAAAAAAAAACCTAAATAGGACAGGCGAACACAATTTGGCAGGAAAACCGGAACAGCTACATGAGAGGTGGAGAAAATAAACAAATTAAAATGACAGGAACGATTGACGCTGTATCCAAAAATCATTGCTAAGAGCTGCCTAAAGAAGTAGGGGATCGGATTCTGCGTATTTTCTGTTCTAATCCGGTGCACTGATTTATTTATTTAACGCCATGGTGTTGAGTTTGCTCGTACCGCAATCGTGCATTTAATGCCAAGAGCTGGCGCAGAAAGACCCGGATAAGGGGTCGCCATGATGACAATTGGCCGATACTCAGGGCCCTGAAATCCCTGATCGAAAGTCAACGAGTCTGTAACTACACCATGAAATCGCTCAACACTCTTACTCTAGATATCCAAGAGAGATTCTACCTATGTACAGTATAAGTGCTGCTCAAATCAACCCAGGACTTTTTGATTGCACAGAATAACCCCCAGCTACTGCTACACTAGTGCACTTATCCCAGCGTTTCACTAGCGCTTGGACACCATCAAGATAGAACGTTCTCTCCTGCTTCAAGTCTGAAACGCTGGCCTCCCAGGAACTCCTCTAATTCTCCCAAACATGTGGAAATGGTTTGGAGCGAGGACAGGACTGTACGGGGGACGAGGCAATAACTCCCAGAAGAGTCCCTGTAACGTGCAAGTGGTGCTGCAATTTAGACCTTTGGCAGACGCTCTTATCCAGGTCGAATTACAACAGTTAGTCATGAACAGTTCCCACAGACAGATGCGTCTCTTCTACAAATCAGTGACTGCATTGGGTTTGAACCACCTCGGTCGAGTTCGTTATTCACAGACGTACGACTTTCCTTAAAACGTTTGCCCCATTCAGATGTTTTAATGCGGCAAAGAGTCTCATCACCATATTGTGCTTGAAGTCTTCTGTAAATGTCAGACGGTTTTACACCTTAAGGACTGTTTGATTTGTAGATTAAGGGACACCCTGCCAATTAAGGTTTGACTTTGTTGTTTTTGTTTTGGAGAACTAAAACCCCATTGGGTCCACTTGCCATACAAACAAGCTCCAAGGAACACCATTTTCTAAGAGTGTAGATAGCAAGTAGATAGTCTACTATTTGTATCCTGAAGATAGCACAGCTGTCCAGGAGAGACTGGACACTGGATTTGGTCTCTCTCTCTCTCTCTCTCTCTCTCTCTCTCTCTCTGTCTTCTTGTCAATCCCAGCAACACTAGTCAATCTGTGACTTAAAGGTATTTAGTACAGTAGAACCTTGGATTACGAGCATAATTCGTTCTGGAAGCGGGCTCGTATTCCAAAACCAAATCAAATCTTCCCATAAGAAATAATGAAAACTCAAATAATTCATTCCACAGCCCAAAAAAAGAAATACAGAAAAATAATTAATACAATATATAAAGTAAAAATAAAACACATTAATCTGCACTTTACCTTTAAAAAAAGTTAAAATAAATCCCAACAGATAAGTGTTTCTGTTTGTGTGTCCAAGTGCTGTGTATTTGTGTGTGTGTGTGTGTGTATGTGTGTGTGGAATTAGCCCCTTCCCTCACCTCGTCTTACACAGTAAAACTCCTCCTCCCTCCCCCCACCTCGCTTTTTAAGTTTCACAACAAACACACACACAACGGAAACACTGTTTTAACGGGTAAAAAAAAAGAAATCTCTCTAATGACACTCTCGTGAGCGCAGACTAACGGAATCACTGCAGTAAAGTAAAAAAAACAAAAAACTAATGAACCAGCACCTTACCTTTGAAAAGAATCGCGACAGAGCAGAGTTTCTGTGTAGAGCAGAGTGTGTTTCTGTTTGAAGCCAGGGAGTCGGGGTGTAAAGGCGAGTGTGTGTGTGTGTGTGTGTCGGTGAGTGTGTGTCTGTTTCAAAAAACTCGGCACTCGTAAACCAAGACATGCGAGTTTTTCAAGTCACAATTTATTAAAAATCTTTGCTCGTCTTGCGGAACACTTGTAAACCGAGTTACTCGCAATCCGAGGTTCCACTGTATTTGCCTTCAAATGTGTTCCTCCATCCTGTCAGTTGAGATGAGGTTGGTTGGCCGTCTGCTGACTGTCCCTCGCCAGAACAGTCCCAGTTGTTTATCTCCGCAGTTGGGCCGTGCTCCCTCACGGCGCAGTCTCTAACCGGTGCTATCTCTCGTCCCCTCTCCGCAGTGCGTGCTCTTCCTGTGGTCGCTGAAGATCAACCACCCGACCACGCTGTTCCTGCTCAGAGGCAACCACGAGTGCCGGCACCTCACCGAGTACTTCACCTTCAAACAAGAGTGTGAGTGATCGCACTACACGCGGAGTGATGGAGGGTCTAGACATGCTGGACACTTTAATAGGAACACCTGTCCAGGCAACCAACCATGATCCGGCGGCGTACACATGCGTCTGGCACAGCTTCTTTATGGGTGGAAGGCGGTTCAAGTTAAGCAAGGAAACCAGGAGTTGTAGGATTCCCAGCAGGGTCTCAGTAGATTTTAAACAGGGAAGGAAATGAGGGTGGGGGAAAGAATCAGTGGTTGACCCTTTGGCATGAAAAAAGAAGAATCTACAGTTGTGTGTTCCTGTTTTAACAAAGCGGATGATTCTGAAAGCAAGAGCAGGCGCAGCATCGATAATAAGCTTAATAAAGTGCCTCACATAAACGATAATGCGTCCTAATTAAGCTCTTCTAAGCCAAATTGATTTACCAGTGTTACCTCCAGTCTTCCAGAGTGTTAATATGAACAGTGTTGTGTGCAGGGAATTGCGAACAAGCTTCAGAGCAGATGAGATTTCTTAAAAAGCCTGGTGTTCTCTAGAAAGAGTCCTCGTCGTCGCATGTGTGTTGTGAAACCCTGATTATACCTCCGAGAGAGACGGAGCGTCTCACGACTTTGCCTTATATAACCTCTGCGTTCTCGCGCCCGCCGGCGCTGTCCGCCCACGCCTTCTTTTGTCTTGGCAGGTAAAATAAAGTACTCGGAGCGCGTGTACGACGCATGCATGGAAGCGTTCGACTGTCTGCCCCTCGCCGCGCTCCTCAACCAGCAGTTCCTCTGCGTTCACGGAGGCCTTTCGCCCGAAATCAACTGCTTAGACGACATCCGGAAGGTAAGGCATGAAGACCAAAGGTGGTGGACGCCTCGTTCACCCGTAAAGCCGTAGGAGGGAACGGGATGTTAGAAAGGGAAGCGACAACAAGAATATGTTAAGCTCATGACAGACGGCGCCTTTTTGATCGATCGGTTTAATAAAGCTCAGGTCTGAGTTTATCACAGCCGTCTGAGTCTCGATAAAATTAATCACATCCTGGAGGATTCATTTCTCCTCAGACGCAGATTGTTGTTGTATTTATTTATTTTTTTAATCTTAAGTGAGCATATTTACAAGATGATTCAAAAGCTGTCTGAGGTGCCGCGTCGATGATCAAGAGTCAAGCATGAACCATGTTTAAAAATAGATTTTCTTAGCAGAATGCTTTCTCGAACCGATTTACAGACCAACATTGTGTCCTGAGGATATATATAAAAAAAAAAGAAAAAAAAAAAGATCATGTTGAAGGTCTCTATTCAGAAAATGGGACTTTAATGGCTGTAGCGGAAAACGTGAATTTTGTGCCTAAGGTAAAATCTAATGGTCTGTCTATCGGTGTATGTGTGTGTGTGTGTGTGTGTGTGTGCGTGTATATATATGTGTGTGTGTGTGTGCAGTTAGACAGGTTTAAGGAGCCGCCGGCGTTCGGGCCGATGTGCGATCTGATCTGGGCCGACCCGGGCGAGGATTACGGCAGCGAAAAGACCTCTGAGCACTTTAACCACAACTCGGTGCGAGGCTGCTCGTACTTTTTCAGGTGAAGACGGTGCGATAATGTGCTGGTGTCTGGGAAAGTTTAAACCTAGAAAAAAAACAGAAATGATGAGCGACTTTGGAGATTTTATTTATTTATTTTTAGAAAGATCCGTATCGACCGTGTTTCATTACATCCTTCTGAACAACCTCGAGAGGAAATCTCAGACTCGAGCCGGGCTCCTGGAAACAAAGTGCTGACCCACAACTGGCCTTGCTTTTTTTTTTTTTTTTTAAATAAATGTGTGTGTGTCTCACTCCCACAGCACTAACTAAATCCCCGAAGGATTCAAACCTTAAAGCGACGCTACAGGAGTTTCCGTTGGATTTGTTTTTGGCATGAGACACATGTTTGGAAATCCGGTGGCGTGTGTGTGTATGTGTGTTTAGTGCCAGAACCTTCATTTCAGATTAGTGTGAAGGATAGACATGACCATGTGATGTTTCTCCTCCCTGCCAGTTATCCTGCTGTCTGTGACTTCCTGGCAAACAACAACCTGCTGTCAGTGATAAGAGCGCACGAAGCCCAGGACGCTGGGTGAGAGCCTGTCTTACTGTCTGACACTCGGGACAGTTAAGCATAATTGACATAACTGAGCTCATTTCTGTCAGCCATGTGAAACGTGTGTGTGTGGGGGGCGGGGATGTGTGTGTGAACATCTTTCTGGTTCACCTTTACAGGTACAGGATGTACAGGAAGAGCCAGACCACCGGCTTCCCCTCGTTAATCACCATTTTCTCCGCTCCTAATTACCTCGACGTGTACAACAACAAAGGTAAAGCAGACAGCGCTCGCAGAAGCTCACACGTCTCCGCTAAACCTGGCTCGGGCTTGTTCAGGCGCTCACGCTAGGCTAGGACGTTTGTTTGTTTACATCGCCAGCTAGGCTTGGAATTATATATATTTTGCTCTTTGCAGCAAGGTTACATCATGCACCGTTGTCATGAAGAACTAGAACTGAAGGAAACTGGAAAAAGATACAGTGTGCATGAATAGAAATCAAGTTGGAGATGCTCGGTCGAGCTGAGTGCAAAAGTTTGGTGCGCATGTTTAGACAAAGTGAAAAAGTACAACGTGGCGTTATTTTGTTGACTTTAAGGTTGTCAGATTTTGTTGTGTTTGGACTGATTTACTTTCTTCCGCTTTGACCCGCATGGCTAACGTACCCCCACCGCCCTCACAGCCGCTGTCCTCAAATACGAAAACAACGTCATGAACATCCGTCAGTTCAACTGCTCGCCTCATCCCTACTGGCTGCCCAACTTCATGGACGTCTTCACGTGGTCGCTGCCCTTCGTCGGCGAGAAAGGTACGGACGTGTTTTCGATCTAAGTACGAGGGTGAGTCAAAAATGACCCGCAAAATTAAATGAACTTTTAGATAAGACAAATACAGCATTCTTCCACATACTGTAATCTCCTTGATTTTCAAAACACTTTGTCCAGCTGCCAGCAAGCTTTCGTATCCCCTACGATGTCCGTACAGCGGAGTCTTTGACAGTCTTTAAACGACGACTCAAGATGTATCTGTTCCTTCAGTACTTGAACTAGTACTTAGATTGCAGTCCGAAGTTTAGTCTTCAGCTCTTCAAATAAGGACCACTGATAAAACCTTCCCTGGACCTACTACAATTTGCCTACCAGCCTTATGTCTCAGCATGGGGTCAGGGGTAGCTCCGTGGTTAAGGCATTGGACTACGGTTCGGAAGGTCCCAGGTTCAAGTCCCACTACCACCAAGTTGTCCCTGTTGGGCCCTTGAGCAAGACCCTTAACCCCAACTGCTCAGATGTATAATGAGATAAAAAATGTAAGTCGCTCTGGATAAGGGCGTCTGCCAAATGCCTAGATGTTGATGATGCAGTCATATACCTATTGCAGCGGGCCCTCTCTTTGGATGTAACGGTACAGTGAGAATCATGTTTTTTAACTTCTATAAATGCATTGATTTCTACTGAATGAGAAGCTGCTCAGGATGGCTGTCAGCACATCCATTGTTTCCTGGAGAGCTGATTGTCTGATAGACGGGCCCCAGTTTGTAAGGTTGGAGAATTCCCTGTTTGATGTGTTGGTCAGTAACATAGGAGACCCTCAGGGGACAGTCCTGGTACCCCTCAGATTTCCAATACAACTCTGTGTCCTGCCACCTGCAGAGGTTCTCTGATGACTCCGCAGTGGTGTGGTGTATCCGGGATGGACAAGAGTCAGAGTATAGAGGACTTCTGGACGGCCAAGTGGAGTGGTGCGCCAGAAACTGTCTGCTCCTAAAGTGGACTTTAGGAAGTGTAAAACTGTGATTTATCCTGTTATTATCATGGGTGAGGAGTTTGGGGTTGTGGACAACTACAGTACAAGTACATCACTGGAACAGCAGATTGGACTGAAGGACAAACACTGACTCTGTGTATAAGAAGGCTAGAGTTTATTTCCTGAGGTAGCACAGATGCTTCAACGTATGCAGTAGGATGCTGGAAATGTTTTATCGGTCTGTTTTAGTGAGTGCCCTTTATGTAGCGTAGTTAGAACCTAGTTAAGTTCAGTAATGACTACTGGAGTGATGTAGCTGAGGGTAAGGAACTGGAAGTCAGAATCAGTGCCAGGGATGCAGGCGAGATCATTAAAATCATCCGCAGGGTAGAACACGTAATTGGACACAAACTTGACAGGTTGGAGACAGTTAGGGACAACAGATCCACTGAACAAACTCCTGCCAATCATGGAAAATCCATCCCACTCACTACATGATCTCATACAGAGGCAGCGAAGTTCATTCTCAAGTTCATTTCTGGATCACAGACTGATCGACTCGCCTTTATGTAACAATAATGACAATACTCACCGTCACACATACACTGACAATTCGCTCATTTCCTCTCTTTTTCCTATTTTGATTTTTTTTACTATGTAACATCTTCAGTACTGTATTAATTTACACTATTCACAATATGTTGGGGATATTTTAAGAGACTCAGTGGATGTCATACATACACAGCATATCACAGCACTTGTTTCACTTCAGACATTTTTGGGATAGAGAGGCGATTGTATTGGGGTGACAGACACCACATTTTGTGTTTTCCATGTAATGGTCCCATTGTGTACAGGTGTGACTTATATTGTGGCCAATACCAAAAGACAACCCTTTTCAATGTGGCGTCAATTTAAACATTCTGTCGGTATAAAAGCTGGTATTGTCAGTAAGTCATTCCAAGTTCATCATTCAAACAGCCATGAACACACGACGAGGACGAGCAGCGACACCTGGTCATGGCGCGCCTTCGGGTCGGTGGCAGGCAGTCAGATGTTGCTCGTGAACTTTGTGTGCCTCAATGTGTCATCAGCAGACTCGCATCAAGACACAGAACTACAGGTAGAGTTCATGACTGACCCGGGAGTGCTGCCCCACGAGTGACGGACCGCAACGATGACCAGTACCTAAGGACCTCTGCACTCAGACATCGTTATGCAACTGCCACACAGCTGCAGACCCGTTTACCAGATGTGAGGGGTACTAGGGTTTCCAGACAAACCACTCGCAACCGACTCCACCGCTTTGGCTTGAATGCCAGACGACCGTCGCAGGTGACTCCACTGACACCAGAACAAGACCATGTCTTGACCATGTGACCTGGACAATGCAGCAGTCGTCTACCGTCCTGTTCACTGATGAGTGTCGGGTCACAGTTGCTGGAGAAGGCGAGGTGAGCGATACGCTGAGGTCAACATGGTCGCCAGGGTTTGCTTCGGTGGAGGAGGTACAACAGTCTGGACTGTTCTTACCTCAGAGACGTCATAGAACCCATCATCATCCCCCAATTCCGCCGGCACACCCCCAACTTTCTGTTCATGGATGATGATGCTCCACCACATGGTGGCAGAATTGTCACAGCTCGACTTCAGGAAGTTGGAGCGCCTCATATGGTATGGCCATCAATGTCCCCTGACCTGAACCCCATAGAGCACATGTGGGACCAGTTGAAGCAGAGACTGGATGATTGTTCCCCACCCCCATGTGACCTGGCAGAACTGCGTGTAGCCCTTGTGGAAAAGTGGGACGCATTGCCTCAGAACAACATTATGAGGCTAGTGAGGAGCACGAGACGTCGCTGTCAAGCAAATGCTGGAAACACCCGCTACTGACATTGTCAATTTTTGTTATTTGGGGCTATCTTTGTTATTGTCTAAATTTTGGCGGGTAATAAATATTAAACTAATGAAAATGGTGTTTCTTCTCATACATTATTAGTAATATCAAAGTGAACTTTTAAAGCATTCATGTAAATAATATCCCTAACTTATTGTGTATATAAGGTACAATTACATCCCCACTCCCATTATTGCTGTATGTGTAACCTGCTGCTATCTATCTATCTATCTATCTATCTATCTATCTATCTATCTATCTATCTATCTATCTATCTATCTATCTATCTATCTATCTATCTATCTATCTAACTAACTAACTAACTAACGAGCACTGTTGATTGTTGAACCTTTTTTCTGATAATGTTCCAATACGTCTGGTCCTTGAGAATCCCAGAAAACTGTAAGCATCAATGAATTTTCCAGCTGATGGTTGACTTTTAAACTTTTTCTCAGTCGGTGAATCCGTGCCTCGTCACCAGTAATGATTCTCTTTAAGATACTTTCACCTTCCTTAGAGTATCGGTCCAAATTTAGTTTGCAGATATGCAAACGCTTCTGACAACAGCAGTTTTAATGTAACCATCAATGTAACGGATCATTTTCTACTCACCCTCGTGTGTGGGGAGAGGTCAATATGAATTAGCCGTTACCACGGAAACGCGAAACAACCTATCGACACGCCGCGTCAGATTTGAGAAGGTGTGATGTGTTTTAAACGCTCTGCACCGAGTGACTCCTGGTCTTTGTGCCCTCAGTGACCGAGATGCTGGTCAACGTGCTGAACATCTGCTCGGATGACGAGCTCATGTCAGAGGCAGACGACCTGTACGAAGGTATCTGAGACACGTGTACATATTCATACACACCCATATTCATACACTGCGGGCAGTTTGGAAACAGCAATCAGCCTACAACACCCGTCTTAGGACTGTGGATGGAAGTCCATCAAGCACTGGGAGAACATGCAAACTCCATACACACGAACCTGAGACGAGATTCGAACCCCCAACCCTGTATTGTAGGTGTGAGGCGACAGCACTATCCACCTAATCTCTTTACGCTTTTAAGCCAGAATTCACACACCATGCTGAGACTACTATCTCTTCCACACTAGTGTAATTTTTTTTTCCTTATTTGTTTCCTACTGTTCCCAGTAGAATAATGCATAAGGTTTAACCTTGGTAAAAACAAACAAAAGAACCTTTAAGCTTAGGCCACGCCCACTTTGAGTTTAAATCTGAGTACAGATTTGGTTCTCCGCTGGTTTGGACAGTAATATCATGTTTGCGTGTGTGTGTGTGTGTGTGTGTGTGTGTGTGTGTGATTTCAGGTGGAGCCCCAGCAGCTCGTAAGGAGGTGATCAGAAATAAAATCCGTGCCATCGGCAAGATGGCCAGAGTTTTCTCCGTGCTCAGGTTGGTCGCTAGTTTACAAAAATGCTTTCCTTCGGCGAGACGTGAATTGCAGTGAGAGTTTAATAAACGGCCTGCCGATGATAACGGAATAATTTGGCTTTCAAAGGTCCTATGTTTCAGCGTTTCGTAAACAAGGTCTCACCCCTTGTCTCAGACTCGTTTATTTCACTCCTCCTCCGTGTGTGGTGTTTCAGTGTTTATGAAAGACCAGCAGAGCTGAGCAACAAGCTGGGGGAGGAGCTGTTCCTGTATGAGGTCACATAATGATGGGAATGTAATTGGCCCTGGTCAATACAAAAATGGAAAAAAGGACAATTTTTTTTTTTTTATTATTTTTTATTTAAAATTTGTTTTTGGCCCAAATGTCTACAAAAAGTGAATTCCGCATGAGAGCTTCCCTTTAATTTTCAGTAGTTTGTAGTCTTTGAAGATCGTCAGCAATTTCACAATTACGAACGGACCTTTAACTAATTGAAATTAATTTCTATGAGAAGACACTAAAGACACTAAAGCCTGAAATGGGCTCCAGCTGCTCATCCTCATATCAGCTGTAACTGTCACATCCTGGACATCGGGTTATTTTCTTTCCCCCTCACTTTATCTGCTTCCCAAGATGTTTCTGTGCTGCGTTTGCGATTTTGAACATCATCTGGCGTCTGGACATCGTTCCCTCTCACTCGGCCGTCTGAGACGGGGCAGGCCTCGTTACCAAAATGGGACACGCAGTCGAAAATAGATTTTATTGTTTATAAAAGAAGAGTGGAGCATATATATATATATATACACACACATACACACACGCACACACAGTCACTCACATACACAGGTCTATTAGGAATAATGAAGCAGCATCAGTGAGTCATGACTGAAAGTAGGTGTACAATTAATTGCATTAGAATTTTGCTGCAGCCAGAGGAGAGGAGAGGAGAGGAGCGCCGGCCGCGTTGCCAAATCCTTTGTCTCGTTTTTTCGATAACGATATTCAGGATGTTCAGATTACCATTTAACCCCCCTCCCCTTTTACTCCCATCATGCTAATTGATTCTGTTGGATTCTGTGAATGTAGTGCTAATGAGGCTTGTGTTTGTATGTGTGTGTCTGTGTGTGTGTGTGTGTGTGTGTGTGTGTGTGTGTGTGTGTGTGTGTGTGTCTTTCAGAGAGGAAAGCGAGAGCGTTCTGACCCTTAAAGGACTGACCCCGACCGGGACGCTACCTCTGGGAGTGCTGTCTGGAGGCAAACAGACTTTACAGAACGGTGAGTGTGTGTGTGGGTTCATTAGTGAAATATTAATACATCTCACATAATCTTGTGTTTTAACACTGGAACCATCAATGTTGTACAGAAATAAGCAATGAATTTGCAATTTCATAAAAAAAAAATTATGATTAGTTATTATTATTATTATTATTATTAGTTAATATTAAATAAGAAAATTAAAAAGTCTATAATAATGTGAAGCTCACTTTAGAAGTCATGCTGTTTGGGCTTCAGTCCCGAGCAGCGTTGATGTTTTACTGGTAAGCTGCTTGATATACTTCATGCCTCCACCAGAGGGCAGATTCGAGTCGAACCATTTCAGATCATCAGTTATTCAGATTATCAGTCGATAAACGCTGAGTGATTTGCGCTGGGTTTGGTTCTGGGACGCGTGACGAGACTTGCACACATCGACTGCATTACCTGCATTTCTTAGATTGTAACTCGCCCTTTATGACCTCACACCTCAAAAATATTTTCAAGTAACCATATCCAAGTGTTTGGTTATTTATTTATTTATTTATTTATTTATTTTTAAAGCACTGTTGATATCAATGTCATAATGTCCTGCACATGTGACCGAGTCTTTTAAAAACATTTTTTTTTTAGTACATTTATTGATTTATTTAATCCGGACTACAGTGCCTTGCAAAAGTATTCATACCCCTTGAACTTTTCCAAATTCTGTCACCATCAGCTCTAACCAGTTTCCCTGTGCCTGCTGAAGAAAAGCCTCCTCACAACATGATGCTGCCACCACCATGCACACTGGTAGTTGTCAGCCACACATAGCGCTTTGCATTTAGACCTAAAAGGTACATTTTGGTCTCATCCGACTAGAGCACCTTCTCCCACGTTTGCTGTGTCCGCCAACAAACAACCAACTTCTTATAGCTTTCTTTCAGCAATGGCTTCCTTTCCTGCCAATCTTCCATAAAGGCTAGATTTGTCGAGTGCTCAGATTCAAGATTCAGATTCAGATTCAAGCCCCTGAGCTGTGGATCTCTGCAGCTCCTCCAGAGTTACCATGAGCCTCTGGGCTGCTTCTCTGATTAATGCTCTCCTTGCCCGGCTTGTCAGTTGGTAGGTGGACGACCATGTCTTGGTAGGTTTGCTGTTGTGCCAGACTCACAATTGAACAGCGCTCTGTGAGATGTTCAAAGCTTGGGATCTTAATTTATAACCTAACCCTGCTTTAAACTTCTCCACAGCTTCCTTGGGCTCCCATGACTTCATGATGCTGTTTGCTCACTAATGTTCTCTAAGAAACGTCTGAGGGCTTCACAGAACATCTGAATTTATACTGAGATTAAATTACACGCAGCTGGACTCTATTTACTAATTAGGAAAGTTAGTTTCACTGGAGTTTAGATAGGGCTTTCAGAGTAAAGGGGGATGAATACAAATGCACACCACCAGACTTTTCAGATTTATATTTGTAAAAAAAATGTATTATTATTTTCCTTCCGCGTTATAATTACGTTCCACTTTGTGTTGATCTATATCATGTACAATCGCTATTGAACACATCTACGTTTGTGCTCGTAACGGGGGGTATCAGGGGGTGTGAATACTTTTGCAAGGCGCTGTACTAGTGGTTGTTTAGCTATAGTGTATGGGATTTCAGTACGTTTAATTGCTCTGTGAAATATCCCTCGATGTTTCCTCATATAATTTGAGTGTATACCGTACGTCTTGCTCTTGCACACGAACCCGACACACACAACAACCAGCCGCTGTTGCAGTAACCCGACTGTTCCTGAGTGTGTAAATGTCCTGCTTTGTGCACTGAACGATTCTGCAGGGCCTTCTGCATTTCTGATGTAATGGTGTGTGTGTGTGTGTATGTGTGTGTGTGTGCAATCAGACCAGTGACTTTATGTTAGTGTTGTAAAATCAGTCTTTCTTTCTTCTTCATCCAAGACCTGCCTTAAAAACAGTTCAGCAAGAGAAAGAGAACAGATTTTCTGTCGCTTGTATGACAAGAGAGAAAAAGACAGACTGAGACGACTCCTGGGATTCCTCACGACTCATTAAACGTTATTAGATCAGGATCAAATCATTTATCGCCAGCGTGGAGCTGAAATTATCCATTTTATATTTCATAGGATGACCTTGGTGTTAATTTGATGTGTGTGTATTTCTTCCTGATATTTATATTGCTACTTCATGCATGACGTATTTCCTGAAGTAGTTGTAAGAAAAGACTTAAAAAGGTGGGCGTGGCCAAACGGCTCTGGTGTAAAAGAAAACACCATATAGTGATGTACTGTACGATATTGATCTGCTTATCTGCGCCTTGTTCCTGAAACCTTTTTTTTTTTTCATTTCCTCAATTGAAATCTTTGGCTTCGGCTTCTAACCTCAACCACTCCCTCTTTCTCCTGTCTGCTCCGGGCTTGTCGCTAACGCAGCCACGCTGTTGGCGAAGGAGGGCAAAGGTAACCTCTCTGTCCGTGGACTCGCCTGTGGTGCTTCATGTTCCCGTGTGTTTGCATGTCGTGCTGTTTGTGTCACCTTTCCTTGTGCTGTGTGTGATTTGAAATTGAGAACATTCTCAAAACAATCCTTTTTTTTTTTTTTTAAAGAAAGGAAAATTAAAATGGATAGTTTTCATATCTCATAACGAATGCCAGGAAAATAGAAAATTCATTTGCAAATTTTTGTAACTCAGTGCTGTTTTTACCTTCTCCACATCTACACAAAGTCAAAGACTATTGCTGCTGTTGTTACCTGATGCCATATGTGTTATTTCATAGTATTAAAAAAATCTAGTATTGTTGCATCATGTATAAAATACCTCACAAATCAAAAGACATGGAATTAGAAGACGTGTCCAAACAGTTCGTCAGTTCCAACGAACAACAACATGTCCCAGCAAACAACGTTTTTTCACTGTGCTGGTATTTAATGAACCAAAAAAAAAAAAATACTAAGTACGTCTTTAAAGCTTTCACAAGAATTTAAGCGAGCAAGTTTTGGCAGTTTGCTGGTCTGGAGATTTCAGGTCTGTTTAAACGCAGTGCCAAGAGGGTACGACATAACCAGTGGTCTTGGATAAGTAATTGTTGTTACACGTCAATATGGAAATGGTTATATAAGCATTTCCAAACAATTAGCAGTTCAGCGTTCAACAGTGAGAAAGAGTGTTCACAAGTGAAAAGCATTCAAGATCACTGCCAGTCTTCCCATTAATGGACGTCCCAGCACATTCACCCCAATGCCAGACTGTGCAACGCTGAGAGAAATACAAAAAACTCCAACGAGAGCTACATCTCAGTCCCTACATGCGCCAATGAGCGTGTTAAATGTTCGAGTCCATGACGGCACAATTAGAAGAAGACTGAACAATACAGTTTGTTTGGAATGTTTGCCAGGAGAAAGTCTATTCTGTCTAAAATGAACAGGGAAGCACAACTCTGGGACGTTTGAAATGACGTCTGTCATTTCATATATGGATTCGGACGGGACTAACGTCTCCGTGTTGATTACGGAGGTGGGCGTGTCTGTTTTTCATGTGGGTCTTGCGCAAGACCACGTGTTGAGGATGAGGATTTCTATTGGAGCGTARAAAGCAGARACTCGAATACCGGCGCGCTAGAGATTGTACGGTAGTTCACGCTGACCAAAATACACAAGAAAACACATTTCGGAAAAAAAAAATTTTCGGCAAACACAGACATTCGCATTCGGACGGGATTAGATTTCTCAGAGGATCGCCGAGTTTGCTGAAAAACAGTAGGTCATTTGCTCTGGAATTTTTACAGAGGTCGTGTGAGGAAAAAGTCAGACATGGCAGATTCGGACTGGATTCAAATCACAAAGTACCCTCAGTAAACCTAGTCCCGTCCGAATAGTGCTATAGTCTCAAGCTGAGGAAGACAGTGGGAAGGAAAAACTCCCTGAGATGTCAGTAGGAAGAAACCTTGAGAGGAACCGGACTCAACAGGGAACCCATCCTCATTTGGGTGAAACAGAAAGCAGGAATTGATCTGCATTAACAGATGTTAATTGATGTTAATATGGAGTCCAGGTACAGTAGTTATTGGAGGCTCAAGTAGACTTGTAGGAAATACCAGTCCTGAACTAGGACACGGCTTCTGAAACAATGTCCTATGGACAGATGAGAACAAACTGGAGTTGTTTGGCCTGAATGCCAAGCACCAAGTTTGGCAAAACCCAAAGAATAATTTCAGCAGAAACACCTCATGCCCTAGGTCAAGCACGGCGGTGGAAGGGGGACAATTTGGGCTTGTTTTTGCAGTCACAGGATCTGGGCACCTTACAGTCATTGAGTCCGTATACCAGAGTACTCTACAGGCAAATGTCACCCCATCTGTCCGACGGCTAAAGCTTGGTTGAAATTCAGTCATGCAACAGGACAATGATCTGAAGCACATCATAAATCTACATCAGAATGGCTGAAAAATAAAAGATTCAAGTTCTTGGATTGGCCGAGTCGAAGTCCAGACCGCAACCCAATTTGAATGCTTTGGCAGGACCTCAACAGAGCTGTGAATAAAAACATCATTGAACTGCAGCAATGTTGTGAAGAGGAATGAACCAACATGATGTGAGGGACTGATGAAGTCAAACAGGAAATGAGTGCATCATGACTGCTGAAGGTTGATGTACAAGCTATTGAATCATTGGGGACTTGTATTTGCCTAATACTGATACCAGCTACAGGGTGGCATGGTGGTGTAGTGGTTAGCACTGTCGCCTTGCACCTCCAGGGTCTGGGTTCCAGGCTTGATTCCCGTCTCTGTGTGCATGGAGTTTGCATGCTCTAGCCGTGCTTGGTGGGTTTCCTCTGGGTTCTTCGGGTTTCCTTCCACAGTCCAAAGACATGCAGATTAGGCTAATTGGCGTTCCCAAATTGCCCCGTATTGTGTGTATGTGTGTGTGCCTTGCGATGAATTGGCATCCCGTCCAGGGTGTACCTCGTCTGGTGCCCGAAATCTCCTGGGATCGTGACCCTGAATACAAGATAAAGCGGTATAGACAATGAGTGTGCTACGATCAGATGATTTTTTTTATGGTTTTTACTTTGTTTTACATCAAACTTTTACTATGAAAGTTACAGAAAAACAACAGTAAACAGTTTAAATATTAAATTCAATGATCATCATATTAATGGACTTGACAGTCGAGGAGCTGCTTCTGATTAGTACATAAAAATCCTAATAAAGGAAAATCAGTTAAATAAATAAATATACATTTTGTGTATTGTGACATCACAGTATAAACATTGCCGAGCCCTCTTAGTCAGTCCGTCTTTCCCCAGTCGGAAATGTGGGATTTTCATACAGGACCCGACTTTGGTGTGTTAAGGACAGTACTGAGACGGAGGGCGTGCTTGGCACTCCTTTACATCCTCTTCAGAATTATTCACCATATGCAGTCGTCTGCTCGAGCCAGCTAATTCCCACGCTGCGCTCGGATTGGTCGAGGAGCGGCGTCCTCTCAGCGCTGGTTATTTTCAGCCCGTAATCTCGTTACGTCAGCAATCCACCAGAACATGCACACACTTATCACCCATATCACACACACTGCAGACACGGAGTGTTAAGAGTGCCGCAGCAGGAAGCTCCTGAGTCATCGAGCCTCTTTCTGCTTGCGCAAAGTGTCTGTGTGTGTGTGTGTGTGAGTGTCTGTGTGAAGACTAAAGTCATTCTTTTACATCTCCTTTTCACACTGGACTGCATTTCATTCTCCTCAGCTGTAGTCCAGAGTGTTATTTATTTATTTATTTATTTATTTATTATTTTAACAGTAAGAGGGCATGAACTTCCCGCTGGCTGTGCAAGAATCCCTGCTTTCCGTGTTTTCTGAGATTTGCACTCTGATAACAACTCTGATCAGCAATGGACAGATCTGTGACCTACGTCAAGCAGATTTCACAGTGGTTTTTGTTTACTCACTCACTCATCATCTATACCGCTTATTCCTGTATTTAGGGTCACGGGGGGCCTGGAGTCTATCCTAGGAGACTTGGCAGGGCACACCCTGTACAGGGTGCCAATCCATCGCAGGGCACACACACACACACACACACACACACACAACGGGCAGTTTGGGAACGCCAATTAACCTAACCTACCTGTCTTTGGATTGTGGGAGGAAACCAGAGTACCCGGAGGAAACCCAATCATGCAAACTCCATGCACAGAGAGACGGGGATCGAACCCGGACCCTGGAGGTGCAAGGCGACAGTGCTAACCGCTGCACCACCGTGTGGCTATCGCCTCACTGATTTCTAAAACTTAAAATATTTATATGTTTGTTTGGAATTTTAACAAAATCTAAAAAAAATTTTTAAAAAAGAATATAGAATCAGGATATTTATATTTATAAAATTCAAATCGCAATACAAATCGAACTGGCACCCGGGTATCACAATAATGCAGTGCATTAGCAAGTTACGATCGTCAATACAGTCTATAAGAAGCAAAAAATAAAAACGTCTGTTTTGCAAAAGTCCATAATAATATGGATGGCAATGACCAGCTGATACAAAAAGTATTCACACAGCTTCATTTTTCCACATTTTGCTGTGTTACAACCTTATTTCAAATTAAATTAATTAGTATTTTTTTTTTCAATTCTACAAGCAAAACCCCATAATGGCAACAAGAAAGAAGTTTGTTTGAAATATTTGCAAATTTATTTTTAAAAAAAAGGAAGAAAAAACTATTCACAGCCTTTTCCATGACACTCAAAATCGAGCTCGGGTGCATCCTGCTTTCACTGATTATCCTTGAGATGTTAATATAATAGATGTTAATAATAGAAAAATAATGAATTTAATCCAATTAGACACAGCAAAATGTGGAAAAAGTGAAGCGCTGTGAGTACTTTCCGGATGCGCGGTTGTGTATCAGCTGGTCACTGCCAGCCATATTGTTATGGACTTTTGCAAAACAGACGTTTTTATTTTTTGCTTCTTATAGACTGTATTGACGATCCTAACTTGCTAACAACTCACTCGCTAATTCTTGCAGTTAGTACTGCAAAATTCATCATAAAAAGATTTAAATTGCGTTATGGGCCTGTGCAATTATTTAATGATTAGAGGCTACAGTTTATTACAGGTATTACATAAGGTATCATTTATATGATGGGAATATATTGACTTACTATACAGTTGTATTTATTATAATCATAAGTTATACTTGTATAATGAAATATATTTATATTAATTACATTTATTAAGCTATCATTGTGCAACCCTATTCGCTAATATGATCCATAAACCATAGCACTGGATGGCACTGAAGGTTTAACTTGCTAAGAAATGCTAATAAGTTCATTAAATGATTTGTCCACCATGCTGGCTTGTTTTTGCGCTTTGTGTTAGCGGTTGTTGCATGCTACTTTTAAAACTGGTAGTTGCTGAAGTCAAGGTTAGGAAATCAGTTTTTTTAAGGGTATACAATGTAGGTAATGTTTTTTTTTTTGTCTGCATGCTAGCATGTGTCCTAGCTACTGCTAATAAACATTTTATGAACATTACGAAAATATCAGGAACTGTTGCATTCTAGCTGAATAATACTTCAAATACTTCAACGTTTTTTTTTTTAGATATCAGTATCGGAACATTGTCTGCACGTCATGAGGCGATGTCTCCTTCCTTGAGTATGCAGGATGCGTCTTGAACATCTCTCTTCCTCCTTTCAGCTATCCAAGGCTTCTCCCCGACACGGAAGATCCGTAACTTCGAGGAGGCGCGCGGCCTCGACCGGATAAACGAGCGCATGCCGCCGCGGAAGGACGGCAAGCGCGGTCCAGGCACGCTCGTGACGGAAAAGAACGGCACAGACGTGACGGTGTAAGGAAGCCGCGCTCCACCTCCTCCTCTATCGCAGTGTTCTTTCTCTCCCTGTTAAGCTCTACTGTAGAGACAGAACCAGGACACCTCCCATCGTATCGGAGAAGCCAGGGCTCCATGAGTCCAGAGAGTGAGGATAATTCACTCACCACTACGAGATTGTAATTGTTCAAACGGCATGTATTGAATATTAGGTGTACGTGCTAGCAGTGTTTTCAACCACGATTGAGGCTTCAAGACGCCTCCGGATCTCCTTCTGTCCCCACTTCCCGCAAGGGGCGAGACATTTACAGCATCGCCTGTTTAACCCCAAATACCTTTTTTTTTTAAATGGATTTCTTTACCTTGGTCTTGTAGGAAAGGTGGAAACAAAATGGTGAAGGCTTTCAAAGCTTTTTATGTTTACAGTTGCTTGGCCAGGGGTCATGTGAGTCCAAACAGATAAAGTCATCAAACCGGGTTCTGCTCAATTAACAAAAAAGTTACAATTTTTATTATTATAAGACTTTTTCTCACCCACGCTTGACTACAAACGAATTATGTTTTTAACTACAAATTTACAAATACGTAGAATGATGACAATGTCTTTTACGGCATAAGATTTTATCTCTGATTGTTTTGCTGTGTATTAAAGGACGTACCTGTCGTGTTCCATATTGTGTTATTGGAAAGTCAAGCCCTCCAAAACCAAAGATTGCAGATAAGACCTGTTGGATGGCTTTGCATCAACATCTTGGGTGAAGCTTTGTAACTAAGTGAACTGTGCTAAACATTGACCATGGCTGGGGCGTCCCTTTAAGGAGGAAAAAAAAAAAAAAGTATCCCCAGAGCCAAAACCTTTCCTTGAAGTATTTTATATTGTGAGATTTTGCGAACGTGAGCAGTTACAATCTTGTGTGTTTGTGTAAAATGTTAAGAAAGCCGGTTCGTCTTTAACTCTACATGAGGCTCGCTGTGCGGTGTCGATCCAAACCGTGTCCTCTCTTTAACACTTGCTTTCAAAGATTGTGATATTTTATACGTGTTTGTTGATTGTAATTTGGGAAAACTTTTGTAAGACTGAAAGGGATATTGAAATGCTCACAAGCGTTCATTCTTTAATAATAATAATAATAATAATAATAATATATACAGTATATATCCTGGAGGAATTTTTTGAGATATTATATACTTAATTAACCTTGATGGTACTGTATCTTAAAATATTCACATATTTGTGATACCTGCTGTCGTGCTGTACTGAAGAGAATTGTGTATGTTTTGAATTTTATCTGGTGTACCAGAACGGTCTTTAAGCAGGAGCGCGCTAATCAGCACACTATACCTCCATGTTCCCAAGTGTCTGATGGGAAACCTGCGAGATTTTATTCCAGCTTGGAGATGCCGTCAAGCTTCATCGGAGTGTTGTCTTTCAGCTTTTATAGTGGACTTTTTAACTTTGCTACATGAATTGCTTTGCTGAAAAGCTATGTACCTCTTGTGTCTGAATGAAGGAAATGGTGTTGTAGATTTTAAAAAAATTACCATGAAGAAAATTTCCAGCTGAAGTTAAAACCCGGATTAGTTCCGCTTTTTTGATTATTTGGTTTATATCAAAATTCCACCACCTGCTGCACTACACACAACACAACAACCTGATCTGGTAGATTATTTAGCATGTGTTCTTTCCAGAACTCGCTGGGGAAACTCATCTATAACTATATAGATGTTTGTCGGTACATTTTTACGGTATAGCATACAGTTAGATACTACTTTTCAGGTTTAAGTCAAACAAGCAAACAGAAGGAAAAACAAAAGTTTGTGGGCGGGAACACAATATGTGGAAACTTCACCTGTTTGTGTATTAATTATATATTGTGTATCCTAGCAGTCAGAATTATGGATAAACTCAACTAAATGGAAGTGTTTCTTTGTGTTAAAGACATATTGATGAAAATGGGAGATGAATTAAATGAATTAAATACCAAAACAAACAATTGAAAAAAAAAAACATTTTTTAATCGTTTACACCAAACAAGTATCAGTGGGGAGAAGTTTGTTTTTTCCCTATTGAGCTCCTCATGATGCTGGCAGAGATGATGCCAGGGTGTGGTGTGCACCTTGTTCAGAAATGGTACCCTGTCTGAGCAGTGGCGTGCAAACTTTTGATTGATACCGCCTTTGTTTTCTTAAGTAATGCCCTTGATTCTCTACAGATGCATAGTGAAGCAGCTTTGGGTTTTAATCGCAGCTTCTTATTATAATTCTTAGCGAGGAAAGGAAGTAAATTAATAAATTGCGGTGGAGTACCTCAGGGTTCACTTTGTGGCCCTTTAAAGATTCACGCACATCCACTTACAGTATGTGTCCAGAGCAGCCATGCCACTATGTAACTTAGTGGTTTTCTTTTTTTTTCACTTACACCTTGCTGTTTTATGAAGGAAATGATAGACCTGTGCACTGCTTTACCTAAACAAAACAGCTTCAAGTGTCAGAGTCTCGGTGTCTCTGATTTCACTCGTGATTCATGCAATGTTCTTGCATGCAAATCTATTTTTAAAGATAGATAAGGGAAAGGAGTCATTTTGTGAAGGATATACAGTGGAACCTTGGATTATGAGCATAATTGTTCCAAAACACTCGTAAACCAAATCATCATTCCCCATAAGAAATAATGAAAACTCAAATTATTCGTTCCACAGCCCCAAAAAATAAATACATAAAAATAATTACTGCAATCTATAAAATGACAATAAAACAATAAATCTGCACTTTACCTTTAAAAAAAAGTACAAAGGTGAAAAGGTGAGAGTGATGCTCGGTGTCAAAATAAGAGTCGCATGCATGATACATGATACTCGGCGCTCGTAATCTAATACTTGCTCGCTTTCCGATTAAAAATTTATTAAATATCTTTGCTCGGTTTGCGGAACACTCGTAAACCACATTACTCGCAATCCGAGGTTTCACTGTATTGCACACTATGACAACAGGTCATTAAAGGATAAGCGATAACTGTTCTCAAATATTTGTTTATTCAGTTTATTCTTGATTTTATCTAGATGTTCCACTGAAGAGAAAAAAAGAGAAATAAAATGTTACACTGTGTAAGTGTGATCATATTTGGTTTGTTTCATTTTGTTCTGGGTTAAAAAAAACAACTGTTTTATCATTTAACGTGAATATAATTTAAATTGTGCTTAAAATAAAACAATTTATAAAATAAATATAAACCATTGTATTTTCTTGAATTTTCTTTGACACACTTGATACTTCAGTTAAACATTTAATTTAGACTATATTTAATATTTAGCACCTTAGGAAAAACTTTAGGCACCCAATTCACTCCTCATTTTTTTATTTTATTATTTTCCATTAAGAAATAATTTCTTTCATTTTTGCCGAAGTGCTTGTATCCTGAATGCTAAACATTTCCGGCAACCAATATAAATTTTGTTTTTCTTTTCTTTATTTATCAACTTTTTTAATGAGCACAGTTTTTAAAGATATATTTAAAAAAACAAACATTGTGCAGCAAAAGTCACCAAACCATAATGTATGTTTTTGCTTTTTTTAATCTTTTTTTTTTTAATTGCAAGCTTTTTTAAAAAAAATTTAAAAAATTACTTTGACACTCCATGGGTGACATTCAACATCTTATAATGCTATTTCGCTCAACATATGTTCAGGCACCCCAGTCACCTGACCCCAGTACCCCTAAGCTGTTCTAAAAGGACAGTGCAATGGTAATAGCTTTATCATTCTCTTTGAGAATAAACCTGGTCCAAATTAAGCCAGCCAAACAGGGAATGGTTTTATTTATTAACCATACTTTAGTTACCAAATTTGTGACAGGCATTTTGGCTCGACTTTATAGTGGTATATGCAAAGCAGTCATATTAAAGCTGAGAATAGAGGAGTAGAATGCTTAGAAATGGCTTTTTAATATAAAATGTACATTTTATTTAGAAAGTATTGATATCAGTAGGCAGCAAATATAAATGTTTTATTAAGTAAACACTTTAGTTACTAAATCTTTTTAATAAATTGGTAAAAAAAAAAAAAAAGATTGAATACAGCCTCATTTATTGCACATGTACAGTGTCTTATAACAGTATATCTCCAGTGACTCCAATTCACAGTCATGGCACTCTAGTAGGAAAATAAATAATTTGTTTATAAAGTATTTACAAGAAATGATTTGATTGAAGATACTGTCCTATTAAGAGTGGTTTTGTTTGCCCTGAGTGAAAGTATCAGAAAGTGATGGGCAATTCACCCTGGACATGCCGCATCAAAACCTTATTTAGCTCCAGGGATTTCATCCACAAATGTTCCAAAAGGACTGCAGTGAAGGCACATGAAACTTTAAACAGAGGTCTGGTTTCCCAGTGGAGAGAGCTATTATCCTCTTTTGGTTTTATTCTCATCCTTCACATGGGTGAGAATTTGTTGCAGTGGGATTCTTATTAATTATTACACAATAAACAGTCTCCTAAAATATATTTAAAAAATATGGCAGATGGGACACTTCACCTGCTTGTAGCTAATAATCAAATGCTGGGGTTCTCAAAATAGAAACGCTGGATTGTTGTTGGACCTGATGTGAGATTTGACGCAAACAATCGTACAGCGTGAAACCATGATTACAGTCAAAATTCCTCAAAAATATTCCTTGAACACAATCAGGCAAAATAAAATAATCAGTAGTTTTGCTACTTTTCAAGCCATTGGTTATAGAACGAAGGTGCAAGATGTCAGATTTCAGTAACAGGGATTTGTGGAAGGATCCATATGTCCCGCGTTGGCCTCTAGAGGGTGCACCTAAGACCATGCTCTTGGACATCTTCCTGGTCCTACAAGGTTTAAGTCATGTGTAAACCAGATATTTCTGGTGAAATCACTTTGCTCAATCAGTTGATTTAGGTTCCTATGGTCTGGTGGAAACCACACCCAAATCATCCTCTAGTGCTGGATTTGTTCCGTATAACCATCTCAAGTTGGGTTGATTTTTTTTCCTCTTTTTTTTTTTTTTTTTTTTTATACCCTTGGTGGAGGTGGAACTGGTCTAAGAGCCTGGAAGAGAAGAATGTAGGTTCTTCAGGTGCTTATCTTACAACCAAGTCAACAACTGATGTTAAGGGTATTTCCACGTTAGACATTTATCAAGTTAATGACCGAGCTACACTTGTTTAATCATGGAAATCATTAACGAACTGCCTGGTACCTTTTGTGCCGCTCTGAAGTCTGTGTGCAGCGTCAAGGGTGGAGCAGATGGCTTAGTCGGAGGGGGTGGTGGAGGGCCTTTTGGACGAATTGCCTAAAAATGAAACATGCAAATAAATATGAATGCATCGCAATCATATTTTGCCTAAATGATGGGGTGCATAATAAAAAATGAGTGAGATGTTTCACTTTACCGTGGATTGGAGCTGATGAGGAAGGGGCGCTCTTGGCTGGTTTGAGTACATATCGACTGCAGAGTCTTTCACTACGACCTGAACACTAGTGGACGATGACAACATCATTTAGACCAGGGGTCTCAAACTCAGTTCCTGGAGGGCCGCAGCCCTACAGAGTTTTGTTCCAACCATAATTAAAAACACCTGATCCAACTAAACAAGCCATTAAGGCTTATTTGAAAACTACATGGTATGTATGTTGGAGCAGGGTTGGAACAAAACTCTGTAGAGTTTGAGACCCCTGATTTAGACACATATAGACACATACAGACACATTTCGCTGGAGTTATGGTTTGGATGGATTCCTACTCACCCTGTCTGACGTGGACGACTCTTTCTACGCTTCAGAAAGCCTATTCCCAGCCCAATTAAAATGGCCCCCAGCACGATACAGACTATGACGGCGATGGCAATACGCATGCCTGTAGATCCATTTTTATCTAAAAAGGGATAAAAGCATATAGGTTTATCCATCTCAGCTTTGCTTTCAATTATATTCATATTATAAAATCTAGGACATACCTATATGTACTCCGCTGGTCTTGTTGCAGTTGGGTGGCAGCCACCCGGGGTCACAGCTGCATTCCCGCTTGTGATTACAAACCTGTAGGATGCACATTTATTCGCATTATAACCGTATCTTTTTTGTTATGTATGTAGGTTATCACATATTTGTCCAAACTTACCCCACGGCCTAGGCATTTGTCTGAGCAGTTGGTTGCCATGTAGGCAACTTCTAAGCTCACGCACTGATTCTGGCTACATACCTGATGCACAGAAATGGGTCAAAGGTAATGTTCATTATTAAAAACTTACATTTTTGTGACTCACATTATGTTTCCAAACCGGTGGTTTAAAATTTTTTTTAAACATCTAAAAATCTGTCACTTTTCAAACGCTTACCAAGAATGGATTAAAAAATGCATTTATCCTCAAGAAATGCTAAATTACATTTAAACCTTTGGATGTATAAAATAGTACAACGTTTAACGGTGATGTGTCTTCCATACGGTATATCTATATCTATATACAACATTGTTACAACTGATAACAATTAATGCCCCCCATACATTTGAGGTTTTTCTATTGTTACCTTCTCATCGCCACATTTTGTCCCAGTGTCCACTTGGCCAAAGTCAGTGTCACGGTCACCGTAGAAAGTAGCTTTGCAGGAGCCGAACTGGACCAACCGGCCATAGTTTGGGCTGTCCTGGCCTTGTTCGCAAAAAAGCTTTCCACACTTGACATCTCTAGAAGCACAAACGTTTGCAGGCGTGAGCTTTTTAGGACAAAATGTAACCAGGTTAGAGCTTAGTAAAGCATATGGTCATTTTCATGCGAAGCAAATGTGGGTAGAGATTCCTTTATAAAATCTGTTGAAACTAGCAAACGTGCAAGCGTGTAAACGTATGCTTCTTGAACTCACTGTTTCTGGCATCCTATGTACTGGTCATTGGCAGGCCGTGTACAGTAGGCGTAGTATAGTCCCCTTGTGTTCTGACTGTAGCAGAAATCCCCTCCTACCACAGCACCTGAGAAAGAATAAAACTATAACGTGGACCAAAACATATCATAATCTTCTTCATTTTCTACTACTTTTCTAACTACTTACTTGCCCCCCACATTCTGATGCACTGGGTTTGCCATTGGGGGCACTGCCCGTTGTAGCAATAGCCATTGTTGTTGTCGCATGGAAGACCATTTATAGAAAAGTCATCCTCAGGGCATGAGCTCGAATAACCCGTGCAATATTCAGGGAGGTCACACTCATCACGCTTGGCCCGACAGATTTGATGGTCATCAACGATCTGCTCATTGGGAATAAACAAAGGACTTTATGATGTGATTTTGTGATGATTTAAAAATGAACAATTCCAGCACAAGACAGATAGCCAACTTTTTACCCAGAGTGCATAGCCAATTCCCTCCCAAGACAGAAAACCAATTCTTGCATATCCAGTTCCGCCACTCTATACAAATAAACCACTCCCTCCAAAGACTGATGGCCACTTCCCTCCGCAGACGATTGCTAATTATATGCCTTGACAGTTATCCATTTGCCACGTACTGTGTATGTGCATGTTTATGCGCTAAAGAAGGTGCTCGCGGGCTACAGCTATTACGCCAAGAAGAACAAGTCGCACGTCATGCTCGCCAGATGTAGTTCTACCCCCCACCTCTACAAGTAACTAGCTTCATTCCAAGACATGTAGGCTAGTCCTGTCCATGACAATTTCTGCAATGTAGGCCAAGACTATTCTCTAGGTCTTTTCTTTTCCAAAACAGGCAGGCAATTCCCAGGTATGTACGGTAGAGATTCCCCTCCCTAGATAGGGCTACTTCTCTTAAGACATGTAACCAATTCCTGCTCAAGACAGGTAGCTAAGACTGGTAGAGTGTTCCCTGCTATGATAGGTAGGACATTTCCTGCCAAGAGGCATAGGCCATTCCCCACCAAGACGGACAGAACACTCCCTTCTCAAGACTGGTAGCGTGTTCCCTGCTATGAGAGGTAGGACATTTCCTGCCAATACAAGTGGGCCATTCCCCACCAAGATGGGTAGGCTATTCCCTGTCAAGACAGGTAGAACACTCCCTTCTCAAGACTAGTAGGGCACTCCCCGCCATGATGGGTGGCCATTTCCTCCTAGAA
Organism: Clarias batrachus; assembly: GCA_003987875.1. Taxonomy (NCBI): domain Eukaryota; kingdom Metazoa; phylum Chordata; class Actinopteri; order Siluriformes; family Clariidae; genus Clarias; species Clarias batrachus. The sequence goes on from QMIH01000759.1 coordinate 252,624, forward strand.
CATGCAGGCAATATTCACCTAACAAATGATGTGTTGCCACAAGTCTTGAAGCCGCATGACTGAGCTGTGACTTGGATTCTGCGATATTATTCACCATGAGATACTCCCCATGGTGTGATAAGCTTTTAAGAATTTTCCTCCTAAACCTACACAGTACTTTTGATTTCTGTTCTGGCTTAGAAAAAAAATTTGCACATATTAGGATCTAACGTTTTAGTACCATTTAATCATTCTTTCATATACAGTATTATGAAACACAACACCTTTTAGTCGTGGGATTAAATCAGAGCGTACAAATCAGAGAGCTGGGGTAAGAAGTCAAGTTGGTTTATACCACCTAACATCCACACACCCCTCGCTAATTGGCAGTATGCTGGTTTAAAACACACTGACACAGTCATTTTCACACTGCATTGGTTGGTATTCTCACCTTACAGTCTTTACAGCACTCTCCATCTGCACACATGGACCCCGCCGTAAGTCTACATGTGGTGGCATTGCAGCAGGGGTTTTTGCACTCCTGCACACACAAACACAAATATACACTTGGATTTGTAATAATAACAAATGTAATAACACTGCTATAATATCACCAGATTGTCTGGTGAGTCAGATAGTAACCTGAGCTATTCAAGCTAGACTAACCAGTTGAACTGTATTTGTCTTATCGAAAGTGAATAAGAACAGATTTAAAACATGCCCTATCAAATTTCCTACGCATATCCAGATATTCAGGCAAAACACACTGGGGTTACTAGTAAGAACCTGATTATAAATGATTAGTAATTAAAAAAATATTATTGGCGTTTAAAAAACGATCAGCTATTACACATAGTAGTCTGTAGGGGTCATGCACAAAGGTGTTACGACATCCCAGCAACAGCCAGCGCTACTCATAAATCAAAGGCCAAATTGGTTTGAGCTGACAGGAAAACTATGGGAAATGAAATAGCTACTTGTTACAACCATGGTGAGCAGATAATCAACACATCAAAGCTTGAGGTGGATGGGCCCTGACTGCACAACTGCCAATTAAAAAGAAAAAGACCGCATTATGTTTTTCAAAAAATGCAAAAATTTACAAAAATGTATGGAACATTAACACGTATAGGAAAATGTATGCAGTGCCAAGCAAAGGTTTGGAAACAAGTATATATTATTCAGTATATTATTATATATTATATATTTTCTACAGTCGCAATTTTTTATTTTTTTTTCAAAACTATGAAATAATACATATGGAATTAGGTAATTAAGTAACAGCAACAGTCAGTGTTGCTTTAAGACATGAAGCTCAGCCTTGTCAACACAGTATTTGTACACAACACAGTATTTTTTGTAAAGTGCATTTACAAAACCCATCGAGCACCATGATGAAACCGTCTCTCATCAAGAACATCCCAGGAAAGCAAGACCAAAACATACGTCTGCTGCAGAGGAGATGTTCATTTAGAGTCACCAGCCTCAGAAATCACTAATTAACCTCAAGCATCCCCTCAGATTAGAGCCTTACAGAGAATAAGTAGCGAATACATCTTAGTATCACCTATTCAAAGGAGATCATTGTATATTCTGGACGCCTTCAGCAAAGAAATCCAAATCAGGAACGACCATGGAATGAGAAGGTGTGTCCAACCCTTGACTGGTGGTGTAATACGCAGTAGAATTGGGTGTTACATTCCATACATATCTATTTAAGATGGAAGAACAAATTTGATTGACTTTAGCTCATCAGTATCTGTTTTTTAAATGGCATTTTTTGCAGCTTTCCGCTCACTGTACCCATGGTCCTTTTCCAGCATGACTGCACTTTGCCCATGCAAAGAAACACAGAATTCATAGGCCATCCAATGTGTGTGTTCTTTCAGAGAAAAGAGCCGCCATCGCTCTACAACCTCTTACCCCATGGGAAATAAGGACTGTCCAAAATCAATGAGATTCTATGTGCAAGGCCAAACAAGCCTCAGCTTATCATACACGGACACTGAAACAAAACTCGGGTCCTTTAAGCAGCGGTTGGTCATACTCTCAGTCTTGGCAGCCGTTTGCACAACCTTCAGATCCCTTGCTTTGTATGCTCTGTTATAAAGTAAAAACCTTGCATCATCGGGTGCATCAGTTCGCATTGTTCGCATCGGTTACATTTCTGTAAAGGAAGCACTTCAGCAAAGGGTTGTTGCCTACAACGTCTGCATCCTTATATACGTTAAAACTCGGTGTACTAAAACTATTATCTCAGTTTGACATGCTTAGCATGCACCATCCTTCAGATGAGTGATTTTAGCAGTGCTGACCATCCCGGAAGTTTTATGCGCTTACTCAGCACACTCAGCTGTCTGATTTTCAAGCTAAAAACAAAGCGTCGGCGATGGGCCTGATCTTGTTCAAAGCGATTTTTCAGTGAGAGAAGCTATTTTTTTGACTCTGGAGGAATGCAGTTTTAAACTTGTCCAGACAGAAGTGTTTTAAAGGCATGCATATTTTGCACTTCATTGCTCCATGCAAGCAAGCGGTAACGTCTACGTGGTTTGTACTGTGAGTTGTAAAAATGTGGCTAACATTGTATTGACACGACGGCCAACTTGAAGATCATGGTTGACTTCAGCATCATTCATTCATTAGCGTCCCTCTTTCCGTTCTGAAGAAAATTAAACAAACCGACAAAACATGCGAGTCATGTTACCAAGAACCATGGAGACGCCATTCTGAAGAATTTCCTGTTAAAGCACTAACACCCGATGATCCATCCATAAATGTTACATATAAACCTCTGCGATAAAGCTTCACCTTGTCAGTGATTTACAAATGAAAACCTGCAAATGCAAACTGTTAATTATTAGACTTAGATTACACGGTCCATCCACCGTATTAATTCTAGTGAATGAGCTACAGTGTTGCCATAGAAACATTATTGTATTAGCATAAGCGCATTCCAAAAAAAAAAAAAAGAAAAAAGAAAAAGCGTTCACTGCTCTCATGATCGACGATGACAATGAATATTACAAACGAGTTCTGTTTTACCGTCGCAGATCCACAGTCACACTCCTCTCCGGTCTCCTTGAAGCCGTTGCCGCAAACCGGAGGTTGGATCAGGTCTTTGGCTTGCGGTTTGTTGAAGAGACACTCAGGGTTACGCGAGTTGAGGAACTGCTCGTAGCTGTTGACGCTGCAGCTACTGAAGAGCTCGGGGATGGTGTATCTGTAAATGACGGGAATGTAAGGATGAGGGAAAGGTAGTCATTCATTGATTCGTTTTTTCATAGAAATCTGGATTAAATATAAATGTGCTTGAAATGAGCGGAAATCGTGTTTAGCTTCTAATTCGGACTCCAACAAGGTTCCAGATTTGCTAGTGTCCTATTTGGTGGAACCAGAATTGTTTACATGATGTTTTTTTTGGGGGGTGGGGGATCTCAGCCTAAACATCAAGTCATGCCCTTACAAGCAAATACCTTGGCTTCCCTGGATACCTGTTAAGATAAAATCTACAAACCATTCTTGAGCGTGTCCTGCTTAGGATGCATGACGTTTGACATGATTTTACTGTAGCTCTGGCTTTGGAGAAATCTCTTCTGCTATTGTCGTCATTGTTCTCAAGCTGTTTAGAAATATGAGTTTGTCTGACGTGAGTTGTCCTGGTACAAGCACACGATCTTCAAGGACAGTGTGAAACACAAGTAAATGCAGGAAGTGGTGTGGAAGAATGAGCTTTTGTCGTCTCATAGAAAAAGAATTTCTAAACCATTTTCAGCTCGAATAAGCATGTCGGAACACATTGTCTCGTAATTAAGTTCTCAGCTCACACCTCATTGTTCAAAGTTGTACCGTAGTTTGAAACCCTTCTTGGATAAACATAAACGTTAAGGGCTCTGAACAGGTCAGGAGGTCCTTTGGTATCGCAGTATATTCACAAAAACAAACAAAAAAGGTCTGCAAAAAGAATGCTCGAATCCGCAATACTTTTTTGTATAAATAGGTTTAAGCTTATTAGAAACCATGTTGTACAGTAAGTTGCAAATGACGAATGTTCTAATTTTGCTGAAGGATTGAACAGGGAACTACTGTGGCCGTGAAGTGCGAAACAACTTAACAAAACCGAAAACAAAATAACATGCAAAGACAAAATAACAAATTCAAAACCAAATTAACAATTACTTTCGGGTTTTGTTAACAAAACCCAAAACAAAATAACAAAACCCGAAAGTAATTGTTAATTTGGTTTTGAATTTGTTATTTTGTTTTTGGATTTGTTAATTTGTATTGCACTTCTCGGCCAGTCAGATACGAACCGGAAAAGGTAGGTATAGTTTGCGAATTAAATTCTTACTGCTGATTGGACGAGACACCTGTCACTCAAGATAAACAGGGAGTAGGAAATTGTGTCTCGAACTTTGTTTCTTGTGTGTTCTGCTTCATTAAAAAAAAATCTGTGTGCAAAACTAAGAAAATAATGAAATTTTTCATTAGAAAGCAAGAAAATGGAATTTATCCAACGTTACTTTGAGGACGGACATTCGTATGCCGTGATTTTGGATGTGCTGATGACATATCACTGTATAAAGATTAGTTTGCGAACTGCTGTGTCTCTTTTAAAAGAAAAAAAATTCCACAATAACTGCAAAAATTTGGCAGAACGCCATATTTGAAACCACAATAAGGACAGGACATGTTTGCACATTCATACACACACGAATCTACCGCCGCTACAGTACTTCCTGTATATCTTGAGTGACAGATGTCTCGTCCAATCAGCGGTAAGAATTTCATTCGCAAACTATACCTACCTTTTCCGGTTCGTTTCTGAACGGCCGAGAGGTGCAAACCAAATAAACAAAACCGAAAACTAAATAGCAAATTAGTTTTGGGTTTTGTTATTGTGGTTTTTAATTTGTTATTTTGTTTTCATTTTGTTAAGTTGTTTTGCACTTCTCGGCCACCGTAGGGAACCGATCAGTGTTCCCCAGAGGTGCAACTTCAGAGCCTAACAAGTGTGCTATCTTATACAATATTAGGTCTAATTTTGGACCAAGATTTTTTTTTTTTTTCTTGATTGGAATAAACGATATTTTGTAAAATTCTTTATTGTGCATTGAGGATTGTGTTAGTAGGTTAAGGATCCTCAGTACTGAATTAGAAATATTACTATAATAATTGAATTCTACATAATAATAATAATAATAATAATAATTTGGATTGATTGATTTATTTACGTGAGAGCAGCAGTCATGATGCAGCTGGCCTGTGTGCATGTGCATGAGCTAGTGTCATGGTTCATTCCCAGGTTATGTCCCATCTCATGTGCCAAGGTGGCAGCAACAGCGATGGCACGTGAATTATGATCCTGAGGGAACCAAACAGAGGACAGGCATTAGTTTTCATGCTCAGGTGTCACTCAAAATGGCATTATGTTACAGAAATGTAATACAAAGTAAGTATTTTATATATTTTACATCAAAAGTATGTTAAACACATGTATTGAATTCGATATGGTGATGGATGTACTGTATGTCCTCTAAATGGCAAAATTATATGTTACCCATACATGGGCAAAACAACATATATTGCTTGTATATATCACCATATAATTTTGAACAAGGTGATTCCAATGTCATTTATACTCGATGTATTTTGTCACACAAATTTCAAATTCATAAATACTTCTATTAGATAAATTGCTCTACCGGGAGAGTGATTCAGTTGGATTTTATTACAACACTAGATGTTGTCACCATGGCAGGATCATACAGGATGTTTCGAAAAGGATTTAAGACACAATGGTCTAAACATTTTGTCCTCACACGTGCGAAATCAGATGATGGCAACGAGGCTTTTCATTACCTGGGTGACGCCGGTGGAATGACCCGAACACAGAGTGCCAATGAACGCCAGTCCCACGGTCGTACCTTCAAAGTCAATCCCACTGAAATGTTAACACAATCATTTTATTTTATATAACATTAAATACAATTTCTACAGTAAATTTTTTTTTGTTGCATGATTACTGAGTCAACCTGTAACAGCAAGGAGGTTTTGTGATCATGCATTGGATTTTTCACTCATATTTCTGGAGCTTTCCTGATTAAATGCTTAAAAAGGATGATTAAAAGCTTCGCTCCTGTCAATCGAGAAAGTTTTCTAGATTAACACTGACGTGATCAGATGAGCGTTGTCGTGCTTTAAGTTCTTTATGAGGACGCTGTTCCTCCACGCGGTAAATTTGTCCAGCGTCTCGCCAGCCGGTGCCGTCACTACGATCTTGTCCGTGTCCGTCCACACTTCGAGACCGATCAGAGCGATAAAAGTGTTCAGCTCTTTATACACCTGCCAAAAGACACACAAGCAGTTACAGATTTACAGAACAACATTATAATAACCACTCAAGCAGCCAGCAAGCTTGGGAGACTTTGCACATGGTGAGAGCCGGAAGTCATACGGGAATTTTAAGAAAAGATTTAGAAATGGTTCTATTTATTTGTTGGCTTAAATATGACCGTGTATAGAGTTCTAGCTTGCTAAAGCCCAAAGCAAACATAAAATTCCCAACAGATTAACAAATGTTTTTAACGCTGACTCAGTCCGTGTACTCATGTACGTATCACACTGATGAAGCCCAATCAGCCATAAATGACTGTATTCATGTCAAAGCTAATTTCAAGTTAGTCCTACTGAACGCACCAAATTCCACAAAAGGACAAAGCTCCACAGGACAAAATGGTGACTAGACAAGTTACGTTTCACCAGTGTTTTATTACTCACTCACTCATCATCTATACCGCTTAATCCTGTATTCAGGGTCACGGGGGCCTGGAGCCTATCCCAGGAGACTTAGGGCACATGGCAGGGTGCGCCCTGGACAGGGTCAGGCACAGAAACACACACACTCACTCATTCACACACTACGGGCAATTTGTGAACGCCAATTAGCCTAAGCTACATGTCTTTGGACTGTGGGAGGAAACCGGAGTACCCGGAAGAAACCCACCAAGCACGGGGAGAACATGCAAACTCCATGCACACAGAGACGGGGATCGATCCCGGACCCTGGCGGTGCAAGGCGACAGTGCTAACCACTACACCACCATGCCGCCTTGAGTTTGATTACTCTGGTGTGTAATTAAAAGAGAACATTCACTTATAAATGACATGGGTCAGAACTCGCTCTTTCAATGACAACTTCACGTTTTATACATTGGAGGACCTGAAACCAATCTGTCTGTATGTCTGTATGTCTGTCCGGCACCACGCAAAACTTTTGAACTTTTGCGGACCTTAGATATCTGCGTGAAGTCCATAAATGAAATCAACAGTGAACAGTTATGTGCCGGATTTAATAATCTGTATTAAAATAAACAACTAATGCGCTGCTACTTGCTCAATGTAAACAAACACCTGCACCAATAGATATTAATTTAAAAAAATAAAGCAAAACTGAATATTTTTTTACTGGGATTAGTTCGTATTTTCACTGCTGAAATAACAGCGCTGAAGTTTTTACGTGAATTTTAATGCATTGGAGTCGTTTTAAAACATAACTTCATCTTTAGCTGATCCACTTTATAATAATATCAATAAACCCATCTTAAAAAATGTACTGTACACGACCTTGGGAGTGAAACAGAGGACACGCACAGTTTTAGGAATGCTCTCTGAAGTTCTTGAAATCCTACTTAAGAATCCTAAAGATTAACTGAACGTCTTAAAGAACTACTAAATACAAATGAAAGCGGAACTAAAATTCGGAAGTTCTCTAAACTTGGCCAGTTCTCAACATCTACTGAAGTTCTTAAAGCACTCTTATAGTTTCTTAAAATATTCCTAAAGTTCTTAAAGCACTCCTGAAAATTTTTAATTTTTTTTACCGTTCTATTGAAGTTGTACAGAAATGCAGACTGAAAGTGCTAGAAGGTTACAGTGAGCTTCATACATTCTACCTAACCATCAAGCTCCAGGTTTTGAGGATCAAAGCAAAACAAGGTAGTAATATGGCCCGCATTTTAGGCATTTCCCAAACACGTATTAAAAAAATCCCACCCTGAATTCATTGCCGAAAAATTTCTGCCACATCAGTCTTTTATGGCAAGCGTGTCAGCTCAGAGAACTGTGACTCACAACATTGACGAAGTTGACGATCTCGAAGATCCTCTTTCTCACACTGTTGACATCACTGTTCATCTTCTTGAACTACAGACGCAGAGATCAACCGTATAGTTAGTCATAGGTACTGTAGGTCTATGCACGGAGCTTAACTTAGCATTCCAGTAAGCTTGAATAGGCACTATTTTGTGATCACAAGTTTGCTAAGTCATCACATGAGGTTAATTATGTATTAGCAGTTTTGAAATGACCTTTATCAAGCCACCAGCCTTAACAAAAACCTGGAAACAAAGCAGGGCTCATGTTTCTACCTCTTACGTACCATTCTGTTGTCAGCCACAAGAATGATTTCATTGTACTTTTGTTGCTGGAGCAATGTCAGTCCCTAACAAAGAGGAAAAAGAGAAACAGGGAAACAAGTTTTTTTTTTTTTTTTCAGACATCATTAAGTAAAATCCAGTGTAGGTTCAATTGATCGTGACTGAAACTTCATGTACTGACTGACTGTACCTGTACTGTAATGTTTCACCACTTATGTAAAGGACCTAATCATTTATTCATACGTCCATCTTCAGTAAGCGCTCGTCATCCTACCGGTGTGTTTTGGGGAGGTCATGGGAAACCAGAGAAGTTGGAAGTCCATGCAGAGAGCAATGCGAGCTCTGGATCACACGGGAGCTGTGAGGCAGCGGAACTACAGTACCTGTTCCACCAGCATGGCGCCAATTCAATAACAAGTAAATGAAATGAAAATGAAGAAAAGAATTTCCTTCCCTTCCACACTTCACATCCAAACTATCAAGAGTAAAAATCGCTTAAAGTTTGTCACACCAAAGGCAACGGACGCTTCCTTCTGAGCTTCATCATGTTTTTTTGACATTACCGAGAGGACTGTGGTTTAACATTTTGCCGTGTGACACTAAATAGGAACTAACAGCCAGTAGGCGCGAAGTTAGACCTGACATGTTATAGGTTTTATCTGAGCAATCATTCAAACCAGAAGCGCAGGATGATACACAATGTACTTATGCCATGGTTGTTCTGTACCAAAAGTGGGAAGCACAAATAAATGCCCATGGAATAGGAAGATTATGTGAAGTTTGTTATGCTGTTAAGCTCTTTCAGTGGCCATGCTATTGTGGAGCAGATTTGGACACCCTGAACGCGACTACTGTAAAGTCCTCACATCTCACCCCGGAAAAAATGAACTTGTTAGACGATGTGTGGCAATTCCAAAAATGTACCAAATTCCACGAGCCATATTAAATCTGCCATGACTATTAGTTTGTTCTGACGCAAGAGTCTATTACTAATCATGTTCGTAACCAAACTTCCTTTTATATAGTCCCGAGTTTTTATACGGCACTGTGGTTGACCATATCCACCAGTTTTATTTATTCCCATCAGCATTTTTGCAATGCAGTAGCCACTTCCAGGTAGGGATTGTGTAAAGAGCTACGCAAGCGTTCTGAGGCTTCACCAGACTTTCTTCTGCTAATTTAAGATTAATGATGAAGCCCTTTGAATAAGTGGTGAAACATGTCCAGTTACACCATCAGTAGAAAAACGTTCACGCATTCAGGCTTTGTCTTTGGTCAAACTGATACCAAATAAAAAAGAAAAGAGCTTAATCAGCTTACAAAAGAGCGTGATTTGGACTTTTTGGTGAGAGGGGGAAGCACAGCATCCTCCCAGGTGGTGTTTGTGACGCCACACACAGCTGGAGTATCGGTCGCTTCCTCATACTTGATCACTGCATGATCACCGTCGGTGTCCTCAGACAAAGGCTCGATAAGATACCTCTGTTCTGCCATTTGGAAATACCCTCTTTAATGCAACATACAAAAGATTAGCACAAGATGTCAAAAATACATTCACAACTTTTTTCTTTTTCTTTCAGTAAACGAGACGTACCGCAAGCCGTCACATGTGCTCAGGCTAACCACTGAATTGCTCTCGTTCATGATCTTCCCGTGATAGTAGCAGAGATCCTGAAATATTTGGGTACATACAGAAGGTGCTCATTAGCAGGGCATAACCATGGATTGAGATAAATATCAAGTCGAATCAAAGAGTCCCGCCGCAGGTCACGTACCAGCTCCCGGGGTTTGGTTGTCACAGGAGTCCCGTCGTCTGCGTAATACGTTTCTGTGTAGTCTCCGGTTAAAAAGTCACTGCAGGAACCAACACACATTATAATGCTAACTACAAAAAAATTCATAACAAGCCAACAATCGACAAATCAGGGAGGTGTTTCATCATGATTGAACCGAAGCACTTTTTTAAAGGCGAAATCAGACGATTTTCTCGTCTGGATTGGTCTGATTTTGATTTGATTTGATCAAAGGATCAGTAAGGTTTGGTACAGAAGAACCGTTTAGAACTTACAGGAAGCCGAAGTAAATAAAAAATCAGACCGATATGATCTGACACTGCCTTCTGGTTAAGGATGCACCACTCCGGACTTATTTAACAGATAGTCAGGGGAACCTTTATTCATTTATTGATTTATTTGAGAGTTGTGTTTATCTGAAGCTAATACTAATGAAGGAGTGGCGAAGACAATTTTCAACCAATTAATCATTTAGCATCAGGGGATCTTTCTTAAATCACATTTAATAACATTTTCAATATTTACTATGTTGACCCAGGCAGTTGTGCTGGCTTGAAGCCATATTCAATATAAACAAAATTCACAATAGAGTCCACTAACGGAGCACTGTTTCCTTGCACCTCCAGGGTCCGGGTTCAATTCCCGTGCTTGGTGGGTGAAGATTATGCTAATTGGCGTTCCCAAATAGCCCATAGTGTGTGAATGAGTGTGTGAGTGTGTGTGTGTGCCCTGCGATGGATTGGCACATATAGGATAAAGCGATGAGTGAGTGAGTGAGTTCACTAAAGGAGAAGTAACACAGGAGATAAATGACCTCGTGTATTTCCTCCTGGTAGTGGGTTTTTCCTACTTCTTTTTTTTTCTTTTTCTTTGGTAAACTTCACCATTTTGCGCCAATTGAAAATAAGAAGACAGGACTGGTTTCTTTGGTTGATATT
>QMIH01000759.1:269311-282106 GCA_003987875.1 Clarias batrachus
TATATATATATATATATATATTTGCATTAATAAGTTAGAGAGTTTTGAAAGATAGGCAGACATGTATGTGGGCGTCAACCTGAAATACCTTATAATATCACATTAAAGCTGATCAGCTTATTTTTAGCTTTAACCTTTTAACTAATTTTATAAACTCTTTAACAATCAACCATGGGTACCAACATTATTATTATTATTTTTTTAAATGACAGCTCAGACATGGTGTATTCCTGCATCATGCCCTGTGTTAGGCTTCGGGTTCATTATGACCCTCACCAGGATTAGGCAGGTACTAAAAAAGTGAGGGAGGGAGGGAGGCAGTGATGGAGTGAGCAGCTATGACAGGTCTATGTTTATGCATTCGTTCTAATTTGCATGAATTATGGTTTCTTTGGTAACATGCACCAGGAAAAGGTAAGAGTAATGACTTGGCATTACTTAATTTAACTATTGATATCATTTTCCAATTTTCTGGGGTTTAAGAAGAAATCCATCAAAATGTGATTTTAATTTAATGATCTTGCACCAGAGACCTCCATGCATAAGCTTTAAAGCGCACTATACATTGATAATAACTATATAATCAGCCCAAAGTTTAAAGGTTAAACCTCAGGTCCATACCTTGTAATCATCGAGTGACGTGTCCATACCTTTCAGGTTATAAATCTTACCTTTGTGTTGAGTTTCAATAGCGTGTCGTGTGTCAGCTTGTGTACCACTGACTCTTCACTTTCTGCGATGTACATCGTGAGATTGACTCATTCCCGGATTCCTTAAAATAGATTCCTTTTCTTCCTCCTTTTTTTTCTTTAGCTCTCTTTATCATTTTGGCAGATGTGAAAATTGGCAGCAGTTAGGAAATGAACCCTTGCCCTTTTAGACTCTGATGACTTCGCCCACAGTGCTGCATTCCTCTGCATTTTCAAAATGTATAGCGCAAACAAAGTGTGCGTGCTACACAAACAGAGCATAGAGTTTTTACACATTATATGAGTTTTATTTGCAATAAGCAGTTCTTAAGCCATGCAATGTGGCCAGATCACAAAATGCAATATATATCAGAGACTAATGTATTTTATAGTCTTAGAATGCAAGTGTAAACCCACTTAAGTATGTTAAGTATGGACTTGTTGTTGTGATGATGCCTGGATTAATCCTCGTTGGGGAAAGTTCATAAAATCATCTAGAGCACCAGCAAAAGAACAGCCTCAAAGCATTAATGATCCGACACTTTCTTTGGATGCAAGTAAAAAAAAAAGAAGTCTATATTAGGCAATACAGTAATAATTGCATAAAATAAATAATCCATGTAAAATTTGAGAACATCATTAAAACATTGTATGTCACTTCTGTTGCAATATGTCTAGCCATCACTGTATAGGAAGAACATAACCATGTGATCATGTCGCTTGTTTGAGGTCAAAGGTTTTGCAATTCGAAAAGAAACATGAAGAACATACGCTACAAGTCAAAAGTTTGGACACACCTTCTTATTCCATGCCCTTTCTTGATTTTTCTTTCTTTCTACACTTTAAAACAATGCGGTAGGCGTCCAAAACATGCTATAGTTTCCTTTGAACAGTTGACATTGAGCTACTTCTGCTCTGTAAAGCCGTTGGCTCTACTCTAATCTGATGTGCTGTTTGTTAAGTGGTGATTTCTGAGGCTGGTGACTCTAAATGAACTTCTTCTCTGCAGCAGAGCTACGTTTTGGTCTTGTTTTCCTGGGAAGGTCTTCATGAGAGACAGTTTCATCATGGTGCTTGATGGGTTTTGCAAATGTACGCGACACGATACTATTCTTGCAAAACCTATTCCAGAAAGGCTGAGCTTCAGCTGACTGTTGTCATTGTTGTTGTTACTATATTACCTAATCTCATATTTGTTATTTAAATAGCTTATGGCTATAGATCAGTGCGGCACTTGAAGACTACGAATAGTCTCTAAAAATAGTCACTTGCCCACTTCCTCAGCATTTTCTTTTCTCACGCTACAGTATGTAGTAAGAACATGTTCTTCGATTTGCTCACTGACTGAAGTAGATGATTAAAGTCAGTAGATGACCCATTGCTTGAATGCTGATACAATGTTGGTAATGGGTATTGATACATAACCCCTTGAAGTTTGGCTTGGTGTAGAATAGCGTTCCAGGCTTCAACTGTACCGAACACTATATTCTTGACTGTGGCTGGCAAATATGTCTACCATCTTAAAGACACCATCAAACTTCAATACTGAACCATCAATAGGATTGCTAGTCTATTTATGCATCTAGTTACCCAGCCAGAATGTATTATCAGTGAATGAGACACCTCTGGAAGGTGTAACGATGTGTGCTATGATCTACCTGGTGTTCATTGGAGAACAGATACCAGGAGCAGGTGTATTGACATTACGGATTAAATAGTCTGAAGAAAACATCGCTGAATTTATGCACTGTCAGCCATTTTTACCTCTTTAAGGAAGTTCCTCAGTTTCAGCATGATGTGTTGTGGTCTATTTATGACTCATGTTTATGATGGTGTTGTTACAAATCCTCCTCAGTAAAGCCACAATTCCTGCTTCCTTCACATACAATGTGTGAAAGTTTTCTTCTCTTACCATGTTGCAAGCGTATAATGCCTTATTTGGGGACTTACTACATATTTGCACTTAACCTTTCCTAGAGTTAAACACTCAATTTAAAAACTCAATTTATCAAGAATTTCACAAATAGTGACACAACCCTTTTTTCCTATTAAAGCTAAAGGAGTACTTTGACTTCCAATATCGTAAAGTCCGTTATGGTTTACCAGTCTACATTGAAGCATGGTGGTGTCAGCATCATGCTTAGAGGATACATCTTAATAGGAAAATTGGACACAATTGGAGAAAGAATGAATACAGTGAAATACAGATATGTTCTAGAAGAAAACCTACTCCAGAGAGCACACAATCTAAGACTGGGGTAGAGATTCACCTTTCAGCATTATATTGATCCAAGTCTCTTAGGGTTAGTGGACCAAAGCAAAAAATGTGACCCCTTAGAACACAAAAAAATGAACTGAACCTTTAACACCGTGGGGCAGGTCAAGGGTTCGGTTCCTGCCTCAGGTATGTGTGCGTGGAATTTGCATGTTCTCCCCACACTGGTTGGTTCCCTGCAGGTACTTCAGTTTCCTCCCACATGCAGACATGCAGATTAGGCCAACTGCTCCTGTGAAGGATTGGCACCCCGTCCAGGATGTCTTCCTGGCTTGTGTCCCGAGAGACACTGGATAGGCTCCAGGTTCCCGCAACTGTGTACAGAGAGTGAGTGAGCGTGAGAGAGAATAACACAATGAGTTGAAAAATGTATCCAAAAACTAATGGGGGTTCAAAAACTAAAGTGTATAGGAGTCTATTTTTAATCATTAACTGTGTAAGGCTAAAAACAAACAAACTATTTTTTTTAAATAGTATAACATACAGTAATATACAGTACTACCACTTCCATACAAATGTAATGTCCCATATAGACAATAGCTGACTGCAAAGATTTTCACCCCTACAGTTATTTATTTATTTATTTATTTATTTATTTGATTGTTTGTTTGTTTGTTTGTTTATTTATTTATTTATTTGTTTTTTACATAACTGTAGGTTTGGTCAGGACTATTTTGCTCTCCAGAAATGTAATTTATATTCTCTTCTATTTATATTAACCTTAGAACACCAAAAGCCAGTGCATCTGAAGAGATGGAGATTGAATAAGCATTGCAGTTTTTAGAGTTTTTTTTCCCCCATCACTTGTAGAATCAGATGACGTCATCTTCATGACTTGTTATTATAAACATGTTTTCTTTAAACCTTGTATTGACACAAAATTAAAGTGCACACACACATTGTGTATGCCACGGATCAACCAGTTCAACCAGGTTGGAAAATTAGCTGAAAAGTTTAACATAGTTTGCTGCCCTCTAGTGTCAGATCTGGAGTATGACCCACTGAATCATCAGCAAGATGACAAGTGTTTATAGTTTTCTGAAATAATCCAGCAATCCATAATAAAACCAGTGTTCCCATAATGGCCATAATGGTAACGGAATTAAGTGCTTTATATTTTGAATATATGCAACTCATGGAAGAACAGTACTAAATGAATTTATTTATTTATTTATTTATTATTTGGATTGGTTTGGATGGTTGGGCTGTGTGGTATGGGCAGGTTGGCTTTCTTGTTTTGTTTAATTTAATTGGTTGGTTTGGGTTTGTTTAGTTGGGTTGGTTTGGCCTGAGTTTGTGTTTCACTGACTTTGCTTTGCATTTGTTTGATTAGTTAGGAATTGGGAATTTTTTTGGTTGTAAGGTTGGCTTTGAGTGTGTTGGTTTGTTGAAGTTGGGACGTTGTAGGTGGTTCAAGATCCAAGAACCTAATATGATATAGACACAATGTGGACATGATGTGTGCTTGTATGATATCTCTGTGTAAAGACAGTGTGAAGCAGAGGTGACCACATGGTCACCTACTGAAAAAGATTTATAAACATACATATGATAGCACAAACTGGTATTAGGACACAAAGTTTAAACAAATTTGCTTTACGACATCAATACCCACACAATCATACAGAAAATAATGTTTAATAAGGACGCAACAGAACAGTCAAATAACACATGTAAAAAAAAATTCTGGTCACAGAAGTATATTAATTTTTAAGAACTATTAATTATAAAACACACAAATATGGTTTAAAATTGAAATATCAAGGAATGAGAGAATTAATTTGAAATCTGACATCAACATTTCATTCAGGATTTTACACAATAAATGTGTGACATGAAAACCAACAAATAGTTAAAATACAGAAGGCAATCCAGGATCATCTTTCAAAGCTTTAAGAAATGTAAATTATCATGTAAATCATGTATCATGTCGAATATTTAAATGTAACTGAATTACGTTATATATACTGTATATTATTACTAATATATTTAATAATGATTCATTTTATTTTTTTATATGCATGTAACTTGGTATAAGTAAATGTATTGGTTTTGCATGCGTGTGTGTGTATGTACA
The DNA here is from genome assembly GCA_003987875.1 of Clarias batrachus. Taxonomy (NCBI): domain Eukaryota; kingdom Metazoa; phylum Chordata; class Actinopteri; order Siluriformes; family Clariidae; genus Clarias; species Clarias batrachus. The sequence goes on from QMIH01000759.1 coordinate 274,353, forward strand.
GTATGTGTGTCTCTGTCCCTAAACTGTCATTTGATACGCTAGAAAACCTGAGAACAAAGAAGCAGAAACTTGCTCCTGGCTCTAAACTGTAATCTTACACGGCAAGAAATCTGAGAACAAAGAATTTTTTAGTGCACCTATGCAAAGGTGGCTACATTTGAACGTGTGCTTATTTGCATTCAAAAATACATAATAAAATAATACAACACATAACGTAGAATTCATTATCAGTATCTAGTCAGGCGTTGTACGGGACCAGATCAAAACATGATCCTGGATTGCCTTCTGTATTTTAACACTAGGTTGTAAATGCCATATGAATAAACAATTTCAGTTAGTTCATTGCACTTTATTATTCTCAATTAACTACATCAATTAGTGGTTATACAGTAAATGTAGAGATATAGGCCATTATACCAGCACAGTCAATGTGTACAGTTAATACATTAGGAAGCTGATTAAAACTTCCCGACTCCTCTGTTCAGCCTTCTTTGACAATACCATGCTGCTATCGCCACGAACATTTAGCAGTCATTGATGCAAGCAAGCAAAAACTTGCTGGAGTTTAGAAAATCCATCTGTCAGCTCACAGAATGCCAAGATGGCTGTTCATATTGGCCACATGTGGAGCTAATGGATCGTTTTACAGCACCAGAAATCTTCAAGTATTTTGGTGAAGAAAAAAAAAACACACACACACACACACACAAAACACAAAACAGGAAGTTGTTGGTTGTGTTGTTTATGATCATCCCACCTGACCAGAGCTCCACAAATCCAGGCAGGAGGAAGAAAAAAAACATGCTGGAAGACCAAGATGTGTTCGTCATGACCATCAGAGTCTAAATGTTAAACACTTTCAAAAACAATCTTTCAAAAATGGATAATAAGACTTGCATTAGGCAGTTCCAGTTGAATTTTGAGAACAGTTTTCTCTTGTCAGACTAAAAAACAAGTTGGTTATAAGCACATATAATAATAATAATAATAATAATAATAATACAAACATACTGCATATTATCAATGTTTAGTAATTGTAGGTTTATTGTTAAATGTGACACAAGTGTGTGTGTGTATGTGTGTGTGTTTATGCAGAAAATGGCCAGCCCAACAATAACAGCCCCCAATAGGATGATAAAGATGGCCACAACAATGCCTATATGTGAACCTCATATGCAAAGAGTGGAAAGTGCAGCGTTAGTTCTTGTGTCGCTGAGGTCAGCATTTCAAATTCTTGTTTTTATCACCTCAAACATCAGGGCAGTAAAAATCGGGGTGAATTTGAAACTAGAAACTGATGCATTATGGTATCTGGAGTTAGAAAACATCGATGTCTATGAGGCTAAGAATACGTCTCACTCATTATCATCTATACTGCTTCATCACGGGGGACCGAGAGCCTCTCCCAGGAGACACACCTTCACACAGAACACCAATTACTGTGAGCATATTAGTCCAACAATTTAATTTTCTAGTGCCACTTGTAACTGCAGTATACACTGATCAGCCATAACATTAAAACCACCTGACTATTATCGTGTAGGTCCCCATGTGCTGAAAAAACAGCTGACCCGATCAGTGTTGGTGGATTTTACTTTTTAAAGTAACTACTAATTACAAAATTACTGTCTTCAAAACGTAATCCGTTACATTACTGCGTTACTTTCTGATCAAAGTAACTAGTTCGAGTACTCTTCCATTGCAGAAAATGAAAACTCCTTTGTGCTTCCTCATGCATGTTGTTTTAGTCAAGACCTTTATAATTATTCTACCATCATCACTCAGCGAAGTTTGGCCCATAATCTGTTAACATAATCTATAACAGCAGGAATAACAGAGGGGGGCGGGGTTATCGGGGGCGGGGCTTGTAGGACGACTTCCTCACACACACACACACACACACCACACTAATGGATTGGGAATGACTGCTGTCTGGATCACAGATTACATAAATTGTCTGAATAACGGATTACATTTCCTAAGTAACTAAGTAACTGAGTACTTGAATGGCGGACCTAACGCGTTAGATTATTCGTTACATCGACAAAGTAACCTAAGTAACGCGTTACACCCAACACTTTTCACTATACCCCTGAAGGTCTGGTATGGTACTGGGTACAGTATCAAGACATTAGCAGGACATTCCTTCAGCCCCATAATCTGCTTGATAGCAGGAGTAGCCTGTCTCTTCTGGTTTGCCTCGATTTTCCAGTTAATTCAAATGACTTTTTTGGCATGTCATCCATATAGTATATACAGTAGGGGTAGTACAGTACATAGTTAAACAAAACAATGTTGACAAAGGACTTTAGTGCTACAGACAACGATTAAGAACTACAAAACTTTAAATATAAAAGTGTGTGCAAACAACACAAGACAGTACAATCATTTGAAAAAACACAAACATAATAGACAGTGCAGCATGACCAACACACAGTTCTAGGATGAATAAAGTGCAAAAAGGAAAATAAATGTTGTAACATAATTCTAAATGCAGTAAGTATAAGTGTGTTAGTGTCCAGTGGCTTGATATTGAGAAGTCTGATGGCATTTGGAAAGAAACTGCTATACCGTCTGACCGTGTGGGCCCAAATGGCATCTTTTAGAGTTTGTGTGGTGGGTGTGTGGGGTCACCTATAATGCTGGTGGCCTTATGTGTAGAGAGTGAAGGAAAAAAACTAAAGACTACAACTCTAAAGACAAAACATCTCTTCTCAGCTGTCCTCACTATCCTCTGCTCCATCTTGCAAGCAAAGACAGTGCAGTTTGCAAACCAGTGCAGTGATGCAGATTTCTTTTTCAACCTTCTCAGAGAGTAGAGAAGCTGTTGGTGCTGTTTTAAGGGACTAATTAAGGTTTATTCCTGGTGAACACTGTGGAATCTCGTGCTCTCAATGACCTTATGGAGAACCTGTGGAGGTTCATTGCAGCTAAACTGTCATCCGTCCTCATCCTCCTGGACCTTTCCTCTACATTTGACACGTAGAACCACAATATTCTCTTGTCTATTCTTACATGCCTTGGAATCTGTTGAATGGTATGGCAATTGTCGTTTCCTACCCAGAAGATAAGACATACGAGGTGACATGCATGGGATCCACATCTACACCACACAGGCCCTCTACTGGTGTCCCACAGGTACTGGTCCTCTTCTGTTCTCCTTCTATACCCGGCCTCTTGGTCAGGTCATATCCTGGCATGGCTTTTCATACCATTGTTATGCAGTTGACACCCAATTTATTCGATCCTTTTCTCCCTCAGACCCTCAGGTTTCCACCCGGATCTCAGCATGTCTGGGATGGCAGCTCTTCAGCTGAAACTCAGTCTCAGTAAAACCGAACTGCTGTTCATCCCCGCTGATTCATCTCCTTGTCAATTGAGATCTCCCTGGACAGCAATCAGATCACTCCTTCAGTCACTGCCCTCAACCTTGGGGTAACTCTGGACAATCAACAGCCATTTTCCCTACATTACTCGCTCTTGTCGATTCCTTCTTCACAAAATCAGAAGAATTCACCCATTTATTTCCACACAGGATACGTGGATGCTTTTTCAATCTTTTGTTATTTCAAGAATGGACCTCTCTACACCATTCATCCTCTGCAAATGATCCAGAATGCAGCTGCATGTCTCATTTTCAACTTTCCCAAGATCTCCCACCCCACACCACTTCTCCACTCTCCGAACAGGCTTCCTGTAGTTATCCACCTTAAAAAAATGCTGATGCTTGCCTACTAAGATAAAAACAGGCCAGCACCTACGTACCTCACAGCTCTAATCAAACTCCACACTGCACTACATTCTCTCTGATCCTCCAGCACTGCTTGGCTGGTTCCAACAACTCTCAGAGATCGAGGAACACATACTGTACATCTAGACTATTTTCTGTACTGGTACCCAGGTAGTGCTTCCTTCTTTACATCTGAGTCTCTGCCAATCTTTCACCAACGACTAAAGGCCTATCTGTTTCTTCAATATTTGCGTTAATATTTGCGTTTGCTGCCTGTTGGCATGTTCATCACTTCTCCTCTCACTGGTTTTAGTTTTACGGCAGACTGTTGTTTACAGTATGTGTATCTGTCAGGGCTGTCCCCAGGAGGGCGCTGCATGCCCACTGGACTTTACGCTCTATCGAACGCTGGGCTAAGTACTCTTATTTTGACGTTGCTGTTTATTGATTTCTGCTTCATGTTATGCTTCACTTCTGGTTTCTGCTTTCCTGTTCTGATTAATCTTACTATTTAATCTTCCTTCTGTGCTATCTGTTTATGTTACTGTTTTTGCTCCTATGTGTTCGAGATATTCTATTTTTCTGGTCTGTTTGCATTCAATTAGTTTTCTTGGCTTTCCGCTTCCCAGATCGTCCGTTTTTGTTACTTATTTATATTTAGCTTTAAAACTTATGTCAGTGATTCCTCCTCGATTCTTAATCTGGGATGAGGAATTTTTTTGTATAAGGTCTGGAATGTGGAACTACATGTGAGCTCGATGTTGGGACTACTGGTATATTAAGTGAAGGCCAAAAATAATGTAACTCGAAATTAGGTTAAGACATGGTTTGCCAAGGTGGAAATAAAAGTGTCCTGCAAGGAGCCCTGACCTCAAGCCTAGTGATGAACAGGAACACTGACTGCATCTCAGGACTTCTCACCCAACACCAGTGCCTGACCTCATTAATGGTTCTTGTACCTGAATGAAAACAAATTCCAAAATCTAGGTGTGACACAGCACATGATTTCTTTTTTTTTTTTAGATTTTTCCCCAATTTTCTCCCTAATTTAGTCGTGTCCAATTCCTCCCCGTCACTAGGCGGCGCTCCCACATTAAGGCTACTACTACCACTCAGCCGGGAGGACCGAAGACTACTACGTGTTTCCTCCGAACCACGTGACGCCAGCCTACCGCATCTTTTCGAACTGCTCGCTCGCGCACCATTGGGGGCGGAGTCACACACTCGGAGGACAGCGCTATCCGCTCCCTCCGCTGCGCGAGCTCACAGACGCCCCTGATTGGCTGTAGAGCCGTGATTAATGCGGGAGCACTAAGTACCTCTCATCCCTCCCCTCTGAGAGAGCTCGGCCAATCAGCTCTCTCTAGACCTCCGGCTGCGAGAGGTTACAGCATCACCCGGGATTCGAACTGGAGATCTCCGGATGATAGGGCGAGCGCTTTAACCACTGCGCCACTCAGAGACCCCAGCACATGCTTTCTGACATCAATGTGTTATAATGGTTAGTTCAAAGTTCTTACCTTGAACCCACTGGGAGCTGTGCATGAATAAACGCCCTTGAATATTAATAAATGAAGCAATGTTGTAAGGAAAAATAAGCTTTTATTAGTCACACATGCATTACAGCACGATACATTCTATCGCACTTTATTCTTCATTTACTCCAGCTGGTAAGGAAGCTGGGGCAAGATGTTATGATACAACAACCCTGGAGTAAATTGGGTTAAAGGCCTTTCGCTCAAGAGCCCAACAGTGGCCGTCTGGCAATGCTGGAGCATGAACCTCCGAGCCTTGAATCAACTAACAAGTAGTAACCAGTCCCGACTCTGCTGAAGAAGGTCTTAAAAATTCCTACAGAATACTTTTTGATTGTTGTCACCTGAGCTTATTGTGTTTGCATGTAGAAGTTATTAAAGACCATACAACCTCGATCGATAAGTTTACATAAAAACTTTCACATTTTGAGTGTATTACAATTCCAAAACCTTTGGATTTGACACCCTTTGAAATGTTGTCTAAAACAAGGAAATGTTTTTAAGACTTCAAACTCCTATTACTACAGTACATGACGTCTAGAACTAGAAACTTTACATATATCTGGGACTAGGATTGGACGTAGGAAAATGCATAGATGAGTAAAAAAATAAAGCAGGTACTTGAAGTGTGTGTACGCTGAGATCTACTGACTGGTTGCACACAGTCAGGTGGGAGCCAGCCAGGCGCGCAAGTGCACTCCAGCTTATTATTACACACCTGCAGGAGACACAATTACACTCAGATCATTATTTGTTTTCATGATTACAAATGTCTACTTTATTGCTTTAATGGTTCTCTTTAGGAACCTCTAGAAGTCCATCAATGCACAATAAGCATGCATGGTGTATTAAAAGTTGCAGTACAGTTTCATACCAAAATTATGGACATCAGTATTCTGACTTTAGGCATGACTAAGACATTAAGTGCTACACACATTGTCCACATGAGTTGCACAAGCACTGCTCCCTCATTAAGATCTAATATTTTATTGAGAAATCAAATCTTAATCAATCAACCTCCAAGCCATTGGTTACATGGATGTGACTTTAATAGTAATACAGAAACGATTCTAAATACAAGCAATAAATGCTGACACATCTTTTGACCTCATAGACTCTGAATATATGGTCCATATCACATACATGCTGAAAACGTACCCTATTGCCATTGCAGTTTGCTGAGCAGTTGGCTGCATTGTAGGCAACATCTAAACTCATGCACTGGTTCTTACTGCAAACCTGCAAAACCAAGTATGAAACAGATTTCTATGAAAAACTTAGATTTACTTGTAATACTTGGTCATCATTTTAATGGACAAGTCCTTACCTTTTTATCACCACATTTGGTTCCAGTGTTTACTTGACCAAAGTCTTGGGTTCTGTCATCATAGAAAGTGGCTTTGCAGGTGTTGAACGTGACCAAGCGGCCATAGATTGGCGTGTCCTGGCCTTTGTTACAGAAAAGCTTCCCACACATTATATCCCTAAGAGGTTCAGGAAGAATACATGAGTTTTGTTCAAACCATGGCAGAATGAACTGTGCAAGCAAAGAATCACGCCTCGCGATTAACATAGCAGCAGGTTTCTCTGAAGGTGCGAAAAAGTCTTAATGCATTGCTTCTGAACTCACTGTTCTTGGCATCCTATAAACTGGTCATCGGTTGGTCGTGTACAATAAGCATAGTATACACCCCGTTTGTTCTGGGTATAGCAGGAATCAACCCCTACCACCGCACCTGATGCACAACAAAAGTAGGTTCTTAACAACACAAATCAGTATCGTTTCTTAATAATGCCATCTACTGTAAATAGCTTAATATTAGTAACATTATAAATGGTTTAGTATCAGGTTACGACTATGTACCTGAACCCCACATTCTGATGCACTGGTCATCCCGTCTTGGGCACTGGCCGTTGTAACAGTAGCCAGTGTTGTTCTTGCATGGCAGTCCGTTCACCGTAAAGATGTCTTCAGGGCACAAGCTGGAATTTCCCATGCAATATTCTGGCAGGTCACACTCGTCACGCTTGGGACGGCACATTACGGTGCGGCCAGCGATCTGCCCCAAAAAAGAAAAAACAAAAAAATGGAATTTAACTGGACAGGAAAATGACCAGTACAGCTGACAGTTAATGTAATTCATGATTAGATTTGTGGAGCAATTCTCGTCCAATCAGATTTCTTGGTTGGAACTACTGTAACTGTCGAATAAAAAAAAACTGGGTTCCTCCTGTTCTGTACATCATTGAAATCTTTTTATTAAAAATCCTTACCTTACAGTTCTGACAACACTCTCCATCTGCACAAGCTGAACCTTTTGTGAGTTTGCATGTACTGGCATCGCAGCATGGGTTGGTGCAGTCCTACACACACACACACACACGCACGCACACACGCGCACGCACGCACACACACGCGCACGCACACACACGCACACACATGCGTACACACACACACGCACGCACGCACGCACATGCACACACACACA
>QMIH01000760.1:3309-24790 GCA_003987875.1 Clarias batrachus
TAGATAGATAGATAGATAGATAGATAGATAGATAGATAGATAGATAGATAGATAGATAGATAGATAGATAGATAGATAGATAGATAGATAGATAGATAGATAGATAGATAGATAGATAGATAGATAGATATTACTGTAATAGAAAAACAATGCAAACTGGCAATTCAAAAAAAAGAAAAGGGGAAAAAAAGCTTAGTAACTTAGTCTATTAAGTTCTCGTAGCTAAAAGACGAGCGCTTGATAAAGAATAAATGTCTTGCTCTTTCATCTGGTACTCAGTAAATTATTACATTATTTAAATTACCAAACACTAAAGTAATTCTCCTCAGACCATACCAGCAGGTAATTATGAACTCCTTTTTGGGCTGCATGTCAAATGGTTTAATTAATTATTATTAATTTCTTTTACCTCTTACAAATACATTATGTGGACATTTTTAAAAYGCAGCTGAACCCACACCTTTTAAAACATGCTTTTGATAAATTTGAACATTTTACTGCTCAACATTAAATTCTCACTTTTAATATTTTATATGATTTCTTTCATCTTTCATAAGCTTTTTTTCAAGTGCTTCTGATTCGTTTTATTATGTTAATACATGGTTATTGCCTTTTATTATGTTTATTTTTTCTTTCTGGAAAAGAGCTATACGTGATGGATGTTCAAGTTAAACCTGGGATTTGTGATGAAATATTTGGTAAATGAAGGTGTAAAACTGATTGACATTTACAGAAGACTTCAAGCACAGTACGGTGATGAGACTCTTACCTGCAGTAAAACATTTGAATGGTGCGAACGTTTTAAAGAAGGCTGTAGATTCATGCATGACGATCCTGGCTGAGGTGGCTCAGAGCTCACTGCAGTTGTTCCAGTGAACATTTAGCAAGAGGAACACCTAATCCTTGAAAATCAATGGATAACTTGTTGCCAACTTGTGGAAGAGACACATCTGTATGTGGGAACTGTACACAAAACCATCACCACTTGCACATTACAAGAACATGGCTGGGGAGTTACTGTCACACCCCCATACGTGCAGTTCACCAGTTTTACACCCTTGGATTTCTTTTGGTAGACCAGGCACATTCCATAAGAGCTGCAGTTTTGGAGTTGCTCTGACTCAGTCCTCCAGCCATCACAAATTGTCCCTTGTCAAAGTTACTCAGATCCTTATGCTCACCCATTTTTTTTTTTGCTTCCAACACATTAACTTACTGTAAGAAAAAAAGGTTCACTTGCGGCCTAATATATCCCGCCAAATGCCATTGTATTGAGATATTTTACATGKAGCTACTGTGAGCAGGGCCAAAAGGACGGATCAGGCAGGACTGGAGAATGAGAGAGAGAGAGAGTGTGCATGTGATGATACATAGACTATTAGGTATGCTCTTGTTCTGTAATGGTGTGCAGGGTGCAAGCAGGAACTTAGACAAGACTCTGAAACTAGACAGCATAAATGAGTGTACTCTGGGACATAAAGCAGCAAGCCACACTGCTGTCAACAAACCCGAGTGAGACCGTGAGGGTGTGTGATTTACCAAAACACTCAATGCTCATGAACACTCCAGATCTGCTCCATTACCTACTGTAAGAAAAAGCAATTCACAAAAAGGGTTGACTAAACAAATAGACTTTGAGCCTATGCATAAACCAAGACCTGACTTTCCTGATTTTTGTTGCAGATTACAGACTGCAGATTGCAGATTGGGTCCAAAGCATAAAAGCATAAAAGCATGAAAAAGCTGATGATTTTTTTTGTACGGCACAATCACACATAACAACAATTACTTACAAGTACAGTATAGTAGTTCTGCGGGGATCCCTACAGAAAGAGACCTGCAATAACTGCCAAACTTGTATCAGTGGTATTATATTTATATTATATGAAATTCTTTGTCTTAATCCCAGTATTTGCTTGATGGTACTACTTAACATGCACAACATATCACATCAAATATTACAGAATTAATATTAGAATAGAATAAACACCATCATGTGCAGGGACACTGACAGGATTATACCTGATATCATAGAACACACAACAACCGCCTTTATGATGTACCTCACATGGCAAGCCATTCACATAGAACTGATCAGAGAGAGTAAGGATGATTTTTTTCAGGTTCTATTTGCACGTTATCGATATGACATCACAATAAAACTCTGATTCCCATACCACATGGATTTCAAAATCCAGACTCGGTGCAACTGTTGCTCTTGGTAGAATCCTCACTGTATACTGTAGCAACGACAAGTACAACAAGTTGCTTTCTATTTTCAAAAGCTTGGGAAAAAAAACAGTTGCTTATGCTTATGCTTATGCTTTTGTTCATTTCTAGACTACTTATTTCCCTGCTAACAAATAAGATGTGAAATAAATGTGAAAAAAAAAAACATACATTGACCTCCAGACATCAGTGATGTAAAAACTGATTGGAATAGTAAAAATACTGTATAATAAAATGTGTGCACAGTGCATGCAGGATTATGTATAGGCTTTAGTTGACCACCAGCTGCCCTTACAGATCATAAACCGGCTTAACTCTGCCATAAATTATTTGAGCATGATCAAAAACTTCATCGCACTCGCTGGCAAGCTGCAAATCACCCCAGGCCACAACAACTCCTCACAAACCATCAGGATATTTAAATTCTTAACAGTCTGTAGCAAAGGTTGTGAAAGTAAGAACTAGGCTTTAAAGCCTGTATCCTGATCACCAACTGCAAGYCTTCCATAAGCAACAAAGCAACCTGACATTTCTCCAGTGAATTAATGTAAAATGTTTTTTCAAAAGCAGATGTTATAGCTCATCAGCTCACACCACAGATGTAGTTATGAGCTGAGAACAGGTTCAGTGTGTATAGTCTGATTGAGTAGTGCTTGGCCAATCCAGTGTTGCTAATGACCAATGTTCCTAAAGTCTAATCATCTTTGTTCCCATTTAACCCCATTATTCTCAGTTATAATAATGGRCCACCATTCTTCCCAGGGAGCATCCAATATCACCGCTAACAAATCACTAATCACCATTGTTTTCCAAAGACCAATCGGTRACCATTGTTGCTCCACGGATACTCCACGACCTAGAGATATATCCTGTGTTATTGTGGCAGTTACTTAAGGAGTCAGGGTGCCTTTCACTCACTCACTCACTCACTCACTCACTCACCATCTATATTGCTTTATCCTGTATTCAGGGTCACAGGGGGCCTCGAGCCTATCCCAGGAGACTTGGGGCACGAGACGTTATGCACCATGGACAGGGTTCCAATCCATTGCAGATTTWCTTTCACACATGGGCAATTTGGAAACTTTCAATTATCGTAACCTGCATGTTTTTGGACTGTGGGAAGAAACTGGAGTACTCGGAGGTAACSCATCACACACAGGGAGAACATATAAACTCCACACATAGACCTGAGGTAAGAATTGAACGCCCACCCTGGAGATGCAAGTGTTAACCACTAAACCACCAAGCTGCCCTATCACTTCTTTTTGGAACCTTTTCCTTACTGACCATTTTGTCTGCATTCCTGACCCAAATGACTGAAGGAATTTTACAAGAAACAAATCTTCCTTCTTCCTCTAACACGTTTTGATATGCAAATGACCACACTGATTCAATGTAGATGCTGATTAGTCCATTACGTCTGTTGCTGACTTCTAAAAACTTGATTTTTCTTCCCCTCRAAATGAGTTGACAACACTGGTGGCTTCATTTAACTCATGTTTTAGTAAATGACAGGTACATTGGTTCTAGTCTGGTGTTACAGAGTGCTGACCAATTTTTCTACCAGACAGGATAGAATTGTAAAGTCTYACATCCAGCGGCTTTAACGACACAGAAGAGTTCATCGCCAGTACATCTCAAAATGAACTCATTCTATCAAAACACAAAACACGTGTGCYGCTTTTTTTCTCCACCATAAAGGAAAAATCTCTCTGTCAGAGCAAAAACCTTTGAAGTAAACTTTATAATTTTTTCCCTGTAAGAAACATACCATGATATATGAAATGGGAGTAAACAAATGGAAATGAGCAACAATAAAATAAATATTCTAGCATTGCAACTGAGACATACAGTATGCAGTTTACAGTGAAATATACTTTATAGCTCACATATAAAGTGGGGCTTTGTTTACTTTGTCTCCCTTTTTCTGCTGTTATTAACAAGCGTTCTTCAGTTCCATGTTAACTTTTTCTTTGCATTTAAATTAGTCTACATGCTTTGATGCACTTGAAAAAAAGCAGTAATTAAACACAGTTTTCAGAATGCTTGCATTTATTACCTACATGACTTACAACACTTGTGAAACCTTACAGTTGCTAGGGTTAGGGCTAATGTCTCCAGATGGAGAGCAGACAGACAGACAAACAGAAAAAAAGAAATATAATTGTAATAAATTATAATAAATGTTCAATTTAAAATTGGGCCATATCAACTTTTCGACAAATGTAAGGTTGTAAGACATTAAAGGGGCCCTGTCCAAATGCCCAACAGTGGAAACCCAGCAGTGCGGGCATTGACCCTCGACCCTCCACCCCAGGGCCTCAAGCACCACTTCCCCCTGTTTTTGTATTGGCTGSGGCTTTAACAAAGCCAATCAGATTTTTCCTGTTTTCCTGTTTTRTGACCTCATATACCAAGAGACCCTCCACTGGCTTGCTGCGTAGCTTTAAGCTTCCCAAGTCTTTTTGGCTCACCCAAGTCTTCCATTCTCTTTAGCTCTTAAGAAGGTCTAGGTTACACCACCCTTTAACACAAGCCACATTCTCACAACATCTACTTAGTTGGATGCAGTAAGACCATGTATAACTTGCGAGGAACACAATAGGAACTTGAAAGGACGTAGTTTTGTTCCCTTTCAAAAGCTACACTTGATGCTGCAGGAAAACGATGGTCTCTCCCCTTCTTTGGCAGCCTCCATGATGAGTTAACTCATTCATGGAATAAGCTCTATTCATCTCGTGTTTTTGTGACATCAATGTATTCGAGTGTCGTTGATGCAAAAGCATGGGGTTATATGATGATGCCCCAGATTGAAGAGACACTTGCGGGCTATCTCTCTCCTGGGAGCTCATCCTCCCTGAAAAAGCCCACACTCCCCACCAAGCCATGTAGACTAACATCTTCGTTGGTGAGGAAAGCTTTTCAGGCAGCGGGTCAGGCTAGTTTGCCTCCATCTCTCTCTGACGGCGATCTCCAAACTTCAAATTGAATTGAATGAACCTTACAGGCATCAAGAACAGGGATCGCGATTTCCTCCTTGATGCCCCCATCTCGTCTTCCAACCTCTTTGGCAACGCCGTAAACACCGGTTCAACTAGGTTCAGAAGGCGAAGCTCTACGAGCAGGCCTTTTGTGAAGTTTCTCCCCTGCCGCGCCCAGGAGTCGGGACCGTTGACCACCCAGTCCCAACCAGGTCCAGTTCTCTCCAGGCATGAAGCGCGAAAGGAGAGTGTTGTGAGCCGAGCACCCCCTCCTAAAGATTTGGGCAGGACTCGCTTCGCAATCACCGTTGGTCTCTAAAAAGAAGTCCTGAAGCTTACGTGTCCAGGACCATGGGGGTGTCTCCCCCCCCCCCAGAGAGGGTCACGTAAAATTCCAATTAGTAATAAAAACTCTTTCCTGGTACTCTCAGGAGGCCATTTTTTCAGTCTCCGCCACCACTGGTGTTTCGGGGAACAGCAGTCTCCAGCAAAATGTTAAGTGTTTGGTTCCCTCCTGCCATGTTTCAGGATGGCAAACATCTAAACCCCACCCATCTCCCATACCCCCAATCTAGCCAAAGTGTCAAAACTTGTGTCACTTTCAGAGAGGCTGGCAGCGGGGAACCTACTGCCAGGTATGTCTCCTTAGGTACAAAGAGTGGACTGCACTTCCATGTTACCGGAACAGGCACGTTTGTTGACTCAGCAATTACAGACTTTGCTGGAAAAAGGGGCCATAGAAAATGTTCCCCTGCCAGACAGAGAGTCAGGCTATTACAGTCAGTATGTCTTGGTTCCCACAAAAGATGGGGGGTTGCGTCCAATTTTACATCTTTGTGAGCTGAACATCAAAATATTGACAGCCAAAATGATTGTTTTACAAAACTCAACTAGAGGACTGGTTTGTGACAATCGACATGAAGGATGCATATTTTCACATATTTTCTGGTTCCAGGGCATCCGTATCCGTATGAATTACATAGACAACTGGCTGATTCTGACTCAATCTCAGCAGCTAGCACTTCAACATCGAGATGTCGTCCTAGCTCATCTCGACTCTTTAGGAGTGAGACTCAACATCGGGAAAGGCGTTATCTTTCCTGCTCAGAGGACAACATATTTGGCTGTCATATGGAATCCGATTGCAATGAAGTCAAAGCTGTCTCCTGCGCATGTCGAATCCATTCTCAATTCCCTAAAGGAAATAAGGCTAGGCAAGAAAGTGATTGTTTATTACTTTCAAAGTGTTTTAGACCTCATGGCAACTGCATCCATGGTGATACCCTTGGGCCTTCTGCACACGAGATTGTTTTAGTTGTGGCTAAGTGCCAGGAGATTTTATCCAAGGGCCAATCCCCAGAGGCAAATAAGGGTCACACGTCAGGGTCCTCATACCCTTTCTATGTGGTTCAGACCCCGGTTTTTTGACTCTGGGACATCAATTGCCTCGAAATGATGGCTCTATTTCTGGCCCTGAAATATTCCCTTCAGCAGTTGAGAAGCTACCATGTCCTAGTGCGTGTGGACAACACTACGGTAGTCTCGTACATAAATCGCCAGGATGGACTACGCTTGCACCGCTGGAAAAAGCTAGCGCACTGATTTCTGCTTTGGGCACAGGACAAGTTCCTATCCCTCAGGGTGATTTACACTCCGGGGCATATTAATATGGGAGCAGACTTGCTGACCAGACAAGCTGTGACACACAGGAATTGGAAACTCTACCCCGAAGTAGTCAGTCAAATCTGGGAGAGGTGGACCTCTTTGCCTCGCAGGAGAAAGCACAATGTCCCCTTTTTTACCCTGAGTCCTTCAGTTCCCCTGGGACTAGTCGCTCCCGGGAATCCTGGCAAAGGTCCGGCAACAAGGCTTGCGCCTTGTATTGATAGCGCTTCGTTGGCTGACCAAATTGTGGTTCTCAGATCTAATATCTCTCCTTGGCCATTCACCGTGATTCTAGTGAGGAGGGATCTTCTGTCTCAGACGCAGGGGACAATATTTTATCACCGGCCCAAGCTTTGGAACCTTCACCTCTGGCCCCCGAAGGGGACAAATTAAGAGATGCTGGTTTTCCAGCCAGTGTAACTGAAATGATACTAAGTGCTAGGGCTAGCCCCACTAGAAAAAACTTATGCCCTCAAATGGAGTGTGTTTGAAAGTTGGTGCATGTAGACCCAGCTCGGTGCCAAATTGTTTCAGTGCTGGAGTTTCTGCAAGAAAAATTGTCCTCAGGCTTATGCCCTAGTACTCTCAGAACGTATGAAGGTCTGGCTGATACCCCTTTCGAACCACTAGAGTCAGCGTCTGTCAGGCTTCTGACTCGTAAGATGGTTTTTCTAATTGCCGGACATTTGCAGGCTCTGTCGGTTTTGCCATCCTGCCTAGACTTTGCCCCTGGGCTAGTCAAAGCTATTCTGCATCCTCACCTGAACTATCTAAAGTTCCATTCTTGACCATGCACCCAGTTGTTCTCAAAGCCTTCTGTCCTCCGCCATTTACAGCTTTGGAGCAGGAAATACTGTGTCCAGTATGTGCTCTTCAGACTTACGTCCACCGCACTAGCCAGTGGCGTAAATCAGAGCAGCTTGATATACTTGCTCTGGGGGCCGCACCCGGGGGGCGTCCGCCATTAAACAAATGCTGTCACATTGGGTTAGAGATGCTATTGCCCTAGCCTACGAGGCGCGTGGTCAGACTTCGCCTCTAGGAATTAGGGCCCATTCAACCAGAGGCTTGCTCATCAATTGCTCTGGTAAGAGGTGTCCCCTTGCAGCAAGAGWCCTCTTTGGTGATTGTGTGCACTAAACAACCCTGGGGGTCCAGACACTTKCAGTACGTCGGCGTTGGTATTCTCATTCCCACAGCGTTTTTATGCAGCATCAAGTGTAGCTTTTGAAAGGGAATGTCTCGGGTTAATTTTCTGTGCTCCAATGCCGCACTGCGGGCGTGACAGGGCATCCTTTCAAACAAAAATTGACCTGAGGATTTTTCCAGTTCAGTCCTATTTATAACCTGCAGGGGCACCTTATCAGATGATGTCACCTGACCGAGGTTATATAAGCCAAARTTTGGCGTGTTTGATACACACATGCTTCACAACCGGTTGAACAAAGAAATGTTCCCATAGCGTTTTCATGCAGCATCTCGTTTCCGTTTTTTCAGGGAACAGGGTTTACAGCAAAGTAACCCGAAACGTTTCTCTTGAATAACAGCTGCCATGCCTTTTTTTTTKACATGGTCAAACCTATAGATTTACTGTCCTCTGAAAATAACTTATAACATAAAAAAAATAAAAATAACATACAGCCATTATTGTCAAAATAGCTGGCAACAAAAGTGAGTAAACCCTAAGTGGTAACAGCTGTACATCTTTAACCATGCAAAGTCCCATGTTCTATTCATCRTGTTCATGTGTTTGTCAGTGGCCGAGTATCACTCCAGACATGAACCTTATGGAGCACCTGTGGGGCATCCTCAAGTGGAAGGTGGCGAAGTGCCACGTGTCTAACATCTAGCAGCCTCTTGATATTTTTATGGAACAATATATGTAGCTCTGGGGAATTCCAGGCCCGAGGCGATTAAGGTTGTACTAGATAACAATGGTGCTCACACAAAATATTGACACTTTGGACACATTTTTGACATGTTCACTTAGGGTGTACTCATTTTCCAGTTGCCAGTTATTTAGACAATAAAGTTTGCCTGTTGAGTTATTGTTAGAGGACAGTATAGCTGTACTGCTATACAAGCTGCGCATTGACTACTCTAAAGTATATCCAATTTTTGTTTCTATAGTATTGTCCCWTGAGAACATATAATAAAGTGGTTGCTGAAATGTGAKGGGTGTACTGGATGTTGTTTTAAAAAGACTATATCTGACCTTTAACATTCCTTTGTGTACCATCAGGCGTTCCACTGGAGTAATTCCTGAGATTACAAATGTTTACAAATGACACTGTAGAAATGTACTCAACAATAGGCTGGTTGAGCCTATGCACCAATGTGTAAATAATATATAATTAAAWTTTTTTCCCCATGGAAATGTTCAATGAATTGTTAAGGCAATTACAGTTTGGACCATACAAAATGTTCAGTGGATGAAATGTTTAAAAAATGTGAACTCAACTGAAAATAAAGCTTGTTAGTAAAGGATAAAAGGTTTTTATTAGAAACCCAGTGGAAGACCACTGAACCTATAAACTTTAGTCCCGAATGAGAAAAATATGACTTTTTATAGACACTATAATGCAGCGAGGCATGAACAACAACAGTTCTGACAGCCATTGTGTCTGCAGTACAAATCACAGGTTTATATTGATGCACTTGTTTTAATATGTTAAGGTTTCTATAGTAACAGCTCACACAGGGATTTGTATGGCAGATGCGCCACATAGTCTAAAGTTATTAATAAAGTATACTGTATATTGTTTCTACAAAGATACATGTACAATTAATAATTTGATGTATTAAAAAATACTGTAAACTACAGTAAACTGTTTCAGAAAGTCTCCAATATTAGCAATGAGTAGTAAAGATTTCTGATTTATTGATTTTTTTTTTGTACACGCATACTGGAGACCTATCTAAAAATTACCAAAATATGAATTTGGCACAAGAGRTCTCTTTTAGTTTACACAACAACAACACAAAATGACAAATCATGTTTACCAATGTTAAGCTTGAGAGCTTTGAAACAGGTTCACTATGAGTCCTTTATGTTGCAAATCCATCTTTGGATTAAGGTGGGATCAAACTAGATATAAAAAAATGCCGCGAATGTATAACCATTCAAAATGTATGGGGAGAAAGAAATAAAAAATAATAATGGCATAATATAGTTTTAGGCTAAAAACTGCAAAAAACATCCAGCCACATCACAACTGCAAAAAAATAGGAAAATATAAAAAGCAACCTAACCAGGAAAAATCTAATATTTAGTTGAACAATCCTTAGCATGTTTCACCTTTAGCAGATGTTTTTGGTAGCCATTAACACGCTTCAGCAGAGTTCAGGTTGGAGATTTTGAGCTTTCTGGTAGAATTGATAGTGTTCAGTTACATTTGTTGGTTCCTTGTCACAGACCCAACTTTTAAGCTCTGTTTACAAATTCAACAGTTTTGAGTATCCAAAAGCTTAAAGTAAGGCCGTTTTTATTCCATTCCACATTTGGGCTTTTTGTCCTGTTGAAAAACCCAATTTTGTTCAGATTTTAACTTTCTGTTTAAAACTTCTAAAACCTCTAAAAAGCTTTTTCTTTGTCAGGAGTAAATTTTCTTGCCTTGCAGTCAATAACACTGGTGTTCTAGCAAACCTGTGCCTTGTCATTCTCTAAATTGTTCCTGACCATCTGAACCGATTTGCTTTTAGCAGTGGGTGACAGGTTGGGTCTTCTTCCCTGGCAAAGTTACTCCAACTCGCAATAACTTACAATTGCTGTATAATCGTTTAGATTGATCTTCTTAACTTTTCTCTTCATTTCAAGATGTTTTAATATATTTTTTGGCGCTACTTGTACAGTGGCACATCCCATGGAGGCTTGTTTGAATTTTGATCTGGGGAGTTTGGAGGCCTGATCATTGGCCTTGGGATCTTTACGTGCTGGTCACTCTACAGTTGTAGTGCCTTTCTATTATGGTCAGCATGCACTTTTTTGCCGATTTGTGTTGCACTGTGTGACTTTTCTGTGGGACTGGACTGGTACCTGTGGGCAAGGGTGAGCATTGGGCGCCTGGCTACAGTACATGATCCTGTCACCAGTTCGCTGGTGTAAAGTTGGTGATCACTGTTGTTCAGTTCCCCTGGCGGTAGTGTAAGTGTTATGGCTGATCAGTGTACCTTGTACACTGTGTCTTAGAAAAAGACAATTTAAAAGAATTTATAAAAAGGACTATTATTGCCATAACATTCATGTTCAAGATCTCGTCGCATGAATGCCCCGTGTGGTCTGCCTGGGATGGGTTTGGTGACTGGGGATGGTTCCACTTTTCCACAAAGACTGTCTTGACCTCGACTGATGCAGTCAGCTGTTCTCCGGGGACCTGTGACTTCAGTCGCTCGATAGTTCAGGACTGGAATCTCCTACAGTCTTCCTGGACTCTATTTAATTTAAACACATCTCCAGTTACACTGAACTTCAAGTCTTACACAGTATTATGCTGATCAATCCCTGCTATCCTTTTTCACCCAAATGAGGATGGGTCCCCTGTTCAGTCTGGTTCCTCTCAAGGTTTCTTCCTATTACCATCTCAGGGAGTTTTTCCTTTCCACCGTCGCCCTCGGCTTGCTCAACAGGGACAATCTCATCATTTTGATTCATGCACATTCACATTTCATACGAACTTAATTCTTTTGATTGTGTAAAGCTGCTTTGCGACAATGTCAATTGTTAAAAGCGCTATACAAATAGAATTGAATTGAATTGAATTGATTTGAAGATGACTGTAGGTAAACTTTTGACCACAACTGTAGCTATAAATGGATAAAGAATTTTTTTAATAAATAAAATTTTAATCCTTAGTAAGATTAACAACAATTTAAAAATGTAGTATGTAGTATTACGAGAAAACAATCCACTTCAGGGTGGTCCAGCATGTCGACGTTATGTGAAGCCACATCACAAAACCACAAAATGCATTATTTTCCTATAACAGTGCGACCCCAAGTGTTTTATCTGTATGTATCCTGTCAGGGGAAATAGAAGGGCTAGTGCAATGAAATCACTCATTCATCTGTCAATTATCCATCTGACAATTAATCATTGTCCATACATCACCGTGCACCGATAAACTCTGATGGAAATTTTGAATCGCAGCTCTGGGCATGTGTGAAGCAATTACAGTAAATTTTACTCATAACAGGTGCATTTAAATCTAAAACTAATTTAGTACTGCAATAAACACATCTTGCTTTTCCTGACATGTTTACAGTTTTATTTGTGTATTATGCGGATGCCGTGTTTGGGTCTTAAAATTAATTTATGGTTCAGTGCACAAACTGTCTGCTGTTATGTGGCTAAAGATTTATCAGTTCGGTTCTGAGGGCTAAAAGGAATTAAGAAATGACTGAGTGAGATCTTGCTGTTTTTATTTTTAATTCATGCTCACAAACTGTAGACGTCGGTTTAATTGGTTTAAAACTGTTATACATCAGAGAACTATGAGAATGTTTGTCTGTCTTAAAGAGCATAATGTGGATTAATGCGTAGCGCGATTCATTTTGTTTCACTTTACTCAGTAAAGGCTGAATTAGCTTCAATAACCACCATTGAAATCATAAATCTTTATTATTCTGTTTCTCTATAAAAGAATAAATTAAGTAAAATGAATTATATGAATGTTCATCTTAAAAAGACGATATCTCTCTCTCTCTCTCTCTCTCTCTCTCTCTCTCTCTCCTCTTTACACACACAATTAATCAGCATGCAAAGAAACTGTGAATTTTCCATTCTGGTTTTAAACTTTTTATCTCCAAAATAAATATGTGAGTGTATCCTGCATTGAATGTCCTGCCAGTGTAATAAATAAATAAATAAATAAAAAATCATCAGAAAAATATTATAAGAAGACATTTTACTGTGATCCCTTTAAGCTCCTGACCGGATACAAGGAAGACAGTGTAGCAGAGATGTCAAGAAGATTGGGCAAACATTTGCCAAGCGATCTGTTAATTAGAAACGATTCACCCGGAAGAAAGTGTCAGGGTGTGTGGAAGTTCTAATGGTCAAATATTACAAGTGAGAAGATTTAAAAGCTAGTATTTAGGGGATATGGATATGAAAGAATTGGAAGAGGTCAAAAGTTTATCTAGGCTAAAGATATTTCAACTCATTTCAGTACAATTACACACATTTCATGGTACCGCTATATTTCACATGTTAGATCAGTTAGGGTAATTAGTTTCATTATTAAAAAATACTGCCTGGATAAAAATGATAATAATAAATACATTCAGAAGGGTAAAATTATTGACCTGCATCAAGTTCCGAAAACGTTAAGGAGATTTGAAAATCTACTGGAAGTAGGTGAAGACCAGCACATGATTAAAACCTTTAAGGACAGTGCTGATCCTTCAACTCTGTAGCAATGATCCATGGTAAAAGAATTGAAGGGAGAAATCACACCCATGTTATTCTAAAAGTCAAAGTAAGAGCATTTCCATAAGCACAATGTGACTGGGATTAAATAGCTGTGTGGCCATAAGAAGGAACGCAGACGTACTGTATGATCTGGGGGTTGCTTCTGTTAGTCAGTTCTAGGCTCAGCAATGGTATGTGCCAATAAAATGAAGTCATGAATGTAAATGAATGTAYAGATGAATATAGTAGCAGATGAATGGAGCTTTACTGTTCTAATACCTAATGGCACGGGCATATTCCAGATTGTAAAAATATAGTTCTGGGYGTATAAGGAATCATTTTCACACATGAATTCGCCACCCACTGTGCGCCATAATTAAAGTTAAATGAGGTCAACGAATTCTTGAACTGTGTGACTTTTTACCGCCAGGCAGCGTAATAGACAAGAGACCGACCTTTTTGAGCTTTAATTGACTGTTTTTTAGTGAATAAAAAGTTTCTATACTCGGTGCTTTTTACTTCCTATGGATGATGTAAGTCAGACAGATTTGTAGGTCTCCTCGCTTAGACATGTTTATAGTCCAGTCCACAAATGTTCAGGGGGCGGGGTCTGGGCAGCGCTTTTTGATTAAAGCCACTTTATTGTCTTTAAGACATTTGCAAAAAGAAATATTTTTGAACATTGCTCTATTGAAAGCGTAGTTACATTTTCTTCACATAGCAGATACCCTTATCAAGAGCGATTAAAAAAAAAATCTGATTATACATCTGAACAGTTGTGGGTTAAAGACCTCGTTCAAGGGCCCGAAAGTAATGACTTGGCGGTGCTTGAACCTGGGACCTTCCAATCAGTAATCTAACACCATAACCACTGACCTTCCATTGCGTTGGGTAGCATGCAAGTGTAAATAGAGATCCCCTCAATAACAAAATAGAACCAGCCAAAAAAACTGGTCAAAGCTTTATGTTTATTGTTTGGCGAAATCATACTTAGATATCAAGGCTTTAGATGTTTTTATGCAGATGGACTGTTTTTACCTCCTTGTTTGCTAAAATGGCTCCTTGTTTACCGAACCCCATCATCATAGGAAGATTGCCTACTGTACTTAATCAACTGAGATTTTTGTCGTTATAGTAAAATATATTTTGTATCTTTAAGAACATATGAAGGGTTTGACAGCAGAATGAGATAACTCCTTTTTTTGCAGCCTTTATAACATAAAAATGCTATACTGTAACTTCACCTGATAGAGTTTTGCCACAAAGGATACATCAGTAAAAGTCATAATAAAAGTATGCCCTGGATAATATTTGTTCATGCATTGACAGACTGCATATACTTGTGATCCCTTAAATTTATAATATAAGGCATAAATCTGAAAGAATGTAGGATGTAGCAAACAGAACCAGATGTAGCAAACAAAAGCCTCCCGTGCACGGTGCTTACAGTATACCTCATGTCTCTCATACACAAAAATGGCTCTTGTGTGTTGTAACATTTTCTTTTGTAACCTGATTTCTAGTGGTTTCAACATTCTCCAAAAATCCATTAAACACATGTAGTTCACTCATGGTAGCCACTATTGTGCAAAGCCAGTAGTTTCCGCTTCGCTGATCATGTGGCAGCAGGAAGTGATGCGATTGGTTTTTAAGGACATGTCATGATTTACTTTGTAATGCAGCCATTCCATGTTGTGGATGTTTACAGTACAACCTCTAAAAGAAGGATATATAGCAGTATTCAAATGAAATATTTTACAATCTGAAAATGGTGTTTATCTCGCTTTGCTGTAAAAGCATTCACATGGTGTAGACAGAACCGCCCTAATGTTGGCCAGAATATTTAGCCTGTTTGCTAGAATTCGTCCACTTTGACATCAAACAGATTCACATACAGTACACACATATTAAGCGTATATTCACTTAATAAGCATTAATGCATTTCGTTTTGTCATGCCCTCTACAGTATATCTCTCCACTCTGGCATTTATGATTCAAACCACATTTCATCCGCTGCCTCATTTGTGATCAAAAGTCATCTTTGCCTGCCTAGCATTTTACCCCAAGGACCTTATTCTCCTCGACTACTACTCTTTTGCTAATCTCTCTCTCTCTCCCTCTCTCACACACAGACACACACACTCAAAAAAATGATTAAAATCTACTGCTCCACTGCCTTCGCTGCCCTTGGGACTGGGTGAGGACAGACATCACTATATTACTACAAGCACTAGGAGGTCACAAAATTACTGACCATTTCATGAAAATTGCCAGAGAGTGCGTTTGCCCTGCTCAGCGGTAGGACATTCTCGTATATTGAATGCCTCATAGTCATCAATATGAGTGGTGTAATTAACTCTCAACTCGTATGGTCTAAAGAAAGCACACGTTTAAAGGGATATCAGAGGTGCAGGAAAGATTAAAGGATATATAAAATGCGACTCGGCTCTGCCCGACCTGCTTTCAGAACTGTTTTCTATGCTGCTCCTGCTCCGAAGAGTTAGCATGCCGCGCTATGCCTAGCTAAACACATTACATCCTCCAGCACTTGCCGCCACCCGATATATGCAGCTATTATGCTCAGAAGGCTGTATTACGCCTAGCTTATTAACTCAGAGGTACTGGTTGTTCTCCATAGCTCAATCACAGACTTATGAGAAGGCCTCTGTAAAAGAATCCTGCATAGCAATGAGCCAAAACTCTAGGTCTCAGTGCACGAGTGCCGATCAAGCATCCCCTGTGATGGAAATTATAAGTTATCAAATGGTAGTCAGATTTTACGATTGGAAATCATTCTACAAATCTCCTTTTCTGCAGACAAAGCACACGATGCTGCAGGCACGAATGACTTTCTTAGTTAAGGCGCTGTCAGTGTTCAACAGATTACACGGCATGCTTTTTGGACCGCCGCTGCATTCTTATCTCAGCTTTCTTATTACTCAGTGCTTTCAGTTCCCATGGATTTGAAACATCAATAACACGGAGTTCACCCTCTTTCAGCAGAGTGAGTGTTGCTTAGAAGCAGGTTTTGTTGGCGATAAAATCACACTCAGTGATTTATGCGCGACTGGAGATGGCTACATTGGTATCATTACAGATACAGCAGATGTATGGTCACAATGCCTTGGTTGTAAGCCATTAATAGAGACTGTTTTAAAGAAGGAACAACAGACTTATATTAAAAAATAAATCTACATGCATTTTATATGCACTTATAAGGTGGTTTAGTGGTTAGCACTGTCGCCTTGCACCTCCAGGATCTGAGTTTGAGTCCCGCCATGGGTCTGTGTGCATGGACTTTGCATGTAGGTTTCCGCAGAGTACCCCGGTTTCCTCCCACAGTCCAAAGACATACATTGGCATTCCTAAATTGCCTGTAATGTGTACGTGTGTGTGCCCTGCAATTGGATTGGGTGTACYCTGTCTTGTGCCCTAAGCCTCCTCGGATAGGCTCCAGGCTCCTCGCAACTGTATACAGGATAAACCAGTATAGATGATAAGTGAATGAGGGTGAGTGGAATTCTATGTTTAACAATTATACACTGTATAAAAATATGATTTGCTTATGTAAAACCTATAAAATTGTAGTGATATATTATTCCCCTCATGCAACAAAGATTTGCCAATTTATTCTTTTATAATATTGAATAACACCCTTATACATAATGAGCATAACTCTTTTTAATTGGTTCAAGTTAAATGAAATGTACATTCACAAGAAAGGTTCCTGTTATCGCTTATTTTATAGAATCTACAGGATTCTTCCATTCACTCATTCCTTTAGACACTTACAGTATTTTTTTTTTTTATCTCTATTGAAGTTAATGAGCGAAAATTACCCTGCGGCTTGTCGTGCTATTGAGAAACTAGATATCAGATGTCCTTCATCCCGAAGACCTTTGCATGGCAGAAATCTTGCTGACAGTTACAAAGCACTGACTCTCTTCAAGACAATTTAAATCGTACTAATTAGAGCTTCCGCCATAACTGTTTACATGCAAATATAAAAGAAGAAGAAGCAGAAGAAGAAAACATTTTCTGCAATGTTGAAGTTAGGTTAAGCTTCCCTCTTTGTCTGATAAATCCCACCTTCTACAATGTGATTGGTTCCAAGAAAGGTCTCGTTCTCTCTCAGAGACCCAAAAGATGAAACACTCAAGTAAAGACAAATATGAGACATATTCTCGCAGAGTTTATCGATCAGGAATGGAAACTAAATTTCTCTCCCAGAGATTCGTCACATTACCTAATGTTACCCGCACACGGGGCAACATGCACAGAAAGAATATAATCCAACAAGAAAGAAATGCTTTGCTGGACTCTCTTGAGGAAATACTGGACGGAAGGACATTAACCAAAGTGTTGTCCATCATGGTCAACTCCAACCACCCACGGCACGTTTATTTTTCCAAGCAGAAAAGTTTGTTTAATGGAAGACTTCAGTCACAAAGTTGCTCAAGAAGTCTGACAGACTAAGGAAATCCTTTCTCCCTAGAGCCATTCGGCTTTTCAGCACCTCTCTACAGGGGTRTGGGAATGAGGACGGGGAGATCTAGGCTTAAGGCTCTTTTCCTATATACATGACGGTGCTACCCGCATATCTCACTCATATTTTAGCTTCAGGGTCTGCTCACTAGGCTCGGTATTACATATTATACCAATACTTTCATTCTGGTTTTGAACATTTCTTACTACTGTACAGTATTTGCACTCTTGTCACTTTTTCATAAATATAATTGCACTTCAAGGGTTTCACTGCATTTCACTGCATTTCACTTAGTACTACTATTATTTCTGTATTCCTTTGTTAATTATTAATTAGTCAATTTTTATATAGTGATTTTATATATTCTTTATATTCTAGTAGCTTAGCATTGAACGTTCCCACATTAACCCTGTGTCTACTGACTACATGTAAAATATACAGGGTGGGCCATTTATATGGATACACCTTAATAAAATGGGAATGGTTGGTGATATTAACGTCCTGTTTATGGCACATTAGTATATGTGAGGGGGCAAACTTTTCAAGATGGGTGGTGACCATGGTGGCCATTTGGAAGTCGGCCATCTTGGATCCAACTTTTGTTTTTTCAATAGGAAGAGGGTCATGTCAAACTTATTGGGAATTTCACAAGAAAAACAATGTTGTGCTTGGTTTTAACGTAACTTTATTCTTTCATGAGTTATTTACAAGGTTCTGACCACTTATAAAATGTGTTCAATGTGCTGCCCATTGTGATGGATTGTCAATGCAACCCTCTTCTCCCACTCTTCACACACTGATAGCAACACCGCAGGAGAAATGCCAGCACAGGCTTCCAGTATCCGTAGTTTCAGGTGCTGCACATCTCGTATCTTCACACCATAGACAATTGTCTTCAGATGACCCCAAAGATAAAAGTCTAAGGGGGTCAGATCGGGAGACCTTGGGGGCCATTCAACTGGTCTGACACTAACCCACATTGGATAGATCCCTCCAAGACTGTTGGAACAAAAAAAGTGATGGTATGGTGTGGTATATGGGGTACAAAGATAGTGGGACCATTCTTCGTCAATGGAAACCTCAAGGCCATTGGATATTTGAAATTGCTACATGATGATGTGTTTCCCTCTGGCACAGCTGGCACGTTTTTCCAGCAAGATGGTGCACCACCACATTATGGGTGTCAGGTCCGAGCATTCCTAGATGAAGAGTTTCCTGAAAAGTAGATTGGTCGTCGTGGGCCAGTTGATTGGTCCCCAAGGTCTCCCGATATTAACAGAACGTTAATATCACCAACCATTCCCATTTCATTAAGGTTTATCCATAGAAATGGCCCACCCTGTACAATGATATACAATATTGGGATTGGGAATAATAAAGTATCTATCTATCTATCTAAATCACACACTCACTCATTGTCTATACATGTCTTTATCCTGTTTACCGGGTTGCGGGGGGCCTGGAGGCTATCCTAGGAGACTTAGGGCATTCTTGACGCGTTGCCAATCCATTGACACAATCATTCTGTTTGGGAACGCCAATTAGCCTAATCTACATATCTTTCTGTGGGAGCAAACCATATTACCCAAAGGAAACCCGCCAAGCATGGGGAGAGCATGCAAACTCCATGCACACAGAGCGCGACGTGGGAATCAAACTCAGACCCCGGAGGCGCAAGCCTGCAGTGCTAATCACTAAGCCACCGTGCCGCCTCTATCTAAATCAAATTTATTAGAGTGCAAATGAATATCCTCATTACCTCCTTCATCCATTTTTAGATGCTTGCTTCTCTTTTAAATGAGTTACCATTCTCAAAATTCAAAGTGCACCACAACATACTGCATATGAAAATAATCAACGGGATAGAAGCAATCAGTTGCTAGGTTACATGTTTATCACTGTGACAAAGCGACACATGACCCGGTATGGTCATCAGGTAAGCATCCTCTTCTTGTTCATTTTCGGCTTTGAAATACACCATTCGTGTAGCGAAAATACACAGCAGTCGCTTAACAGTGCTTCTTCTGTCTGCTGTTGTGACTGATGTCATGGTAGTCACCTGACTGCATAAGTCGAGTTTACATCAAGTGAGTCATTCCATCAAAGCATCTCCAAGCTTGTTCAATGTCTTCAAATATTTTCTGCAGATGAAGCCACAAATGTTGTATAATGATAATTGTAATATAATAATTGTCATGAGGATGTGTAACTTAATCTAGATGCATTAATAATATGGGAAGTTGGAGTAAATGTCTGTGGTCGTCCAAAGTGATGATTTAATTATTTATCACATGTACTTTGCAGCCTAGTGAAATTATCCTTTGCATATCCCAGTTAGGATGCAGCACCCCTGGAGTAGATAGGGTTACAGGCTTTGATCAAAAAAAGCCCCAAAGCTGGGGCTCGAACACGCAACCTTCTGATCAGTTCGCCACTGATTCACCAATTGTGCCAACACCGTGCACAGACTATGTGTACAGTCATTACCACATGATGGAACAGAATTAACTATGTACAATTGACTTCTGACATTTATTACGTTTCAATTAAACATGCAGGCAAAATATAATAATGTATACTTTTTTTCAGTGTAACAAACGAAAAAAAAAAAATCCCAGCATGCTTTGTCAGAGTGGTTGTATAAATTAGGAGCTACGCTCCTCTTGTCCCTGGTTAAACAGCCAAGGATTGATCTTTTGTTTAGCTTCTATTTTTCTCCATTGCTGGTTTTGCAGCCTTGCTCCTCCGTCTGAGTTATGCCCCTCGTATAGAATAACACAGCGGCTACATTAGACGACTTTATCGTGAAGACAAGTGTGATGGAAAAGGTTCGTACAAAATGCAAGGGCACAAGCACTAAGCGACATGGCGCGGCGCGGCACGGCGAAGCGTAGCTGCCAACATGACCAAGGACTTCATTTTGGCTATAAATGCTGCGGGCTACCTCATTGCCTCCTTGTTCCTTCGCAATTTAAAAAAACACACACGCGGAATCCTTAGCCGCGTCCTGCTTCCTGTTGATTTCGGCCCGGAACTCAATCAGAACACACGCAATAAGTGCAAGCCTGTATTACTAGTGTAGAGCTGTTGCTGCGGTGGAAATGCTTTAATTCACATTCTCATGTCGGTGTTTAATGGTGTGGGGTAAAAATAAGCGAATCAATATCTCTAGCCGGCGTAGATGGCTCTTCACAGTGAAGTAAACAGTTCGAGAATAATTGAATGAGTGCGTCTCAGACTGAGACAAATGACTCGCATCTGTGACTGATTGTACTCACAGCCGCTGTTCCCTTCCCTCCATCTTCCCCCTTTTTTTTCTCACTTTCCTGTCTTGTTTTTCATCTCCACCATCCTTTTTCTCTCTCTCTCTCTCTCTCTCTCTCACTTTCTTTTTCTCTGCTGAAATACAAAACAGCTTGTTTTCTGAGTCCAGAACAAACATTGTGCGTTATTGCGGTGTAATTTTTCTAAGCAAATGGCTCTCGTTCATTTTCTGAAGACGCTGCATTATGGCCCTGGTTATGCAATTTAATCTGTTTTTCTGTGAAACCTCCACTGCATAACGGATCCGCACGCTTCTTTATTTCACTTAGGGAACACATCATCAGCAAACCCGTGATCATCCATGCGGTGTGTGTGAGAGACAAGAGCTATTCTTCAAGACTGCATTCTCACACATCTGTGGCTCTTGTTATTATATAAATATAT
>QMIH01000760.1:42651-63941 GCA_003987875.1 Clarias batrachus
ACACACACACACACACACACACACACACACACAGTTCTGTATTGACTGTTCATATATTGTACCATATTCACTTCTCTCTTTCTTTCTCTCTCTCACACACACACACACACACACACACACACACACACACACACACACACACACTTTTCTGTATTGACTCTTATCTTGTGATGTATTAATCTCTCTCGCTTTCTCTCACACACACTGTTCTGTATTGACTCTTATACTGTATCATATTCTCTTTCTCTTACACATACACACTCTCACACTCTCACACTCATTCGTCTAAACCGCTTCATCCTATATTCAGGGTCGCGGGGGCCTGGAGCCTAGCCCAGGAAACTTAAGGCATGAAGCGGAGTACACCCTGCACAGGGTGCCAATCTATTATAGGGCGGGCACACACACACACACACACACACACACAGACACACACACACACACACACATACTCATACATATACTCACATGTTCATTCACACACTATCTACGCTATGGGCAATTTGGGAACGCCAATTAGCCTAATCTACATGTCTTTGTACTGTTGGAGGAAACCGGAGTACCCGGAGGAAACCCACCAAGCACGGGGAGAACATGCTCACAGAGACAGGAATCGAACCTGGCTGGGAATCGAACCCGGACCCTGGAGGTGCAAGCTAACGGCTTGCGCTAGATGCTAGATGCTAGTGCATGCGCTAAATCGTTAAATAATACCATACAAACATGCATTAGATCATAAACAGGTGTGGATGCTTTTTAGATGTGTGTGTATGTGTGTGTGTGTGTATAAAGTACAGTATATGCATCTTTATCCAGTATGAAGGTGTGTTTGAGATAAATTAGAATGAATTGTAATGTTTAATTAATTAAATGGTTCTGAGCTTGATCTGACATGCTCTCTCTGTGTGTGTGTGTGTGTGAGTGTGTTTGTGTGTGTGTGTGCGTGTGTGCGTGTGTTTGCTTGCATGCCCACCGGATCAATTGTGCATCTTTTGCTTCCGTAAGGCAATTTCTCTCAGCTCTGGTACTTTACCCGAGTGTGTACGCCACCTGGTGTGATCCGTGCGAGTGCGCTCAAGACCACTCGACCTTCTGCACCACGGTGTGTGTCATCGCTCTGTGCAGCACTCGTGCAAATATGACTTCCAACAATAACACACAGAGACGCTCTATATCTGTATCTGTGCATGTGTGCCTTGTGTTGCTATCTCCTATGCAGCAGTGAATGAGAGGAAATGAGAAAGTGTGAGATGATTACACACTCGTCCCGAGTCGCGGACCGACTCGACCTCTCCTCCGTCTCGTCTCTTTATCGTGCTCTCTCTCTCTCTCTCTCTCTTTCTCTCTCTCTCTTTCTCTCCTTCTCCGTCCTGCAATCATTTCATCAGCCGCTCTTCTCTCATCATCCCTGGCTCGCCCCGTAGCGCCGACGATAGAGAGACGTCGTAACGGAACGTCTTCTCCTCTCCATGATTTTAGTCTGGATCACGTTCATCGTTCCCATTTGCCTTTTGTGTTTGTTTGGGTGTTTTTTTWAAATTCTTTTTCTCTTTTCGCCTCCTCGAGTGAAGATTATGCTAAGACGTGTGCAGCTGCACACACATTTTTCCTTCATCCGCTGACAACGAGCAGGCAAATAAACACGCAGGAACGCAATCCCATTCTGTGTAATCAGTGCAAGTATCAAAGCAAACATGGCATTCTGGGGGGAAAAATGAAGGCGGATTTCTTTTCTTTTGTTTTTCATCTTCGCTCTTCACGTGCTGGGGAAAATGCATTTAGAGGAATTCTTTGCTTACATCATTTTGGTCTTTTAGTGTCTTTTGTGCATTTGCTTTCCGAAGTTTCGTGCTCGCCGTCCCGAGTTCCCTACCGGAGTCTAAAAACTAGGCTTTAATTTAGGCCGCGTCTTCCGAGCTAATTATAAACACATTTATTCATAAATCACTCGCTCAGACATTTGCAGGGGCAAGAAATCTTACATTCATGAAAATTCAGTTAGTCTGGAATAATGGAAAAATACCAATAAATATAAAGTTTGTGTCCTACTTTTGCTCCCGAGTTTATGTACATTTATGTATTTATGTATATTTGATGATGAGTTACTGTGATTTTATACACATCAGGAGTAAATCACATCCTGTGAAACTCGGGCACAGGGGCGTTCGAGTCAAACCGGCCCTCTTGTAAATGAAAGCATAAGTCTGAGTTGACATCTACAGAAGACTTGTGCGGAGACGCTTGAATGGTGAAAAAGTTTTAAACAGGACCATTTAAAACCCCCCTGTTAGTCCCCCCTCCCCCCCCACCTCTGTACAGTCCTGACCTCTATCCAAGACATTTCCAAGCCACATGTTCGGGTGTTTAAAGGAGTTCCTGGGAGGCCGGCATTTGAGATGCGAAGCAGGCAGTCTGATCATGGATTCAAGTCTGAACCTTGATGATATCCAAGTACTAGTGAAACTCTGGGATACGTGCATTAGTGTAGCCGAGGATCATATAGAGAAATAAACTCGTACGCCAGTGGTGACAACTCAAAGCTGGGCAGGTCATTACTAAACAGGGAATTCATCAGAACTCTACAAACAACCTCCGAGCCACTACTAGTCCACATTCAAATAGCTTACAACCTGCTACAGTCGCTCATTCATCGTTTATACAACTTTAACCTGTATTCAGGGTTACATGGGGGCCTGGAGACTTAGGGCACGAGACGGGGTACACTCTGGATAGTGTGCGAATCCATCACAGGACACACACTCATTTACACACTATGGGCAATTTGGGAACACCAATTAGCCTAAACTGCAGGTCTTTGGACTTTGGGAGGAAACTGGAGTACCCGGAAGAAACCCACAAAGCCATGCGAACTCCATGCACACAGAGGCGGGAATCTCAAACCTGGCCAGTAATCGAAACCTGGACCCTGGAGGTGCAAGGAGACAGTATTAACCACTACATCACCATGCTGCCCAATCTGCTACTATGGTCGAGAAATGATTACTCTTAATCCATTAAAAGCTGTGCTCAACCCAGACTATCTCCTTCAGAGTTCCTCTGATCTCAAGGACCAGCTCTGGGTCAAATTCGTGAATTTCGGAAAAAACGTACAGCTTTCATGGCGGAGAATTGTCTCGAGTGTCATTTTGATAAATAACTTCAAGGGAGCCAACAACATAGAAGCTGTTTAATGCTGTACGTTAAATGAAACTATAAATGGATCAAATGTGGTGTTATTAATTAATTTGGTGACAAATAGCTGCGTTAGTAAAGGGAATAAAACATTTTACAACGTGCTCTTATTAAAAAATAATGAGCTTTAGGATAGTACGAGAATGTTCTTGACTTGTTTTCCCATAACGCCACACCCAGAAGTGATTTATTCCTGATTTATCATATACACTGATGCAGTTTGCAGTCCAATCACACCAGAATATCCAGGATTCTTGCTGTCAGGGACAAAATGCCCCCCTCATATCTCTCCTTATCGTCAAAGCTGCCAGGAAGGTTCCCTCATTTGTGCAGAACTGTGTTCCGTGCTCACACACACATATAAAATCTCCGAATATTGGCTGTATCAGTGTTGCGCTCACTGACTTGTCAGAGCTCTGCATGATAAGATCCGGGCTTCAGCAGCCTTGCTGCAATTTTTGGCTCGTATGCCTGCTCCCGTCTTTATAACCTCATAGCCAGAGTTGTTTTTTTCTTCCCCTTCTTTTTTCCTGTGCCATACCCTAATGGGCTTCTATCTGATTTGTATTCAATCGGTGGAAACCGAGTTAGCTCCTAACAGCCAGGAGTCAGGTTGGTGGAGCAGGCAGAGAAGGATGGAGCTTGTTTAATACGTCCATATGCCCGCATTAAAGATTGAACTGGAAGCCAGTGAGAGCAGCGAGGTAATGGCAGGCTGTTTAGCTGCCAGTAGGCCAGGCTAAACCTTTCTGCGGGTTCCTGTGCGACGTCTCTCCACCGGATCTCACTTGTTCTTGTTCATTTACAACCTTTAAATAAATCATGGACAAGATGCAGGGTTACGGACTGATTTTCCAATAAAAACAGTTATTCCTGCACTTTTTGAACCCCAGCTTCAGTACTGTTGGCATACTGTTGGTGTCACATATGTTTTACCAGATACACTAATCACAGCCATAATATCAAAAACTTTAACAACACAATCACCTAGGTTTTGGGTCCGGTGGCACAGTGGTGTAGGGGTTAGCACTGCACCTCCGGGTCCGTGTTTGATTCCCGCCTCGGGTCTGAGTTTGCATGTTCTCCCTGAGTTTGGTGGGTTTGTTCCGTGTGCTCCGGTTTCCTTTATCCACAGAACAAAGACATGCAGATTAGGATAACTAGCATTCCCAAATTGTCTGACATGCTCTGTGTGTGAGTGTATGTGTGTGTGTGCCCTGCATCATGTAGGTGTATCATGCCCTAAGTCTCAACAGGTCCCCCGGAACCTTGTATACAGCTGTATAGACAGTGAGTGAGTGAGTGAGGGAGGCTGGGGGGTTGTTTGTCCAGTGCATTCCATGAGTGCTCAGTCAGACTGGGATCTTGGCAGTTTGAAGGCTTGGGCTCCTTGCTTGCTGGGCCCCATGCATGGCAGCCTGTGGTACACTGGGTGCTCTATAGGATCAGACCAGATGGGCATGGATGAGCTTGAAAATGTAAAATATAATTAATGTTTATATTCTGGTGATTGGCTGTTGTTCTTTCAGCAGTCTTACTGTATGTTTTCTGAATTAAGAAAAAAGCATGCACTTTTTTTTCTTCTATACAGTACAGTATGTGTTTACCACACATGTACTGTACACATGCATTTGCTGTTCCTATAGAAACGGCAATGCACATCCAAACAGAGCATTTGTACAAACCTGTGATTTACCTTGCTCTATTGTTCAGCTACACATCTTTCTTTCTTTTTACTTTTTCTCTTTTTGTAAATACTAACACACTTTTGGATTGAATGGCAACTGATGTGCAGCAGAGTATCCCGCACAGGAAATAAAAACAAACAAAAATGCAATTCAGTTTTATTTACATAGAGCTTTTAACAATGGTCATCATCACACAGCAGCTTTACATAATCAAAAAAAAAATGTTTATGGAAATCAGTTTGAAATGTTTGAGGAAATATGAAATGTGAAATATAATTATTATCAGATCGTTCCTGATGAGGCTGCCGAGAGCAACGGTGGCAAGGAAAAACTCCCTGACATGATAATAGGAGGAAATCTTGAGAGGAACCAGACTCAACAGGGAACCCATTTTCATTTGGGGGAAAACTGATAGCAGGGATTGAGCTGACGTCATACTGTGTTCTATGAGGCTGAAAGTTGAGAAGTGTTTAAGTTCCCATGGAGTCCACTTTCGTTATTGGAGGCACAGGTACAAAAGATTTGGGGGAATTTCAGTCCTGAAATATTAAGCAACTGCAGTCACAAGCTATTAGAGAATAACTGAGTCCAAGACCATCTTCATGATAAAGTGGAACACGGGGTGTCCATGCAACGAGATCTCCATCCAGAAATGGGCCACCAGGATGCGTCAGGCACGTCCGGAGGGCAGAGTCTGGATCACTGGCAGCTCAGGAACTGGCAGCGCATGTATCACTCGACACATAGAGAGAGAGTATAGTCATAATCACATAATGTAAAAAATGAATGTATAATCAGTGCAGAGTGCAAGCTGAGACTCCAGCAGGACTATGACTAACTAAAAGGCAGAGCCAGAAGGAAACACAGCCATGAGGGTTTACTCTGCTATCTGCTACTGTACATGAGGGCTCCCTTTGCAATTTAATAACAGACATGTCTGGATTGAAGATGTTTCATACTGTACAGTATATACTTTAGTAACATTCATTGCATCAACAATTAAAAATAAAAAGTGCTTAGTGTATTGTACAAAACCATACCACATTTAATTGCTTGAAGACTATACATGTAAAGCCTGGCATGCCAAATTCAAAAATACTTTCAAAATTTAACCCCATTCAATATTAACCCATTTGTCATTAGGTGAAAAATGTATATTTTAGCTAGAGTAATTAAAAGACCATATATCTCAGCGCAGGCTTGGAGATATCAGTGCAGTGTGAAAACGTGTTGAACTCCACAGGCACGGATTGATTAAACCAGGCCTCGTGAGATCCCAAAGCAGACTCAAGCTCAATTTTTTTTTTAGAATTCATTCAGCATCAGGCTTTCAGTAGGTCATCTCATCTCAGGATCTGTGTGGACGAACTGCATGACTCTGAGTAAGTGATTGTTCATATCTGAGTTTTGCATGGAGGGGGGGGGGGAACAATACTAAAAGGTTCACCCTTTATTTCTCTATATAATCCCCCTATATACAGTATGCACTTATCCCAGCATTTCACAAGGCTTGGATATTAAAGTCTCATTCATGTCTGATGGCCTCTCAGGAACACCTTTAATGTGGAAATGGCTTGGAGTGAGGTGAGGACTGTATGGGGGGATGTTGCAGTAACTCCCACCCGAGTTCCTGTAATGTGCAAGTGAAGGATTGTGTATACAGTTCCCACAGACAGATGTGTATCTTCTGCAAGTATCTTGGTGACTACAGTAGTTATGTGTCGATTTTCAAAGCTCAGACTCACATATAGTTCACATGAAGATCTGCAGTGAGCCCTGAGTCGCCTCGGTCGTGATCGTCATTTACAGACGTACAGTACGGCCTTCTTTAAAACGTTTGCACCATTCATTCTCACCACTCAGTCTCCTTGCAGCTACAGTAAGAGTCTCATCAGCGTACTTGATGCTTGAAGTCATTCACATCCACATGTGCCCACATGCTTTTGGCCATAGTATGCTGTACTTTGCAGTTTAGCTGCTTTTTAGCACAACATGGCAATCACTGCTCATGTTATGAAAAAAATCTTTTGATGCTCTTACTTATGAGGAGAGAATGAGAATTTAATAGCAGTCAGGCCAGCAGTTTGAGTTGTATCTGGTTCTGAGATGAAACAGATCCAATTGAAAACACACGCACAGATAAAGACAGCTGTGCTTTATTAAAACACAGCTACTGTTTCATTTTTCATTTTCTCTACGTTGAGAAAGTAGCTATCTTCAGTTTTAAAATTTTGTCTCTCTCTCTCTCTCTCTCTCTCTCTCTCTCTCTGTCTGACTCTAAGTCATTAGAGATACGGCACAGCAGGCTGTATACATGGCTCTGCCAAAGCTGTTGACTGCAACATGCTTAGAATAATGCTCCTTGTTATTTATCTCTGTCTTTCTTCATCTCCCACATTCACTTTCTCAGGGTTTAACACAGGCTGGAGCAATGTCTAAGAATCATATCAACTGTAACACTTTGGGAAACGCCACTGGACAGAATAATATTTTGCATCTCTCCCTGGTGAGTTTTTGAAAAATATTTTATTTGCTCTGCCAATATCTTGCGGTAACCATGGCGGCATCGTTCCCAGCATGTTTCTCCCTTTACTCTCTCAATGAGCTTTGAGCATATAATCAGAAAATGAGGATATTTTTACAGGCTATTGCTAATCCCTTAATTAAGCCATTGCTGCTCCCCTATTCCCCCCGCGTGCGAGTTGAGGGCAGGATAAAGGTGGCAATATACTGATTCAAAGTACAAAGTGGTAATGTTGAAATGATTWTTTTTTTTTGTGTGTGTGTGTGTATGTGTAGGTCCTTCTCATTTTGCCTGTCGCGGACTCGGTGTGTCTGACAGCAGAGCCATAAGGGGAAAGCCAGCTGTTTGCATTTCAGGCCTTTTGTGAAGTATGTTCCAGATATGAGGCATTGCTGTCGTTGAAGCTGTGCTGCTGAACCTTTTCACATCTTTCTGTTCCACATCATTCTAATGTTTTTGTCCTTTTATTTCAAAGATTGCCGCAAACTTGTCACCGTCATACAGTATTTCCATGTGTCTTCTTGCTTCTCCATTCTTTTTCTCTCCTTCTGCTATCTTCTTCCTTTTTCTGTCTGCTTATCCATTCGTCTTCATGTTAGTCGATTCTTTCTTCCCCGCTCCGTATTCTTATTCATCCGTCCCTATCCCTTTTCTGCCTCCTACTCACTCCCCTTTTTGCCCTCTCTTATCCATTCTTATCCCTCCTTCACCATCTTTGCCCCTGTTTTTCCCTCTTTCAGCATCCTTGATCCGTCTTTCTTCTTTCTTTTACATAATTATTCTGGCTTTCCCTCCCTTTCCCCATGCCTCAATCTTTCTCCCGCCTCCTTCCTCTCACCATTATCCTGCTTCTCCCTCCTTCTGTGTGTGATGAACTTGAATTTTCACTTCCACTCTTCACCTCCTCTCATCGACTCCAGCGTTCCACTATAGCTAAAACTAAACACAGAGGGGGTGAGGGTTAATTGCTCCCAGTGGCCTTCTGTTTGCTTCCTAATTACTTTATAAGTCACAACAGTTGCTCTGATGTCCCTACACTGCCAACCTCGGCTACAAATAGGTTTCATGGGAGATAGGCAGGGTTTTAGATGCCCAAAAGCGAGGAGATTATGCCAAGGCAATAATATAAGAACAACAGTCAGGGTGTTTAAATAATACCTTATTAACAGTCCTCTATGGACCGATCCTAACCGTAGCAATGCATCCAGACGATTCTGCCTTGGAATAAGTCCAGGGTGCATTAATCATATGCATATGCATTTTCTTTATCAGGTGAGAGATAAGACTCAACACACAGTGTGGGAGAGTTTATTAGCTATCTCTACAGTTGCCTGAATTGTGACCTCATTTCCTTCAGAAACATTTATATCGGAAACATCTATTGCCAGAGAAATATTTGATTCATTCCAGAACTCGATACCCAGGATTCATCAGTGGGCTAAAAGAGACATCTGCTAGTAACGATAACGATTCTCCATATATATTATTATTTACTGTCGTGAATTACAATGAAGATTACATGTGTGTAGGGATGGGTGGTTGTGATGGTGTGACCATGAAGATGGCGTGTTTCAAGTCTTCATCCACCTGCCTTGAGTGATTCTGGGCCCACTCAGATTCCTGCAACTGGAAATGCAACTAGATTTGACATTTTGAGATTCTCTTTTGCTTACCACTGATCACAGAGTTTGCAGCTATGGCTCAGAGCTTGAGTCATGCAGTACTGTACTCTACTGTAAGGGATATTAAATTCTATTTACATGCACATGYAGAATTCAAGTGAAAAACAAAGGAAAGACAAGATAAAACCCTGCCAATTCAATAGGCAATAATAATTTGACTCATGTTTAGTTCACTGTCACCTTGTACCTCCAGGGTTGGTGGTTCGAATCTCACCACTGGTCTGTCTGAGTGGAGTTTGCATGTTCTCCCCGTGCATGATGGGTTTCCTCTGTGTGCTGGTGCCCTGAGCTGGATTGGCAGGACTCCATCCAGAGTGTACCCTACCAGGATGTGCCTTATGAAGATCGACTGTATGCTTCCTAGACTCCAGGCCACCATGGCTCTACACAGGATAAGCAGTATAGGCAATGGATGGATGGATTGATCTTTAGTAAGCACTTTATCTAGGTCAGGGTCACAGTGGGYCTAGCAGGGTCTAGCATGGGTAGGCAAGTTCGGTTCTAGAGAGCTGCAGTCCTGCAGATTGCCTGTTGCCTTAGGAATCCTGAAGACCTTGATTGGCTTGTTCAGGTATGTTTGATTATGGTTGGAGCTAAACTCTATACTCTGCTKKATTATGGCTCACTATGACCGAACTTACCTAGCCCTGGTCTAGAGCCTATCAAAGGAACACTGCTATAAATATACCAATTGGTGGGACAGTAGTCAAGCATTAACAAATAATTTCCTGGCTTATTTTTAAGAGGTGGGACAAATCTGGTTTGTGGTTGGAGTTCTCATCGAAAGGAGGCCACTGGCTATTGCTGATCATGGCCCTGTTTGGTCTGGTTGGGATGCATGTGGTG
Source organism: Clarias batrachus (assembly GCA_003987875.1). NCBI lineage: Eukaryota > Metazoa > Chordata > Actinopteri > Siluriformes > Clariidae > Clarias > Clarias batrachus. The sequence goes on from QMIH01000760.1 coordinate 52,584, forward strand.
ACCGACAGTAGGATGGTTCCACTTGACCATGAAGATCGACTGTCTTGGACTTACTGGGTGGTGTTCCTCTTTGCCACTGCTGCCCTCGGCTTGCTTATCAGAGAGAGATTGTAACTGATTTTAATTTATTTCCATTTTTTATTCTGTAAAGCTGCTTTGCGACACTGACACTGCCTTGCGACACTGCAAAAGCACCATACAAGTAAAATTTGAATTAATTGAAATTAACTGAAAACCCAAGAACCCAGTAAAAACCCATGCACAAATTCCCCCTGTCTCTTGAGTGATCCTGGGTGTAGCAAATACCTCTATACAAATTTTCCCCATTTTCTTGTAGATCACATAATAAGGTCACAGCAACCACTGCTGGGAGACCAAGAGATTTAAATTGGTCATGCTCTCTRGGTGAGAAGTATTGGGCTGCTCTGTTAGCATTAGCAAAAACAAAGCAGGTTAAAATGTACTTGGTAGATGCTTGTGCATAAACCAATCTACATACATGAGACATAATTCAGGTTGCATGGCCAAYGACTACAAGATCCACCCCATCTTTTGTAGTGGCATGAATATCATTAGTAAGCTCAGGGATCTGCATAGTAATGTGCTCTTTGAAGTGGCCTCATCATCCGCTGCAAATGGAATGTACGGTTAGAGGTATGGTATTAAAAGTCCGGTGTACATGCARAACCCATTTCAGTCCCTGTAGCTTTAAACGGCTTCTAGTGTTTGATCTGACTCTCAGTTAGGCTCTGCTTGCTCTGACAGGCTTTTATCCATCACCACTGAAGTACAAGAGCCCAGGAAATGAGTCTTCAAAGGTACCACTGAGCACACCTATATAATGCATGTGTGTGCATTCATGTGTGTTGGCACAACTGCAGATCTTCTTTATGTATATGAGCTTCTTTATGGGCTTATTAACTTTGTTAGGCTAGTCTTGCGTTTTTATTTTTTACAAAAGTCCAGCGTTTATTTAAATGAMATAAACAGGATGGATGTTTTAAGGTTAGTTTTTAAGTTTCAGGGTACATATAGCATGCATTGATACTGTAAATATGTCAGTGGAAGGGTATCGCAAGTAGAGTACGTACTGTACAGTACCTGTGTGTGACATATTTGTGATGTTTCAGACTGCAAGCTTTCCCTGTAGAAAGGACCCTGGGATTTGCTGTGTGGCCTGATGTCAGCGTGTTGATGAATGGGACCGTGCGTAGCTTTGGGATCCTGGTCGTGTACAGGTTCCGTAGCCGTATCCTGGGCTCCTCCGGGTGTCATCGCCTGTCTGTGATGAATGTAAAATTGATAAGGTCTCATTGATATTCAMAGACAGGAGCGAGATGTGATGACCAGCTCAGCAAACTGCACTGTCTTGTTCGGGGCAAATTCACGTAATGAGAATATCAGTGAAGCAGCATGACCATGGCCTTGCCCCAATTTCCATGCTAATGAATTTCATCAGGATGTGTGCATGCGTTTGTTTGTTTCTCATTAGCCTCAGCAAAACGGGAGCATACAGGTACCATTAGATCTCCTTAATATTCATATGCAAATAGAAAAGAGTAAAAAATGCAAGCATTGTCGCAGGATGTATGAACTTTTACAAGGGAGAAAATGTTTTAAAGCCAATATTTACAGATGTACAGGAAGATTCACTTGCACTTGAATTAATTAGACACAAATACGTATGATTAATGCATACGACGAGGAGCACTGGACTCAACCTGGGATTCCAAGCACAGTACAATGGTGAGACTGCAGGAGTAAAAAGTTTGAACAATGCAAATGTTTTAAAGAAGGCTGTTCATTCCTTTAATTTTCGATCCTAGCCAAGGTTGGTCACTTAGTGGCTTCAACATTCAGCATGTAGAATTTCTTGTCCTTGAAAATCAACGGATAAATTGTCCACAACCTGCCTAAAGAGACGCATCTGTCTATGGGAACTATGCACACAATCATTCACAAACACCACTTGAACATTAAAGGTACTCAGCTGGGAGTTATTATCACATCCCTTGTATAACCCTGACCTCGCTCCAAGCCATTTCCACATGTTTAGGCCACTAAAGGAGTTCCTGGGAGGCCAGCATGTTAGACATGGAGCAGGCAGTCCAATCATGGCTTGAGTGTACTGAGAAAATTGATGATATCCAAGAACTAGTGAAACACTGAGATTAGTGTAGAAGGGGATTATATGTAGAAAAAAGGTATTTTTTACTCTTGCAACAATTTTCGGTTATTCCTGCTTGAGTCCTGCTTCAACTCAAAAACCCCTCATACTGTAATACACAGTGGTGCAATGGGCTCTGCTTAGCAGCCTCGCAACCCCTAAGGCTAAGGCTCAATCCTTTCTGTTCATGTTCTCCATCTTCTAAAATCGTCTGAATGAGTCTAAGAACGTGCAACTGGCGCTACATGTTTTTTTTTCTCCTCAGAACTGATGGATTAGTTCTTAGCCTTGAAACTGTACAATATTCCTGAGTATTTGCACTTGACTCCTTTTTATCTTTCAACTCAAGTGGAAGGTTATGTGCTTAGCTTTTATCTGACTAACATTATATCTTTTTTTTTGTGTGTGTGTGTGTGTGTGTGTGCGCGTGTGTGCGCATGCATGTGTGCGCGTGTGTGTGTGTGCGTGTAATTCTTACAAAGGCTCCCTGCTAAGAGAGAACGTTTCATTTGCTGTTTTGTACTCAGAAACAATCTCAATCTTTACGTCAAGGCTGACAATCTATTTGATGACTCTGGCATTTTGTAGAATGGCGATTCTCTAAATAGGTAAAGCGATCTGGGTTAATGGGTTCAGAAAGGGATGTTTTATATAATGGTGGGACTCTTCAGGTCCCATTGTATCCTCATGACAGTGTTTCCATTTGACTTTCTCTTTAAGTTCTGCTTTTATTTACCGCGGGAATAATTTTCATCATTGGAGTTTACATTCCACCTAGTGCTGATGCTAAGAAAGCGCTCGTAAACTGTATGCAAAGATCAGGAAACTGTCGAACACTCAAGCTGATGGACTGTTTATTGTCGCTGGAGATTTTAACCATGCAAATCTCAAGTCTGTGCTCCCTAAATTCCATCAGTATGTGAATTTTGCAACGAGAGGGAAAAACAGGCTGGATCTTGTTTACACAAACATCACTGGTGCATATCGGGCAGAGCCCCGCCCTCACCTYGGCTACTCAGACCACATGTCTGCTATGCTAATTCCAACATACAGACCACTCGTCAGGCGTTCAAAACCGGTTCTGAATAAGGTGAAAACCTGGCCAGGCAGGAGCCATCTCTTCAGGACTGTTTTGAGAACACTGACTGGAACATGTTCAGGGAGGCTGCAACTTACGTACGGTGACTTCACTGATTTGGAGAAGTACACGTCATCAGAGACCAACTACATCAACAAGTGCACTGATGCTGTCACTGTCTCCAAGAACATTATTTCACGCCCAAACCAGAAACCGTGGATTACAGCGGAGGTGTGTGCAATTATGAATACCCAAGATTTAAAGCAGAGGACAAGACAGCAAGGTCTAAACTTTTCCGGGCCATCAGGAAGCGTGCACACACCCAGAGTAGCCACAGCCACTTTAAAGACAGCAGATACACGGCGCAAGTGACAGGGCATACAAGCCATCACCAACTACAGGATGCCTGATGTGACGGCTCCCTTACAGATGTGCTGAACAGATTCTACACTCGGTTTAATGCACAGAAAAACGTGAGAAAGCGAGAAAGACCACCCCTCCTCCCAACGACCAGGTGCTGTGTCTCACCACGGGTGATGTGAGGAAAACATACGTAAAGCTGCTGAACTAGACAATATCCCTGACAGTGCGCTCAGAAAATGTGCTGAACAGCTGGCAGGTGTTCTTACTGACATCTTCAACATCTCTATGTGCAGCGTCATCATTTCCACATGCTTCAAGTCCACCACCTTCGTCCCCATACCAAAGAAGTTTTCTGCATTCTGTTTCAATGACTACCGTCCTGTTGCACTCATGAAGTGCTCCGAGAGGCTCGCCATGAGACACATCAAGAACCTGCTGCCCCCCCCTCACTGGACACGCTGAAGTATGCTTTTTGTCCTAATCGTTCAACGGACAACACCATCTCCACCACACTGAGCCTGCTGGGCCTGAACACCTCCCTCTGTAACTGGATCCTGGATGTTTCTGCCTGGTAGGCCTCAGTCAGCGCGAATCAGGGACAGCACTTACAATACCACCAAACGTAGCACCGAGGCCCCCCAGGGCTGTGTGCTCAGTCCCCTGCTGTTCACACTGCTGAATCATGATTGTGTAGCGACACATATCTCCGATCACATCGTCAAGTTTGCTGATGACATGACTGTGGTGGGTCTCATCAGCAAGAATGATGAGTCAGCATACAGAGAGGAAGTACAGAGTCTTATAGACTGGTGTAAATACAAAAACCTCTGAACATTGATGACAAAAGAGATGTATTTTGGAGCACACAGAGCCACCATTCTTTGCTGAAAGTCAACTGCCCCCCTGTGCACCAAATTTCTTTGTGTCCACCTGAAGAAGAATCTCGGCTGGTCCCTTAACACCAGCTCTCTGCACGAGAAAGCCCAACAGCGTCTTTTCATTCTGAGAAGGGTGATGAAGGCCCAGCTTCCACCACTGATTCTCACCATCTTCTATAGAGGGACTATCGAGAGCATCCTGAGCAGCTGCATCACTGTCTGTTTTGGGAATTGTGCCCTCTCAGACCCCAAGACTCTACAGCAGATAGTGAGGACAGCCGAGAAGATCATCATGGTCTCTCTTCCCTCTATCTCTATCACAGACATCAGCATCGTGGCTGATCAGACACACCCCTCTCATTCACTCTTCACACTCCTGCCATCTGGAAAAAGGTACCGAAGCATTCGGGCCCTCACAACCAGACTGTGCAAAAGGGACTGGACTGGACTGATCCAAACACATGCACACACACACACAACACACACAACACATGCATGCACGTACGCACGCGCACACACGCACACACACGAGCACACACACACACACACACACACACACACACACACACACACACACACACACACACACACACACTGTAAAATGAGACTGGACTGATAAACACACACACACACACACACACACACACACAAAGATCTACAACCATCTACCAAATTTTTTGCACCAAACTTTTTTTTTTTTTTTCACAAATATTTATATTATCAGCTGCTATTTGCACAAGGATTCATTCTCGACTATGCTGCCACTCACAAGACATATTTACTGTTTTTTTTTTATCTATCATGCCATTAACTTGCACTACCTCAACCCACTATCCCAGTATATCACAGTTTATTGCATTGTGTCATGTTGTCGTGTTGCTGCTCCGGTTTGCACATGTGCAAGTGAACTTTATGTTGTCTTGTCTTTATTGTTTGTATAGTAATGTCTTCTGTACTTTAGAATAGTTTTGATCACATACAGTATGGTCTAAATTTGATTTGTCTTAGATAGTCAGGTCCTAGTTAGCAAGTTAGTTTCTGTTCATTTATGTTCCATGTATGTAGCACTTTGGTCCTGGTGGAACACTATTTGTTTCACCGTGTACTGAACTGTATGTGGTTGAAATGACAATAAAAGCCTACTTAACTTGACTTGACTTGCTCTAATAGCCAGACCTCTCTGCATGCACCTTGATATAAAATATATATATACTGTATATATCATTTTAAACCACTGTTCTTTCTCTCTGTATACAAGTTGCCTGATCTGGACACACGTACGTATACTACTGTGGTTTCTCTCTGCCCTGCAGGCCTGCSTGGTTCATCCTTGACTTCTGCTTTGAGCTTATGTAGTTATTACTCACATCCTGCTGCACTGGTAGAGCCCACAATTATCACTTAAATATTATATCCCTAAAACACAGTGAATAATCTTACCAGGATTCTGTAGATTTGAAAGAACGGCCGCAGTAGTTCCGCCTCATTCTGCTTCATTTACATGGACAATATTGCTTTTAATCTGATGAAAGTCATTCAGAGATTCTTAATTTTTGTGCGTACATGCACAAAACATTTATATATTCTGCAGATTCCTCAAAATAATTTTAATATTACACAAAGATAATACTAAATGCAATTTTTAAAAATTTATTAAGGAAAAGCTGGAATTGCTTTGAAAGAATGGAATTGCCCCTTAACCTAATTACTGGTTGTGCCACCCTTAGCAGTAATAATTGCAATCAAGYGTTTGATAACTGGCATTGAGTCTTTCACATGGCTGTGGAATTTTGGCCCACTCTTTTTTTGTAGAATTGTTTTCAAGCATGAACAGCTTGTTTAAGGTCATCTCAATGGGTTTAAGTACAGACTTTGACTAGGCCACTCCAAAACCTTAATTTAGTTTTTTTTCTTTCTTTCTTTTTTTTTCAGCTATTCAGAGGTGGACTTGCTGGTGTGTTTCGGATCACATTCCAGCTTGAGCTTACAAACTGATGGTTTGATTTTCTGGTAGACTGCCGAATTCATGTTTTTTATCAATTATGGCAATTCGTCCAAATCCTGAAGATTCAAAGCAGCCACAGATCATCACACTAACATCACCATGCTTGACTGTTGGTATGATGTTCTTTTTGTAAAATCCTGTGTTAGTTTTTACGCCAGATGCACCCTTTCCAAAAAGTTATACATTTGTCTCATCAGTCCACAGAATATTTGCCGTAACAGTCTTGGCGATAATCAAGACCTTTTTGGCAAATGTGCGATGAATCTTCTTGTTCTTTTTGGTCAGACCTTATAACACACTTAACTAACATTATGTGTCTTTACCTTTCTACACCTGTATACTATAATGGTTTACATCCAAATATCCACACCTGCCCAGAAGAGAATTTTGAGTCTTTTCTTCTTTAAGCAGTCTTCCTCACATTTCTACTTAATTCCGAATTTCTTTAATGCTACTTTATGAAAATGGCTTTGGGTAATAGTGCTAAACAAATAAAATGAAATGCAATCAGACTTAATAGTCCCTACATCCATCACCGAACAGTTAGACTATTAAGTAAATGACTGGCAGCGTTTTCCCCACTAACTGGTTGCCCATATACGAGTTTTGTTTTTTAACAGTTAAATGATTGTGTGGCAATTTTGAGCTTGTCTACAAACCGTAGTCTTGATTTATTATGTATGTACGGTGAATTGGTGTCCCAACTCTATAAAATAAATGAAGATTTAAAGGGAATCGGGGAAGGAATCTGTATTCAACAAGCCTGCATTATGCCGCAGTACGGCATCGAGGGAGAAATAGACCTAGTGTATGAATTCTAATGGCTTTGATGTTTGTGTACGGCAGATGAGCAGTCCTTCGGGATTTCACTTTGAATCCACAATTTCTGAACACTCAATTAGCTCTGCTTTTTTGTGCTCTTCTTTCTTTCTTTCTTTCTTTCTTTCTTTCTTACTCTCTCGCTCTCTTTTCTCTCAAACACACACATTTAACAAAACAGAAGATTCTGATTTAGTGGGGTAAGGTGAGTTAAATGTCGGATTGGTTTTACTATATAGATTCATACAATAAATTAGCATTTTATTTAGTACTAAATAAGTAACAATATGTACAAGTATTAGTTCAAATTAGGTCATCAAAAATGAATTCAGCAAGATTTCTCCAAATTTGGCAAGACTACATCTTTAATATTTAAGAAGATGCAGCTGAACAAGCCAAAGATTTACAGCATGCTGACTAGAGTTAGCATTAGCATGGTTTGTAATCACATCAAACTCAAGAATAAATTAACATTTATTGCTTAAAAGCTCTAACACAATAATAAGATTCCCTCCTAATGATTGTCCATGGGTGCAAATTTACTGTAATAATTAAATAACTACTCTAAGCCTGAGTATTAGCATGTTAGCATGCTTGAAAAAAAGCTGCTTGAAAGCTATACCGTTATGAACAGGCAGAATCTGGCTCAGATTGATTCCCGAGTACTGTATGTTCCTGAGTGTTGCTGCTTTTTTTTCTTTGTAATGAGATATTCTGACCCTTATACTTTAGTATAGGCATAATAGCACAGAAAGTGTATAAAATGACTGACAAGGGGCTTCAATTCAAATACGAAACAAACCGTGCAGACTTTTTTTTCCTAATGTGTTTTCTCAACAACATAATACTCTTCTAATCTTCTGTTTTTAAAATAATGTTTTACTTTTTGTACTAGGAAAAAAAAGACTGTAGCATCATTAAGCAAGTGAATTAGTTAGTATTTAATTAGTATTAGTATGAATTATTATTATGGTTATGATTATGATTATTATTGGTCTTGTGGCTTACACTGTTTTGGTTTGGGGTTTTTTTGGTTGGAAGGAGGTAAAAATAAAATAAAAAATCTGCACTCAATATCATGTTCGAATTTGGAAGCTCTGCAGTGGCCCAAAGTCTTCAGACGTGACATTTTATTTTAAAAGTGGCCTCATTCCACCAGGCGGCATTCCATAGCACGTGCGCTGCATGGGAAGTGAGTGTGAAAGCAGCTTTAAACATGATTTAGAAATTAGCATGAAAATGAATCCTGGAATGTGTCAAAGTTTCCATCAGGGAACTCAGGTGTGTACATTTATCCATCTTATCCGCTCGTCCACTCGGGATCAGCTCAGTCATGATACAGATGTTACTACTAGGTATTAATGTGACCTGTTTTTACCTTTCTCTCTTTCTGGCTCCTGTTTCTTCATAATTTATTCCTGCTCTCACATTGTCTTTCTCGCTCCAACCCTCTCCTTCTCTCTCCTTCTCTCTCTCTCTCTCTCTCTCTCTCTCTCTCTCTCTCTCTCTCTATGCTTTTAAGCCTGACTCTCCATGTCTCATTCCCTTTCAGACAGAGTCTTCATTTATCTCTGGTTTGGAGTGAGAATGGAGATTTCTTCTCCATCGCTCCACTGCTCTTCGTAATGCACAGAGCAGCTCATGTAGAAAGAAAGCCTTATATTTGTCATTACATGGCTTCTCGCCTCGCTGTGAGATTTGAGCACCAACCATCTGTAATAGTTTCCTCAGCCTATATTTTGAGTGTGTCTAAATGGTGTAATTCAGATGTAATAAATAACATGCATGTCATGGAGTGATTAAATGCCTGGAGTAGGGATGATGTAGGAAAAACAATTAATCAGTATGACGTGGCCTGTCTGTTACCACTGTACACAATCTTTTTTCTGTTAAAGCAGCTTAAGCAAATCATGCGTTTATATTAATACACTCATTCTAACATGACTCTTATTATTTCTGTAAGATGAATTCATTCACAGACTTGTATGATGGATACGCAACATGATCTAAGTCTAATAAGTGCACAAATGTTACAAATGTTCAACTGATTTAGTATGTGGTTGCATCTGAGAGGAGATTTTTATAGCCAGAGTCTCCAGTATCGCTGGTTTGCACATTGGAAAGTTTTAAGGTTTCGTAGATAAATAAACGAGTCGCTTAGTATGTCAGCTGTGCTTTGATCAGCTTACTGATGTCAGGAGCGGCGCAGACAAACACACAGACACCTCGTCTGTCAAAAATGTTTGGCCAAACGTCTAGTGTCATGTACATCCGTTATTACAAAAACATAAACCATTTTTACATGTCCTGGTGAAATCCTGAAGAACAAAGAGTGGAGGTTGTACAGATATATCCATCGGGAGAAGAACCAGGAAAGAAGTGTTGGCTTGAGGGAAGGAGAGGGAGAAGAAGAGAGAGATAGAGACATAGATAGGGAATTAGGAAGAGAGCGTGGGAGAGTTAGCACATTAGTCAGACCCAAGAGGAAGAGAGTAGTATTAACACATATCATATCAAAAATCTCTTACATACTTACTCATCCTGTATACATCGTGGGGGGTCGGAAGCCTATCCCAGGGATGAGGTGTGGGCATGCTGGGTGGCATGCCAATCCATTGCGGGGCACAAACATACAAACTCTCATTCACACACTACGGGCAATATGGGGACAGCAATTAGCCTAATCTGCATGTTTTGTGGAAAACACGTGGGAGGAAACCCACCAGGCAGGGGAAGAACAATTAATCTCCATGCACACAGACCCCGAGGTGGGAATCAAACCTGGTACCTTGAGGTGCTAGGCAAGAATGCTAACCACTAAACCAACGTGCCACCACTCTTACATACATAATAATGTTTTATTCTGAAGGGTTGTTTTCTGGTAATTGTAACCATTAACAAACAAAGACTTTATTTTTAATGAAAAAAAAAAATTCTTCGGATATGAACAGAATAACTCATCTATTGGAAAATAATCCGCTCCATGGTGTTGATGGTACTCTGCTTCAGCTCCAGCTGCATCTTATTAAGTGCATTTAGGTGCGTTTACATGAGCCCTAATATTACACTAAGTATCAGGTGAATATCCCAATCAGAATAAACACGCATGTATCTGGACAAGCGGAGATTGTGGGAGTGTAAACATTCGATAGTTTGTTCAGTTGGTAAATATTAGCCATGTAAACATATTTGCTCTGATCGTTTCTTTCTTGTCAGAATAAATATATTCTTATAGAGTACTGTATGTTTGCTCAATGTAGAAGTAACATTAGAAGACTTGGCCAGTTTATAGAAGATAAATTTAGTTTCCATTCTTGCGCAGTAAACTCTGAGAACAAACATCCCCCTCTCTCCCACCTGTCTTTACTTTATATTCGGGTCTCTGGCTGAGGAAGGAGGACTGATTGGCTCACATTTTACAGGTACTGTAGTAAAGCATCTAACCAATCATGGATGAGGCTGAATTCTTGTAGCCGATCATAAGGCAGAAGGCGGGATTTATCTATAAAGATGGGGATCCTACGCTATCCTCAGCATTAGAGAAAAATATGAATTTTTCTTCTTCGTCTTATAAATAAATTCCAACAGATTAAACACAGAGGGCAGAAGCACTTTGCACACGTCATATACAGTAGTACTATTCTGATTCAATGCTTTGAGTGTGTGAACATACATCTTATCAGGTCAGTGTCTAAATAAACAGTTAAAAGAGAATCTTTAATCAGAATCATTTCAATCAGATTGAAGAAATATTGTCCATGTAAACCTAGCCACCACCTAAATGTTTCATATTTTCCTACAGTATTTAACTGCACACCACATAGCGATTTATTCCTCTAAAATAGTGTCCTGAATTTTTTCCCCTGTTCTGTGTGTCTTTTTRTTTTCCTGACACTTTGTGCTGTTTGATGTGTAGATAAGGAGATGCATTTGCTGTTTGTGTGGGTAGATATATTGTCGTGCCACAGCCTCCACACACCTGCCCAGCTTTCTACAGTGCACACACACACACACACACAGACACACACAGACACACAGACACACAGAC